>JAMPIV010001316.1:0-85000 GCA_024509875.1 Oreohelix idahoensis | reverse complement strand
CTGATGGCGCGAACCAGACACGTGTCAATGGAACAACAGGTAAGAAGTGATGCTGGCGTTGGATAGGACACAGAGTGTGGAAACCTGTTGAAAGCTTTACAAGTCAGTGCTGGTTCTGAAATCCTTAAAGTAAGAGAGGTTAAAATGGGCCGGAAAACATTCGAAAAAAGGAAATAGATGCAAATGCGAAAGGGATAAAGAAATCATGGTTAGACCTGGAAAGGATGGCAGTAATTTGTGAAGGCGAATGCTTCTTAGAGAACTGAAAAGTAATAACGATGTCAAATACTGTTTGCATGATTTTTCATGTGTAGCAAAATTAATTACTGCTATTGAGGCGTATAGTTCTGCACCTAGTCATCGATATCCGGCTCGACGTTTGGCAGCCTCAGTCTCACATCTCCTCTTTCACATGCCATGAAATCTTGCCCTGTTGCCCAGTTGGTCTACTTTGCCGAAAAATGTTTCGACTAGATAAGTCATAGGATTTTTAAGAACTGTAACTTTAGTGCCTGCTGCAGTTGGGGGCGAGAATTTTTGTTTGTTTCGTAGCACCGAAACAGTTCAAAACGTTTCCGCCTGAACACTATCAGTCTTCGCTTTAACTGTTTGAAAACTATTAGCGTTAACTGCTTGGACACTATCTTAGCGTAGACTGTTTGAACACTATCTTAGCGCTAACCGAACACTATCGAAGCGTTAACTGTTTTAACACTATCTTTGACAACTGTCTTGACGTTAATTGGTCGAATGCTATCTTGGTGTTAAAATCGTGCTGCTTGTATAATAACCCCACTTTTACATAGTGCTCTTCACCTTTTGCATCCACATAAAATTGATTAACAACCCTATCTGGAACTTCTAGCTCATCGTATCCTACATAACAAGGTTTAGACTAAAACAAAACGTCTAAAGGTCAGAATAAATTGATTGATTGATTTTTGCCTCGTGCACAAGAAAATGTATGTTTGTCTTGAGCATAGAGTACACGATTCAACCCTCTGTGAGTTATAATTTCGGTATATCGTATTCTTTATTCTATATAGCATATTACCTTTTATGTTTTCCTTTTCTTGGTTCCTCCAGGCTGGAGATTCTTGGGAATTTCTTATTCATTCATCACCCTTCAGCTCCCAAAAAAGCATAGGCCTTCGTCAGACGTACGCCAAGTCCACCTGTCCCGTGCCATCAGCTCAAAGTCTTCTCATCATTTACTTTTCCCTTTCTAGTTCTCTTTTCCGTATTTTTTTATTTTTATTTTGGTGTGTCTCTGCTCCACTTACTGTGATCAGAACAAGGGTTACATGGTAATGCTATCAACAGGTTTCTTGAATGTGTGTCCTGTCCATGGCCAGCGTCTTATCGTGTGTCGTGTGTTGTGTGTTGAAGTTTTTGTGGCTTCCCTTTTCAACAGGATGAGTGTAATTGTCCCATGCCCAACCCTCTTTTCCACTTTTACGACATGGATGGTAAGTTACACTATTACTATTCTTTACTCCCCTGTTGGTCCTCGGTAACATACGTGTGATGCTACACTGTAATTCTGACTTTCAACAGGCCCGATTCTGTTTTGAGTTTCACCATTTCTCTTCTCTTTTGTAATTATATGGGGTTTGCCTTGGTTCTTCTCATGTGAATATATCGTGGTTGGTAATTTTGAGTAGTAATTTTAATGGGTTCGTTTTATGTCGGTAGGTTTATTTTTCGCTCGGCCAGTTTTATTTTCTTCTGATCACGCGATTTTCCGTTGTTTACGGAAATCGCTATTTTCGGGCACGCCGGTATGACGTGTCCGGAAGCATGCGGCCGTCAGGTAACGTGACGCATTTTTAGACACGTGGTTTTCGCGTTATTTTCAAATCTGATTGGCGTAGCTCATAGTTATGTTTATTTTTATGAGCGTTCCCATTGGCCCGAGTGCGTAGATTGAGGAACACGCGGGGGTGGCTCTGGTGTGTATAAATAGCCAGTTAGAACTGTGGGCAAATCTCTCCGAAGAAATATTGCCGCCGGACGACGTCGATTTATCGTTCTCCACTGTGGGAAAAACCAGCGATGAATTGGTATGTAGGATTTTATCTTATTATCGTTTTATTCATTAGAGGGTTCTTTGAGAAATTCGCCCGTAGTTAATTTCTTCGGGGGACATTAACTTTTCAGTTTAAAAAAAAACGATAGTGCCATCCATTATCAATTTTGAAGAACGACGTAAATGTAACAGTGTGCTTATTCTTTCTAGGATTTGGCAGTAGTTAGGAGTGTGTGAAGTTGTGAGAAACACGTGTGCCCATATTTGTAGAATGTTATGTAAAACCATCATTTATTTCTGTGTATTTACTAATGTAATTTTATGGGGAAATCCCTGGTGTGTTCGTTAATTTTACTGAGCCTTAAATGTGAGAAATTTGTCGGAGGGTTCAGATTTACGTTGTAAGTGAATTATACTGCTTAGGGGAGGAAACTATTCCTATAGCGAGATTTAATTTAATTTTGGAGCAAGCCGGGAAACCTCATGGGTAAATGTTTAAAAGGAGACCCCGGAATTTCGGACAAAAGAAGTTCCCGAGTTGGAAATGTTGACACGTGGGTAGCCGCGCGTCACAAATAGATAAGAGGCAGACAGGTCGGGAGGTTCTGTTTACTTACCTGGCAGATTATAGATGAGAGAGAGAGGGGGAAGGAGGAGATTTAAGTGCCACGTGGGTAATGTTATTTTTTGTATTGTTGTACATGACGAGTGAGCCACATGGGTAATATTATTTTTTTGTATTGTGGTACATGACGAGTGAAGTACTGAGTAAGGGAGTTATAAAGATTAATGGGTTAGAGATGCGTTATGTTGGAGTTGTTATACAATAGACGCATTTTATTTTAATTTCAGCGAGTCACGGCAAGAATAGTGGGGGGAGCATAAATTTGCCCATGTGCAAAATTACCCACGGCAACCGGACCTATCTTGAGGGTCAGACCTATGGTCTCTGGCAGTGAAGTCCCTATGCTTCAGCTGGACTGTGGTTTATTTATCATACAGCCGAGAGCATCGCTATTATAGTCTCTAGCAACGGCAGGTGGCCGTGAGACTGGTTTCAATTGCGTACAGCCGGAAATCAAGGCTGTGGTTTTTTTTTCTCTAACTCCGGAGCGGGTTAAAAGAGGGAAGCTATTCAGCAGCAGAGAAGTTTTGTCGACAGTCCAACAAGTACCTCATGCTTGACGCCAGAACTTCATCATCATCATCGCAGAATTCAGGAACAGGTGACAGGGTTACCATACCTAGGTCCTGAAAGTAACGAGTGAAGAGAGTAGCGGAGACGCCGCATCATCAGTCCTCGAGTGTTGGAGAGACACTGAGACCAAGAGAGATAGAGAGATAAAGGAGGGAGAAAATAGACAGGACCAGTAGGGTCTGTTCAGTATTCATTTGACAGATAGACCCTGAGCCATCAGCTAAAGCCAAGTCTATTATTTTAGCAATTCTTGTGGTGTAGTTATCGGCGCATATCGCCTAACAAGTAGAAAGCTGTGTAGCCATTCGTTGCGGAAAAATCACCAGGACTGAGACAGTAGACATTTATTAGTGTTAGAGAGTGGAGGCTAAAGTTGACAGCCCCACCAAATTAGATTTGTTTTTAATCACTAACCATTTTATTGTTCCTCAGCAGGGTGACAGAAAGAGTGAATGTGATTTGGGTTTTTTTTTTTGTCTCTCATGTCTCTCAATTTAATTGTTACTTTGGTTTTTCCAGGCCGTGCAACAGTGCACGCTATCGACTGACTTGATGACGTATGATGCCATTTTATGTTTTTCTTGTATGTAAATAAATATATATAATATATTTACTGGATCAGCTTCTACTCTTTACTATACTTACTTTATGTCATCTGTATAGTGGTGTCTGTGGTCGTTTTTATACACCTTATCTCCTTGTATTTAATGGAAGTCAGAGGAGGGTGAGATTATAGCCAGTTTGACGTCACGAAGCGGCAAGGGGAAAATCAAATCCTGGTTCTATCCCTTGAGCCAATAGTCTCATCTGTCTACAGGCACGTCATTTTCCATCTAAATTCTATTTTCTCAGACTTTCTCATACTAGGGTCTTGCTTTCATTCAGGCACACTCTATAAAAGTAAAACCACTACGTGACAAGTGGGCGGCAATCGTCCGGTGGATCATTCTGTGGAGATCAATTCTGTGATCTAGATTCATAGAGTGTCTCTAGGAAGTTTCTGAGAATAGAGTTTCTTTAAATATCCCCTAGACTTGAGCTATATTAGAACTGATCCAGTTATAAGTTTTTCCACAGGTTGCAGTCTAGTAGATTTTTGTGGTATTTTTTATTTATATGACTAAGAGGTAATTGATGGCATACCGACATATTTTTCTTTAACAGGAAGGTAATTTCGGGTTTTTGGTAGCTTCTTAACTAAATTTTTTTCAGGTTATTATTCAGACTTAGTGCTAGTCTGAGGTCGGGTTTTTGGAACAGCGGTTATAGAGAATATTTTATATTACGTAACAGGTTGTTCCTTCTCTTTTCCTTTTCTGTCATTTCTCTGTATTTGTGAACTTACAGCAGTTCACAGGTAAGATGGCGGATATGGCCAAGTTACGAGCTGCCTGGCGTGAATCTGCTCAGGATATGGGAATGGATAAGGAGGAGACTAAGGCCTACCTGATAAGGGAAACTGATAGGCATATTCAGCGAGAGAAAGAGAAAGAGGACAGGGCAGCCGCCGCAGAAATTGAGGAAAGGCAAAGGGCAGCCGCCGCAGAAGCAGCAAAAGAGGAAAGGGCAGCCGCCGCAGAAGCAGCAAAAGAGGAAAGGATAGCCACCGCAGAAGCAGCGGAGAGGCAAGCAGAAAGGGAAGCACAGGAGAGGCAAGCAGAAAGGGAAGCACAGGAGAAGGCAGCAGAAAGGGAAGCAGCGGAGAAGGCAGCAGAAAGACAGCACGAACTTGCCATGCGTTCTCTGGAACTGCAGTACCGAGCTTCGGAAGGCAGTTCAGCTAATGGAGATTCACCGGGAGCAGGAGCAGCAAACACCTCAGGAAACGGAGGGCCCCGGATGGCAGCCATGAGCTTCCCATTTGACTCGTTCCCTAACGGGAATGAGAAGATTGACGTGTTCTTGGAGAAATTTCAAAGAATGGCAAAGGCATATGGGTTGGATGAGAGTCTTTGGTGCCTGAAATTATCGCAATCTTTGAAAGGTCATGCTTATGAAGTCTACAACAAGATGCTCCTAGATGACCAGAACAACTTTGAGGCACTGCGAAACGCTTTATTGCAAAGATTTCAGTGGACTCCACGGAAATGCCAAACCATGTTCAGGGAGAGCAGGCCGGAGAAGGGAGAGAGTTTCGCACAGTTTGCCGAGCGGGTGAGAAATTACCTTACCCGGTGGAGGGAACTGTCAGGACTGGCGAAAACTTTTGAAGGGTTGGAAGAGTTAGTTCTGTGTGAGCAGCTAAAGGCTAACATGTCTCCTGATTTGAGGAGGTATCTGGCAGAGCAGGGAGCCCAGCAACTCGATCAAATTATCATGTTCGCGGAAAGGTTTCAGACAGCACAAGCCGAAGTACTGGGACAAAAACGGAAGAACCCTGACCCGCCCACCCGAGGACATAACACCTCTCCCGACAAGCCAACTAACGGGCCGAACACCCGAGAGCCCTCTCCACCTGCTTTGAACTCCGCGAGGGGCCCCAACCCGCCTAATAAACGAGATGAGCCAAGGAGGGACCCTGCCCGGAACCACGCATCTGGTCGGCCGTGGTGCGGCAGAAATAATTATAACTCACAGTGGAGAGCAGGGGGAAGCCGGGAAAACCCCCCGAAGAGAGTGGCCTGTTTACAAACTTCTATACCAGACTTGGAGAAGGAGCAGGATTCTCAACCTACAAGTGACCGACCTTCCACGAGGGGAAGGGTAACGGTTAACGGGATCGAAACCGAGTGTTTGTATGATACAGGCTTAAGTTTCGAATGTCTTGTGGGCCATCATCTAGTGAAGCCCGAACAGATGACTGGAGAATTTGTGGAGATATGTGGGGTGTTGAAGGGAGATGCTCCAATGCGCCTCCCAGTAGCGCAGATCGAGATAGAGTCCAAATTTGTCAGGGGCACGATCAAGGCGGCCGTAATGGAGGGACCCCTTTTTGAGGTCATTTTGGGATGTAGGTATGTGTACCTAGGAGACCCAAAGGAACCGGAAGTAGTAGCTGCAGTGGTTACTAGGGAGCAAGCCAAGAAGGAGCGGGAAAAGGAGGCCCCCACTAATCCATTACCCAAGGAATTGCAGGAGGCACAACAACAGGATCCGACACTGGAAGCCTGTTTTCAGAAATTACCCACGTCGAAGGACCCCAAACAAAAGGGGACTTTCTTCAAGAAGGACGGGCTGATTTATCGCAGAGAAGGGGGAGAAGAGCAGGGGCATAACCAATTGGTAGTGCCAGCCAAGTATAGGCCGCAGATTTTAGAAATGGGGCATGCGCTTCCATTTAGTGGACATATGGGGCAGGGGGCCACCATACACAGAATATCGGCCCATTATTTCTGGCCGGGAATGACGCCGGACATCATAAGATTTGTGAAATCTTGTGCTCAGTGTCAGAGAGTGGCACCTAAACACTGGACACCCCCAGTCCCGTTAGGAGAGATGCCCATCGTCGGTACCCCCTTTGAACGAGTGGCAGTTGACATAGTAGGCCCATTAGAAAGAACAAAGCGTCGGAACAGGTTCATCCTGACATTAGTCGACGTGTGCACCATGTGGGCAGAGGCCATCCCCCTGGCGGTCACCGACTCGAAGCATGTTGCAGAAGCCTTGCTGCAAATCTTTACAAGACTGGGGTTTCCTCAGCAAGTGCTGACAGATAATGGGTCCCAATTTCGCAGCTTGCTGATGGAGGAGATCTTCAACATTCTTAGGACCCAACACATACATACCAGTCCGTATAACCCGGCAGGAAATGGTCTCGTGGAGAGGTTCAACGGCAGCTTGATGACGATGTTGCGCAAATTAGGGCAGGAGCGGCCAGAGGATTGGGACCTTTTTATTCCCGCCGCCCTGTTTGCTTATCGCGAAGTCCCCCAGGCTTCTACAGGCTACCCGCCAGCCACCCTATTGTTTGGGCGACCAATCAAGGGCCCATTGGAGGCTCTGTTCTGGTCTTTGACAGATCGGAAGGCAGATGAGACAACGGTGTCGGCCTCCAAATATGTTGCAGAGCTGAAGGAGCGACTACAGTTAGGTTGGAAAGTGGCCTCAGACAACCTTCGTAAGGCTCGCGCAAAACAGGCGCAGAGATACAACAAGACGGCCAAGGAAAGAAAGCTCCAGGTAGGGGAGAAGGTCTTGTTGTTACTTCCCACCGGGGAAAACAAACTGCGCATTGGATGGCAGGGGCCTTTTGAGGTGTTAGAGAAAATCTCTAACACCAACTATAGGATCGCTATCAGGGGAAAAAGGAAGATATACCACGTAAATCTCCTTAAGAATTTTTTAGAACGAGCCCCACCATCTCAAGACCACCTGTTAGCATTGGCGGTAGCTATTGAGGAAGAGGACGACCAAGAGAATTACGGGGAGTACCCCTTACACCAAACTGAGTCGTACCGAGACGTGAAATTTGGGGACAATCTTTCAGAAGGAGCGGCGTGTGAACTCAGGACTGTATTACAACAATACACCGACGTTTTAACGGATAAACCTGGACTCACCCACCTCTCGGAATTTGAGATGAAACTGAAAGACGACACCCCGGTACGGACTAAGATATATCCGGTCCCGTACGCCAAAGCTGCTGCGCTACGGGAGGAAATTGAAAAACTGCTGGCGGCCAACATCATTTCGGAAACCACATCCCCATACAGTTCGAGCGTAGTCCTATTACAAAAACCTAACGGTGAGACCAGACTGTGCATCGATTACCGATTGCTCAACACCGTGACGGAATTTCAACCGGAAGCCCTCCCCAGCCCTGCGGAACTGTTTTCCAAATTAAGCCAGGCGAAAATCTTCTCGAAAATAGACCTCAGCAAAGGCTATTATCAAATTCCGGTGAAAGAGGACGTCAGGCCGATGCTGGCCTTTAGCACTAGTGAAGGGCACTATACGTTTAACGTCATGCCATTTGGGTTACATAATGCCCCGGGTGCCTTCACACGAATGATGAGGAAGCTATTAGGGCCGTTGCAAAACCCCCACATTCATAACTTTATGGATGATATCCTCATCGCAACGGAAACGGAGGAGGAACACATAGCTACTGTCGCCTCGCTCCTCGGGCGATTGAAGGAGACAGGGCTTACCGCCCGCCCGAGCAAATGTTTACTCGGTTTTGACACCCTAGACTTCCTAGGCCACACTATCGCTCACGGATGCATGTGGCCGCTGGACAAAAACGTGGAGAAAATAAGGAAAGCAGTTCGCCCCATCACGAAAAAGGACACGAGATCCTTTATCTCCTTGTGCGCATATTATCAAAAATTCATTCCGAATTTTAATAGCTTAACAGGGCCGTTGACCGACCTCACTCGGAAAGGTCAACCGGAAAAAATTCGGTGGACGGCAGAATGTGAAGGAGCGTACACCACTCTTAAGGAGCTACTGACCAGTTCGCCAATACTTCGGCTCCCGGATCTAACAAAACCTTTTGTTTTAAGGGTGGACGCCAGCGCCATCGGAATTGGATCCACTCTTTTACAAGCCGACGAATCCCAACAAGGTCTATTGTTCCCAGTCTCCTATGCCAGTAGGAAACTTAATGCGGCCGAAAGAAACTACTCAACAATAGAACGAGAGTGCCTTGCATTAGTGGCTGGGATTCGCAAACACCACGAATACCTATACGGGGTCACGTTTGTAGTGCAAAGTGACCACGCTCCTTTGGCATTTTTGGGAGCCAACAAGCACAATAATGCTAAAATCATGAGATGGGCTTTATTGTTGGGCATGTACTCGTTTTCGGTGCAATACATCCCAGGAAAGGATAATGTAGGAGCCGATTTCTTAAGCCGGCACCTAGCGCCGGAAGAGAAGGATGAAGAAGGAGTGCTCACAGACAGCTCTGTAGACAGGAATAAGGAAGGGTCAGCATGAAACCCAGAGATTTCAGTGATTTAGCACGGATTCCCGTACTTGAAAGGGGGGACTTATGTGATGATACACTGTAATTCTGACTTTCAACAGGCCCGATTCTGTTTTGAGTTTCACCATTTCTCTTCTCTTTTGTAATTATATGGGGTTTGCCTTGGTTCTTCTCATGTGAATATATCGTGGTTGGTAATTTTGAGTAGTAATTTTAATGGGTTCGTTTTATGTCGGTAGGTTTATTTTTCGCTCGGCCAGTTTTATTTTCTTCTGATCACGCGATTTTCCGTTGTTTACGGAAATCGCTATTTTCGGGCACGCCGGTATGACGTGTCCGGAAGCATGCGGCCGTCAGGTAACGTGACGCATTTTTAGACACGTGGTTTTCGCGTTATTTTCAAATCTGATTGGCGTAGCTCATAGTTATGTTTATTTTTATGAGCGTTCCCATTGGCCCGAGTGCGTAGATTGAGGAACACGCGGGGGTGGCTCTGGTGTGTATAAATAGCCAGTTAGAACTGTGGGCAAATCTCTCCGAAGAAATATTGCCGCCGGTCGACGTCGATTTATCGTTCTCCACTGTGGGAAAAACCAGCGATGAATTGGTATGTAGGATTTTATCTTATTATCGTTTTATTCATTAGAGGGTTCTTTGAGAAATTCGCCCGTAGTTAATTTCTTCGGGGGACATTAACTTTTCAGTTTAAAAAAAAAGATAGTGCCATCCATTATCAATTTTGAAGAACGACGTAAATGTAACAGTGTGCTTATTCTTTCTATGATTTGGCAGTAGTTAGGAGTGTGTGAAGTTGTGAGAAACACGTGTGCCCATATTTGTAGAATGTTATGTAAAACCACCATTTATTTCTGTGTATTTACTAATGTAATTTTATGGGGAAATCCCTGGTGTGTTCGTTAATTTTACTGAGCCTTAAATGTGAGAAATATTGTCGGAGGGTTCAGATTTACGTTGTAAGTGAATTATACTGCTTAGGGGAGGAAACTATTCCTATAGCGAGATTTAATTTAATTTTGGAGCAAGCCGGGAAACCTCATGGGTAAATGTTTAAAAGGAGACCCCGGAATTTCGGACAAAAGAAGTTCCCGAGTTGGAAATGTTGACACGTGGGTAGCCGCGCGTCACAAATAGATAAGAGGCAGACAGGTCGGGAGGTTCTGTTTACTTACCTGGCAGATTATAGATGAGAGAGAGAGGGGGGAAGGAGGAGATTTAAGTGCCACGTGGGTAATGTTATTTTTTGTATTGTTGTACATGACGAGTGAGCCACATGGGTAATATTATTTTTTTGTATTGTGGTACATGACGAGTGAAGTACTGAGTAAGGGAGTTATAAAGATTAATGGGTTAGAGATGCGTTATGTTGGAGTTGTTATACAATAGACGCATTTTATTTTAATTTCAGCGAGTCACGGCAAGAATAGTGGGGGGAGCATAAATTTGCCCATGTGCAAAATTACCCACGGCAACCGGACCTATCTTGAGGGTCAGACCTATGGTCTCTGGCAGTGAAGTCCCTATGCTTCAGCTGGGCTGTGGTTTATTTATCATACAGCCGAGAGCATCGCTATTATAGTCTCTAGCAACGGCAGGTGGCCGTGAGACTGGTTTCAATTGCGTACAGCCGGAAATCAAGGCTGTGGTTTTTTTTCCTCTAACTCCGGAGCGGGTTAAAAGAGGGAAGCTATTCAGCAGCAGAGAAGTTTTGTCGACAGTCCAACAAGTACCTCATGCTTGACGCCAGAACTTCATCATCATCATCGCAGAATTCAGGAACAGGTGACAGGGTTACCATACCTAGGTCCTGAAAGTAACGAGTGAAGAGAGTAGCGGAGACGCCGCATCATCAGTCCTCGAGTGTTGGAGAGACACTAAGACCAAGAGAGATAGAGAGATAGAGGAGGGAGAAAATAGACAGGACCAGTAGGGTCTGTTCAGTATTCATTTGACAGATAGACCCTGAGCCATCAGCTAAAGCCAAGTCTATTATTTTAGCAATTCTTGTGGTGTAGTTATCGGCGCATATCGCCTAACAAGTAGAAAGCTGTGTAGCCATTCGTTGCGGAAAAATCACCAGGACTGAGACAGTAGAAATTTATTAGTGTTAGAGAGTGGAGGCTAAAGTTGACAGCCCCACCAAATTAGATTTGTTTTTAATCACTAACCATTTTATTGTTCCTCAGCAGGGTGACAGAAAGAGTGAATGTGATTTGGGGTTTTTTTTTGTCTCTCATGTCTCTCAATTTAATTGTTACTTTGGTTTTTCCAGGCCGTGCAACAGTGCACGCTATCGACTGACTTGATGACGTATGATGCCATTTTATGTTTTTCTTGTATGTAAATAAATATATATAATATATTTACTGGATCAGCTTCTACTCTTTACTATACTTACTTTATGTCATCTGTATAGTGGTGTCTGTGGTCGTTTTTATACACCTTATCTCCTTGTATTTAAAGGAAGTCAGAGGAGGGTGAGATTATAGCCAGTTTGACGTCACGAAGCGGCAAGGGGAAAATCAAATCCTGGTTCTATCCCTTGAGCCAATAGTCTCATCTGTCTACAGGCACGTCATTTTCCATCTAAATTCTATTTTCTCAGACTTTCTCATACTAGGGTCTTGCTTTCATTCAGGCACACTCTATAAAAGTAAAACCACTGTAGTGTCTGTAAGCGTATATATTCACACAGACTAAAGCACCCTTCGTAAGCTGCAACTTGGTAATTGATCCGCTACGGATTCCTTTTTTTTTAAAAGCATACGTTTGCTTTGTTTTTGTTTGCTTGTTTGTTTTAAATAAACTTATGTAAAAGTGATGAAGAAGGCATGAAAAAGGTTAGAACAAGTGGCACAGAGCCGGTCCTAGGGAATTTTCAAGGTGATGCAAGGTCTCATGATGGCGCCACCCCCCCACCCCAACTATGGGGGTACTCTATGTATTCTTACTAGACTCAATGTCACGCTGTTGAGTTGGATCACACTTTAATTTCCGTGAATGATGTTCACTGTAGCATTTTACAAAAGCATAATACATTTATTTTTCTCAAATATTATTGTAGGTAATTTTTTCTTTATTCATGCTGAATTACATATGGGTGCTCAATGCGCTGTTTTTGAAAGAAGAATAAATTGAACATAGAAAAACGATCATTTTCTATGAGCAAACAAGTTTTTACTTTGAATTTTTTTTTTTTTTTTTAATATCTTTTCTTGTTCTGTTAACATTTTAATTATTTTTTTAAATTTAATAAAAAATATCATTTCGGCACCGACTTGGCCGGCGCAGTGTGTATTATATCTTTCACTAAGAATCTATAGATTCTATACAACTATCTTTTTTTTTTTTTCCTTAACCAGCGGCACTTGGGCTTTCAGCCCTTCGGCCCAATGACATGTCATTGCGAGGCTGGGGAACCTGAGGACTTTCCTTCCAACCCGGTCAGGAGCTTCGCTCCTTCCCATCCACAGAGGGTTTATCACAGGAGCCGTTCAGGCTATTCAGTCAAATTTCCGGCCGTAAACATTTCCTCAAACGCCGACGCCCGGGTTTGAACCATGAACACCTGGTCGCCAGTACAACGCCGAAGCCATTACACCAGCGCGGCTCCCATATACAACTATCAAATGTTGTTATTAATCATAATGTGATTATGTAATGTATATGACTGCGGTTCTCAATTTGTGGTCCGCGAACCCCTGGGGGTTCCCAGACCTATCAGGGGATCCACGAGGTCAAAACTATTTTCATAATAATCTAAGACGCTATTTGCCTATTGTCACTCTCATTCTCTCACGGTACAACCCATATACACAAAAGCTCATTGGGGTCCTCCATAATTTATAAGATTGTAAAGGGGTCCTAAGATCAAAAAGTTTGAGAAACGCTGCTTTATGGTAATAGCAAACACAGACTTAAGAAAAAGAAAAGACAACAAGCACTACAGTTGGAGAAAATGAAGATGGATATGACAAACTCTCCGTAAACCATTAACCAGTAACGGCAGACACGCCCTAAACTGAAACCAGGGCCGGATTAAGAAATCAGGAGGCCCTAGGCTATTAAGATATTTTGAGGCCAGTCTCCAATTTTCTAAAAGGGAAAACCAGAAGGAAAACAATGAATGGATTTCAGATAAATGTTTTTATTAATATAAAATAATATGTACAAAAAAAAATATAAAAAACAATTAATAAATCCATACAAACATCAAAACATCATAGAGAAATATTTAGAATAACCGTTTTCTTGATTTTTGTTATTGCAAAATCTCTTGATTTTTTTTTTTTTTTTTTTAAATAGATTCCTAACCTGGGGGTCACAGAGCACATTTCAACCAACATAATTACTCAATATAGCTTTTTTTAAACGTTCACTACTTAAATTTCCATTTGACAAAACCAAATTGCAATACGGATAAAATATAAATATAATAATTTGTTGTAATTAAAGAATTAAATTTAAAAATTCTAATCAACCACGTTATTTTAAACGAAAAAAGCATTTGCACAAATGCACACTTTGGGATTTATCAGAACCGTCAACAACTAATATTTGGGACAGTGTTTTCAACTTGAACGTTTTGAATAGCACTAGGTGTGTAACAAAAAAGCCCTAAAACGCACTAAAAAATTTTTTATCCAATTGTTTTTAAAGACTATTTGATTATTCTTCTTCAAGTACCATGCCTAGTGACGTAGGAGATCATGTCTCTCCACAACTTCCTGTCTCCAGTACAATTTATCAGTTCTGCTGTTGACCTCTTTCCATGGAACGATGTCAAACTGTCCAGTATGTGCTCTCTTTGTCTTCCCCTATCTCTTTTTCCTTCAATCTTACCTGTTGATACGATATATTCCAGCTTACCTGTTGTTACGATATATTATAGCTTGCTTCTTCTCATAAAATGTCCAAACCAAGTGGATTGTTTCTTTCTAACTTGGGAAATACGTTTCCTTTGCGCATTGGCTCCTTTCAGGACATTCTCATTACTCTTTTTATGGTATTTTTAATGGATGGGTGTGAAAAATATCGAGAACAAGGTGATTCGTCTTACGAGGACAAAAGACAAAGAAAAAAAGCTAACGTTACGGCCACAAGGCCTTCGTCAAGGAAATGAAAGAATTATAGGCCTGTGTCTAGTGGGCCTAATGAATAATCCGGCGTTGACTGAAACCCACCAGGGAAGAGACGAGTTTGAAGTCCAAAGCAAATGAGATCTTAAGGTAAGGTCTGAGCTGAAGAAGGCGACCCAATCAGTAGCGAGCAACTATTGAAGCGCTATATTCCACAGCGAACGAAACTGGCTGATGGTGATAGTGATTTAGATACTCTTGATTTATTTTTTAAAACATAAACTTAGCGGCTGCTGTAACTATAGTTATCCAGAGTTGTATACCTTTCAATAGTGGATGCTGGGTAGCGCCATCTTGTTTACAATTTCTAATCGCTTACCGACGGAGGATGTGAATTCATGTGTACGGTTTTACTGTTTTAACCCTGCTTAGTATCGCTTTCCATTCTCTGATTGTGGGTGTTAATAAGAGGTGATCAGTTCATTATCCGGTGAAGTGCAATATTGTTTAAGATGAATTTGGCATCTACGAAAAGAAAACAAATCAAAGCAGTTGCGCCAAAGCTGAAATTATTTCGAGCCAATGAACCACTGCTAAGTGTTTTTATGTGGGGAGTTAATCATACGGTAAGTTGAATGAAAATGAAACTGTAGCTACAGACAGCTTAATAATTGATTTTGCATTAATACATATTGATGGCTGTTTTATTTAATATTTTATATTGGAAGTTAATAGGCCCGCTATATGACAACTAATTATTATCATTTCACTAGGCCAAGGCTTTTAGTTTAGCCTGGTTGTGTTTATGAATAGCCTAGTGCAAGACTCGCAAAGATTATTAGTCTATTGTTAAATTTCATTTAAAAACAATAGGCCTAGGCTATACATTTATTTACACATTAGAAGGGGGATCCTCTGAGAAGATGAAGAGAAAACAGAACAACTACCTCAGGCAGGGCCGTAGATAGGACTTAATAAAGGGGGGTGTAATTAAAAAAATTCGGCACAAAACATGTTTGGTACAATATAATTTCCCCACAAATGTTTTTCACCAAACCCGGAGGGGGGGGGGGGGGGGGGGGGAAAGAACCCCGCCCCCCCCCCCCCCCCCCCCATATCTACGGCCCTGACCTCAGGTATGTTGTAGGAGGTGGCTAACGTATTGTTGTGCAATTAGCTGGAATCCTCGTTATGTAAACAAATCACATCAAAAACCCCTACTCCCATAGCACGTAAAATACAAATATGAATATTTAAAAAATATAAGTACATTGAGAGAACGATAGTGAGCATAGAAAAATAAATTATTTCAATAACAGCAAGATGAGGAGAAAGAATGTAATTTTTTAAGATATGCGTTGCAAAATTGAGTGGCAGAGTGGTTGTAGTGCTTGTTTCTTGAGGCAGAGTTACCATTGTCGAAACATGTAGCCATGCTGCATGTCACTACCCCCAGTAGTACTTCTCCTGTGGTCATTTCATTTCTTCTCTGGTCCTTAGCCGCTATCTGACAAAGCAGTCAGTGACCATCAGGCCTGGTGGTGTCTTGTAGAGCAGCAACAAACTGTCTTGACTTTTGGTCAGTCAGCAGCCATCCTTTGTGTGGTATTTCATTCCTTATCATTCCATTTCTACTGCATCGGATCTTTGTAGTCAAATTTATCATAACTCATGGGCAATGGTCAGTGCACTCTGAAGAAAATTGAAATATCACATGATCTTTTAATGTGTGTTCAATTGATCTTTCATGGTGCAGTGCACACCATTTCCGTATATTCCCAGAAATGTAAAATGAAATTATTGCAAGGCATGCATGTTTTTTTAATGGGTATCCAGTTTATTTGTCACGCTGCAGTGTGCACTTTTCAATATTTTTCCCAAAAAGCTAATAAGATTGTGTCATTATTTGTTGCAAACATTTCATTAACACAATGAGTAATATGGGGATACCTTTTAAGATAATAACCCTGTAGAAGAAAAGAGAGATTATGTTACTGAAATTTTATGTGGAAAACAATTGAAATAATAGACATAATAGTCTTTAGAAAGTGAGAAATAAGAGCTTCGAATAAATGGTTGTGTCTAACACTTTTCGGGGGCCACGGTAGCATAGTGGTTTGTGCACTGGCTTCCTAGCTCAGTGGTCTATGGTTCGATCCCCAGATGAGGTGGGATTTTTTTAGCCGCAAACGGCCTGGGTCGACCCAGCCCAAATGGGTACCAGAGCAACTCTGGGAAGGTTAAGGTGGCCAGCGTGATGCTGACCACATCACCCCTAGTGTGCCGATGGTCAAGAAAATATGGGCCTAACACCATATTCCCAATATGCCTCAATGGGCGTGTAACGGGATCCTTTTCCTTTTTCCTAACACTTTTCAACAGAAACTGATTGTTTTATCTGCTTTATGTATAAAATGCTGCATTAATTAGTATCACTTTTTTGTAACTGTCCGTGCCCTGTGTAGTTCCAAAGAGGTCTCTGACGAGACAAAAGAAGAATAGGTCTATTGCAGCTGCCTCAGGCATGTCTTAAGAGATGACTACTATGATGTTTATGCATGGGAGCTGGCAACCTTATCATGTAAAACAAATTGCGACAGAAACCGCCACTGCTTGATTTTTTGCTTTGTTGCAGGTTTCCTAAAGGGGACCATCTTCAGTGATGGTACCATGCTCTATAAGGAACAGGAAGGCAGATGATAATGATGATGAATTGTCCATACCTCATGTCCATATGAGAGCTCCCGCTGTGTAATACAGAAGATGTCTCTATCTTACTTCCACTGCTAAAGATTTCTTGCACATGATGATTGTTTTCTTTTATTCTGTTCTGCTGTCACTGGCCACCATGGTCTCAGGTTGTGTTCATGCAAATTTATGCTGTTGGGACATCATCTTCTTGGTTTGACTGTTTTCAACTGCTCTGTTTATATATAGCACGATGCAGTGACATATTTACTCCACGTGCTTTCAATCTTGAAAACATTAACTAGAACAACAGACCCTGGGGAATATAAGCAGTCAAGGGGAAATACGAGTCTTGAGTCCATTGCTCTCCTGAACATGAAGAAAGATGCAATGCGTTGGATTGTAATATAACATTGCAGTTATAAAAGTAATAGAATTGTAATATTTTCAATAATCATTAGTTATTTGCATAAGAAATGCTAGTGAAACAAATGTTTTACATGCATGACAATCAAATGGTGTCTGTTGACAATTTTTTAGAAGGAGCCAAAGACAGTGATGTCTGTAAGAAAAGGTGGGCTAGTCTTTGGTTGATTCTACTTTACTATGTCTTCTGGTCAGTGAATAAGTTCACTTAGTTTGTGACCTTCTGATGGTATAACAGAGAGAAATTGGGTGGATGGCACCGGGCAGGTTAGCTTAGAGTGAACTGATTGAAGTTCCATGCTCAGCAGTTATCTGAAGTGTAATGATAAATGATGATATTGAGACACAGATGTTCTGTAGAGACATGATCACTTACACCAGTCAGTGAGGCACATGATAATGATGTTATGGCAGTCATATTTTCAAGGTTAAAGTAAAACAACTTTTTATCACATCTGCAATACGTAACTCTGGACCACAAGCCTAGATCATTTCATATATGTTGATGTCGACCTAAAGATCATGTCAGAAATTTAAAATTGTCAATAAAGCCGGGACACTTCAAGCTTCCCTTCCACATCTCTAAACAATTATCAGTAAATAAATTAGTAAATAAAGGTAATTAACAGGTACTCGTAGGACATAAAGGATGACACTAGACAACAGAAAAAAAAATATAAGTGATAGGCTTACCGGGAATCGAACCTAGGACCAACCAAACGGCGCCATCGCCTTGCTGTGACAGAACATCATGAAAGGACGCTCAGCCAATTTTGCACCCCAAAAAAATGCATTATTGGCTGAGGTCATTCTCATGACACTCACACAACTATGGTATTTAGGACCCGTGGACGACCCAGACAGTTTAAAGACACAATCACTAATATAACTTTCCTATCAGCAAGTGTAGACCAAATAAAGGCCAAAATACTTGTGTCCAGTAATGTGTAGTGGAAGACGAATAACACAGAATAGACGGGTAGGTTAAAGTCACGGATGGGTGAACTCTTAAATAAATAATGGAGGAAACCTTGAGGTTTTTATACTGTCTGGGTCGTCCACTGAGAATGACCTCAGCCAATAATGCGCTTTTTTTGGGGTGCAAAATTGGCTGAGCGTCCTTTTGCGATGCACTGTCACAGCAAGGCGATGGCACCGTTTGGTTGGTCTTAGGTTCGATGCCCGGTAAGCCTATCACTTATATTTTCTTTTCTGTTGTCTACTGTCATCCTTTATGTCCAACGAGTACCTGTTAATTACCTTTATTTATTTATTTACTGATTTATTTACTGTTCACAGGACTCAAGGTTTCCTCCATTATTTAAACACTTATCAGTAGAGTGGACCAGGTTGCTAGCCCCTGCTCTTATCAACCTGTGGAAAAGCTCTTGAGCTAGATTAGTGTCATGTATGTCATGAAAATGCATAACCAGACTGACAGTGGCTGTACAATCAACTATTTAACTTGACAAGTGAGGCAGTATTAATCATTGACTAATACATTAATGCCTCATGTAGGTGCTGGGGGTCTCTGAGCAGAAAAAGAGAGAACAGGACAATTTCTCCCTCAGGCACGTTGTAAGAGGTGACTGATATGATGTTATGTGTGGGGCTGGCAACCTTATCATTTAAAATAGATTGCTACAGAAACCACCACTTATTCTGCATTGGGTTTGTTAGTCATGCTAAATCTGCAGGCCAGTCACCAGGATGAAGTCCACAGTCTTTTCCGTGTCCATGTGGCACCCCATAGCTTCTGCCTGAGCTCAGAACCCTTTGGTTTCTGTAAGAACAAATGAGTGCTTGGTGCCGGCTTCCTGCAAGGGAACCAGATGCAGTGGTCACTCCATGCTGCACAGAGAAATGAATGAAATGAAATGAATACAATAATGACAGTTTTCTAATGAAAATTCAATTTTTTTTCAGGTCAATGAACTTAGCTCTGTAAATCTGAGGGTGATGTTGATGCCTGATGACTTCAAGTCCTACAGTAAAATTCTGGTTGATAACCACATGTTCAACAAGTAGGTGTTACAGCAATGAGTTTGTGAATTTTTATCATCATCCATTCTGCGTGTTCCTCTTAGAGCTTAGGGCTGCTTCTATCACTTGTCACCTTTCTGCTTTTGTCTTCTTAATATGTGAAGTGTCTGTAGGGTTGAAGACTATCTACTAATTTCCAGTATAGTGTGCATGCTGTAGGCTTAACTTCTGTCATGTCATCCATTATCGGGGTTTATCCTCACAAGGTGGTGTGGCCATGCGTGCTGATAGTTGTATTAATTGTATTAGTGGACATTCGTATCACTGCCCTTCAGCAGACAGGTTATGTTGATGGAGATGGTATGACTGTCTAAGCTCACAGCAAAACAAAACAACAGCTCACAAACACTGATGGATGATGACTCAAGTCGGCGAGTGACGTCACGCTGACTGCAATGACAAGGAAAATTCAAAACATTTATTTGAAGCTTCAAACATCTGTGTGATTGTGACATCTCCCTCCTTTCATTCTACATCTAAGTCGCTGTCTATCTGCATCTAAGTGCTGTCTCTAACTTGCCTAGGTTGGTCATAGCTGAAGAACCATTGCTAAGGATAACCGTTATTCATTCCTTGCCCACACTTCCTATCTATATTTGCTGTATTCAATAGTGGACATTTCTTTTCCTTCTCTGTCTTGTTCTCACTTTGTTAGTAGGTACTGTTATGGCATATCTTGGAAAAGACTGGCCTAAACCGCCAGGGGCAGAGATTTCCGCCTATGTTTATGTTCCCTATTTGACACGTTGGTAACTGTTTATAAGCTGCACTTTAGACTATACAGGTTAACGCTGCTGCTTACTTCACATACCTGTTAGACTTGTAGTCTTGAATTTTGATAACATAATCTTGAACTGGCAACACTGTATGTCTTGACTTTATATACACAAACGTGTCTAACTAACTTCTAGAACGGTGGCATATGAGCGACTTGCTGATTCGGCAAACAACTTGGTATAATACTGTAACCACAGCACCAACCACCTTCAGTGGCTTATTCGCCAGAGTGAACCCTCAAATAGCGCTCGCCACTACACAATTTTAATACTTGCAATTCTCTGCAACCTACGCTAGGCACGTTCAAAATCTGACGGACTATATTATTTTCTCCAATTTATTATTACAATTTTCTTCCAGGCTTCTCGATTAACATCGCTCACTCACTACTACAAACATCTTGTGCACCTTGTTCTGTTCCCCTTGTTCGGACTCACAAAAATCCCAAAGGGACATAATAATAATTTCTCTCCCTTTGCTAACTAAGTCAAAAACCCTGTCTCCCACTCTATTCGTAGTACTTTTAATAGCGTATACGGGAGCCGCGCTGGTGTAATGGCTACAACGTTGTACTGGCGACCAGGTGTTCATGGTTCAAACCCGGCCGTCGGCGTTTGAAGAAATGTTTACGACCGGAAATTTGACTGAATTACCTGAACGGCTCCTGCACATAAATCCCGTGTGGATGGGAAGGAGCGAAGCTCCTGACCGGGTTGGAACGAAAGTCCACTGACCCCCCAGCCTCACAATGACATGTCATTGGGCCGAAAGAGCTGGAAAGCTCGAGTGCCGCTGGTTATAGAAAAAAAAAAAAAAAAAAATAGCGTATGCAAATTTCTAAAACCACAACCACCGACATCTCGACAATCTCCTAGCCTAATCCACGACCTTTTCTTAAGGCGCGCCACTAAAGGTTTACCTCCCTTAGTCTTAAAATCAAAACCTTTTAATCTTATCTCCCATACAGTAAAATCTAATAGTGCGTTACTACAGTACGCACATTTTCTAAACCAGATTTTCCTACTCGACCGTATATCTTTATTTACACCTCAACCTCACTATTACAGTAGTCGGACTAACTTATTCTTTGTCTCAAAGTATATTTATTTACAGATGCTGCTTTTTTTATGGTATTGATTTGTTTGCATATTGCTAGGTCTCCATGTGTTGTTAGTAGCCTTAGTTGTTTCTCTGTAGTCATTAGGATCGTTAGTGATAGGTCAGTTTATTGGCTTGTCAGCATACATCTTTGTCAAAGGGTTAATTTGGGGATTAATCTTGGCTGCTCAGAGAATAATAGTGGATCAGAGGTATTTTGCAACCAGGTAGAGATAGACTGTAGAGATGGAGGGTGGCGAATTAGGGAATCGGGATAAGTTCCCTGAAGGTGGTTCCAGTGATTCAAGTTCCCCTTGACATTATTATCTCTACTCAGCTATCTCCTCTCTCCTAAAGCTCATGAGCCCCCACCCTTCCCCATCACACACCATGAGAAGTGGAGCCGCGCTAGCGTAGTGGTTACCACACCACTCTGGCGACCGGGTGATGCAGGATCAAACCCGGGTGACGGCATTTGAGGATTTTTCGTCGACCGGGATTTGGACTGGATTAACTCGAGACTTGGCGAGAACATTTGAAGGAGTGTCGTCGACCAGGGATTGGCGGCTCCTGAGCCGACCCAGCTCTAATGGGTACCTCCGAAATCGGCGAGTATCTGCCTGAATGGCGAGGGACACCTGTCTCTGTACAAGAAAAAAGGGATACTCACGTAAAATCAATGTCAGGTTAGACATTAATAATAACCTGAGATTTCGCCTTGAGTATTAGCGGGCGTACGAAAAAAAAAAAAAAAAAACCATGAGAAGAGAAAGAAAGAAATATAACCTTAAGGCTCTTTCATTCCCTCGATATTGATGTAATAACTTGTTGTGGTGATAACGAACACCCTTATACAAGATTTATTGACTTAAAAGCTATATACACACCAAAAAAAACATATATACATTTGCAAATAAATATGTGCTATACCAGGAAACATGTTATGGGCTATAGGCATAAATATACCCAAACAAAACTTAATACTACAAAGTACTATAAAATTCGAGATGAGGATGAATGAAATCTAATACTAATTAAGTGATATGTCGACTGCATGGACTGAAGTGACTCCACTTGATCCACCTATTTTCTAAATTCACTGTATACTTGAGTGTCTTCTGAAGTTTCTAATGAGTTTGCTTGATCCTGTCAGAATGCACCAGATATCACTGATAAATTAAATAGAGCGTTCTGTCCAGAACAGCTCTTACTGCTTATGGAAAATTGGCTATTCTTTAACACACTACAATGCTGATGGCATTCTTGTGCGTGATCAGTGGGACAACCAAAGGCCTTGTAGTGTTGGGTGGCTGCCTTCCACGTGTCGACTAGACAAATATCTTGAGCGATGACGTATCGCTATTGGGCTGAAGCTGTTGAATCTTCGTGCTATGCTTAGCTTTCAGCTTATCGTGGTGGTTTGCCCTTCTAGTGGCGATTGGACGTTTTGGAGTGATTGGCTATCCATTTAATGTAATCACTCCATTTACCTCCGGTAACTTCCAATTTTCACTAGCGGTTTGCCTGCCCTTGTCGGATGTATGTGTATCTGTGTATCAGCACTTGTGTAGGTACTCTTCACCAGGTGATGGCTTTTTTGCGTCACCTTATGTTGGGCTTTGCCTTTTACTGGTGGCTGCAGTAGGGGTTTACGTGTAGTATACGTGTATATACTCTGTACTACACTGGCAAATGACTTGTCTTTCAGTGGTTTATAGTGATGATGTTACATCATCACGGTCTTCAGCTAGTGCGAGAGTTATTGCCCTATTTGCCTTTGATCCCATTGGACTTTCAATAATCCTCTATTTTTTTTTTTCCCTTTGTATTTTTATTTTGGCTCCACCTGCGTGTCTCCAATCTTCTTTTCTGGTCATTTACTAGACCGTCTTTAACGAAATAATTTGTTTCCCTTCTGTGGGAAATATTCAGCGAATAACACAAGTTAATTTCCTTGAGCCAACATATCCCAACCATTTGTCGCTTCAGTTACATGGTTATTGGGCAGTCTGTTGTTACCACATTGAGCATGCATATGTGCTGTGTACAAATCCCCTTGTAAAATCAGTTACCCTCCCAAGTTCTGTGAGGAAAGTTGGCTACCGTAGACAATAGGTTTAAAGAATCGAAATGCAAACTTATTTGCTGTCACAACAATCATCTCCTGATGTGCTTCTTATGAAGCATAGAACCACCATTGCCGCTGGTCCTCTTGCAGGAAACCTACATCAAAGCAGTTATATGCCATTGCATTAGTGGTTTCTGTATCTATCTTTTTTATATGATCAGGTTTCCAGTCCCATGCACAGCCTCATATTAATTGCATTTTACAACATGCATGAGGGAACATTCGTCCCGTCTTTGATTTTCTCCTCCGAGACCTCTGGGAACTATACTGGGCATTCTAATTGTATCTGCTCCATAAGTTTCCATCTGCAGTGGCCCCAGTGATTTAAACTCTTCCATTTGTTTTGGTTTTATTTGATCAGCTCAGTGTGTCTTTCTCTTGCCATTTTACTTATTGTCAGTATTTCGGTTTTATTTGTGTTGATCTTCAAATCATGCTGTGGACAGCTGGTTTCTGTAGCTGTCAGCTATTTCTGTGAAACATACTCTGGTCATCAGTAAAGATCAGTTCACTGAGATCACATGGTTCATTGAGTTGTTTGCTGGCTTGATTGATGATGTTGGTCATACAGGTGTTGTCAAGGGTCTGTTAGGAGACACGGAAAGAATAGGACTACCCTTCTTCAGTCATGACTTAACTGGTGACATATTAGGTTGCTCATGGGGGCTGCCAGCCTCATCATTAAAACAGATTGCTTTAGAAAGCACTGCTGCATGAGCACATTAATGCTTTTGTGCAGGCTTCCTGGAAGGTTGGCCAGCTGCAGTGTTGGTACCATGTTCCACGAGGAGCTAAAAGGAAAATGATGATGATATAGGTGTTAATAGCAGTGATGATAGTACACATCCTTGTTATACTCCTGTTCATACAGCTAACTACTTTGGAAAGCCATTGGTTCTTTTTTTTAAAGTACATCTACATTCCTTATAAAGTACTGTTATACAATTTCTAGATTCTTCTAGCACTGTCCTAAGTATGTTTCTTTTAACTGAGAAATTTTCTGCAGGCTTTCAAAGGTGATATTAATAGATTATGTTTTCTGTCATTTGTGCACTAAGCGACCTAAGTGCAGATATTGCATTCACTGCACCCTCTTAGGGCTCTTACAGACGAGTGTTTCTTGCTGCGCGTTTCTCGCGCGTGACGAATGAAAGAGTAGAGATTTACAGACAGTCTCGCTCAGCTGCACAGCCTGTAAATCCCTACTTTTGCATTCGTCACACACAAGAAACGCTCATCTGTAAGAGCCCTTACCCTTTCTGAATCCAAACACAATCTGCCACATGATTTTAAAAAGGGCACTCAATTACTATTCACAGACTTCTGGAATCCTTCATGAGTACTGATTACATGCACCACCACACACCCCCCCCCTCCCCCCCCCCCCCCCCCCCCCCCCCCCCCAGCCTCCAAATCAGATTATGTTCCCAAATCGTTGTATAATATTGCAAGCATGATTTGATTATGATTTTTTCCCTTTTTATTTTTCAAACATATTTTAATTTCTTGATTATACTTTGATACTGTAAATGTGAGTGCTATTATTTGACATAAGGAATGTCTATATAAAATGCTATCAGTTCTCTTTTCCCCCCACCGCCCTTTTAAGGGGACATGAGGGGAAAGACCTAATATTGGATAATAACACTTTAAAATATTTAATAAAAAATATTAAAACAGAAAAAAGATGGCCCATGTGATATTTTGAAGACAGATAAGAAGCTGTTAAAGAGAACCAAGTGACATGCATATATAACCTGGTTTAATTTCCTGGTCATGTTTTTCTACAGAGATAACATGCCAAGCAGATTCAAGGTTAAGGAATACTGCCCAGTTGTGTTCAGGAATTTAAGAGAAAGATTTGGCATTGATGACACAGACTTCAAGGTAAAAGTTTACAACTTTACAGCTTGAAAACATTTTACTGCTGATGAGAGATTATAACTGGAAAAATGTTACAGCTGACGGGAGATTGCAACTGGAAACAATAGAGAAAATTTTACTGCTGATGGGAGATTATAATTGGAAAAATGTTACTGCTGACGGGAGATTGCAACTGGAGATATTTTACTGCATTAGAATGGTTTTCAGAAAGCAATCTGTCGTGAGATGCTGTTTATTTTGTTATTTAAAAAAATATTTTGTTTTATTAGGATATGTGTGAGCATGCATGTATCTACCGTATATACTCGAGTATCATCACTGTTTTTTCCTGACTATTATGTCTTTTTATATGACCGAAAAATTTCAGCTTCCTTATTGCGATGGTATTTAGGAGCCAATGTTCCTGTACGTTTAGTGAGTGCAGTACTTCTTTGTTGGTCTTTTTTTCTGTCCAGGGTATTCTCAACATCCTTCTGTAGCATTTCATTTCGAATGATGTAATCTTTTTTGCAGCTGTTTTATTGAGTGTCCAAGTCTCAACATACGGCTGTGAGAGTTGGAAAATAACAAAATCATTGGAGAACAAGCTGAATACATTCGAGAACAAATGTCTTAGAAAACTCATGAACATCAGTTGGAAAGAATTCAAGACTAATCGACAAATAAGAGAAGACTCTAGGCAGAAATATGTCTCCGACTATATAAGGAAAAGACGATGGTCATATATCGGTCATGTCCTACGAATGCAAAACAACAGAATACCACTACAGGCGCTCACTTGGGTTCCTGAGGGTAAGCGGAAAAAAGGAAGACCAAAAGAAACACTCAGAAGAACAATAATAAGAGAAGGAAGAACGTTGGGCCTAAATAATGTGCAAGAGCTAAGAGGAGTGGCGTCACAACGAACAACCTGGAGAGCACTGGTTTCTGCCTTATGCGCCGTGTTTGGCGCTTAAAGAATTTATTATTATTATTATTAAGTCTCGCAGCCATATGTTGCTACTGGGAATATACATGCTCTGATCAGTTGTAACTTTGTTTCTTTGCTTGTGCCTTGCCATAGGTTTTTCATCTGTATTAGTTTATGTGAAGCAATTGCAAGTCTTCTTTTAATTTCTACTGCACAGTTGCCAGAGCTGTTGATGATTGATCCTAAGTATTCGAATTCATTAACACTTTCCAGTTCTTCGTTATCAATTTCAATTTCTGGTTTGGTCTTTACTTTGTCTGTTGTCAATACTTTGGTCTTCTTGGTGTTTAGGTATAGATTCTGGGCCTCGCTGTGTTTTTTGGTGGACAGAATTAATTGTTCAAGTCCTTCTGGATTGGTCGATAGGAGGACTGTGTCGTCAGCATATCTGATTTCCGGGATCTGGTACCCGCCGATGTTAAATGAGTCAAACTCTGTGTGTTCTTGGTCATCTCTTACGTTTCTCATGATTTTCTCGGCATAAATGTTAAACAGGTAAGGGGAAAGGGTACAGCCTTGTCTTACTCCTTTCTGTACTTCAAACCATTCTGATGTTTCCCCCTCTATTCTTACGGCTGCCTGTTGTTCTTGGTACAGCAGTGCGATGAGTTGTATAAGGTGGTTTGGAAATCCCATATTTTTCATATACACAATCGAAAGCTTTGGTGTAATCAATGAAACAAGTATGTAGGTCAATGTTGAATTCTCTACACTTTTCTGTGATGATCCTCATGTTGAATATATGATCTCTAGTGCCTCTACCTGGTCGAAAACCCGCCTGTACTTCGTTTATTTCTGTTTCTAGCTTTTGTTGCATCCTTTTCATTATGATTTGTAATAGTATTTTGCTGGCATGGCTTATAAGAGCTATAGTTCTGTAGTTTGTGCACAGTTTCAGGTTACCCTTTTTTGGCAAGGGTATGTAAATTGATCTTTTCCATTCCTTGGGCCAAATTCCGCTTTGCCAGATCTTGCAGCATAATGCATGGTATATACGAGCGCTGCCTTCTCCTCCTGCCTGTATCATTTCAGCTGTTATTTCATCACAACCAGGAGATTTTCCACTTTTTAAGTGTTTGATTGCGTTCCGGACTTCCTCTATGGTAGGTTCTGGTTCACGTTCCGCTTCATTCATGACGTTGTTATCTTATACTCGAGTATAAGTCTAGAAATTTATCCCCATTTTGGACATTAAAATATGTACCCCTGGCTTATTGTCAAGTCAAAAAAAAAGATTTCTGAAACCGGCCAGTGTTGCCACCCGCCCTTTCCGCCACATACTGGTATTCTTCAGATATAAACTTGCTGCTTCATTAAATGCTTTTATCACAATATCTTAAGTAATACATGTTTGAATTCCTCCAAAGTCACAAATTTCAACTGGAGTACGCTTTGTTGATCAAAGTTTGATCTGTCAGCAAAGCAATTACTTCATTCAGTAGATTCACTTTCATCAGTGTTACTGTCAGAGTCTAAATCGGGGCCTTATTCAATATCCACATCTGATTCGGCCACACTGTTTGCGTCCTGATCAAATAACAAGTCACTTCTCAGATCGCAAAGCAAATATTCGACCGCCCGGAAAGCCATAGCTTTAAAACATCATGCAAAATCATAATATACATTGACTCTAAAAAATAATTCAAAACTGCGAAAGCATTTTAATGTACCAGAAATAAATTTATAACTCAGGTCTCGCTAAATACAGAGATCTCGTTGCTACATTAGTAATGACTGACGACAGGGCTGCGTTTTGTTGGCATCCCGATTTGCGAGCATGGGATTTTAAGCTCCCTCTTTAAAATTTAGCATACCGCAGGAAGTGGATGTCTGGTGGATGGGACTTCTGTATGTCAAGTTTATATCTGTGCACTCTGTTGTATCAGTGCACTGAAATATAATGGTTGAGTGAACAACGGGTAGGATAATTATGAAGATGAATAAAAAAGTGTCTGGGCTGAGCCTAGAAGCTTATGAATATACAGTATGAGAAATTGATTCAATAGTTTTTTTTTTTTTTTAAATTGCTTTTATTTGTTTTACTTGCCACGCTGTTTTGCAGCGTCGCATAAAATACATATGCTGTTAGTTATGTTTTCCTGCTCCATAAGATACAACTGTACACTCATCTTCAATGATAATGACATCACAAACCCATATATTAAATATCATTGTGTATGTTCTCAACTCCGCCTAGGCCGGTCCCAAGCACAGCTGAAAAAGGAGGAGGGCGGCCTGCATGGAGGCCGTAAGGAGGCAGCCCCTCCACCATGCAAAGGCACAACAGGCCAATCACCTGTTTGCTTTAAACTGTTGATTACGAGAACTACAAGAGAGAAAACCGGACTGATTCTAAAGGCGACGAACTGGAACTGACTACGACTTATGGAACTTGGAACACAAGAAGTATAAATGGGAAAGAAGAGGAGCTGGTGGAAGAGATGAGGAAAGCAAAACTAGAAATCCTGGCTATAACGGAAACAAAGAAAAAAGGACAAGGAGTCATGGATCTCGATGGCAACATGCTGCTCTACAGATGTGTACCCACATCTGAAAGAGCTAAAGGGGGCGTGGGTTGCATTGTGGCCAAAAACCAAAAAGATAGTATCAAGGGATGGAACTTTGTCTCGAAGCGCATTATGGTTGTAAAACTAATAGAAGGAGAAACCATAGTCAACCTGGTCATAGTGTATGGGCCAAATGAGGATGAGAGAACAGAGGTCAAGGAGGAATTCTTCGAGCTGCTTCAAAGGACAGTGGATGACTGCCTAGATGAAATTATTATGCTCGGAGATTTCAATGCCAGAGTTGGAAATGACCATGCTAGATGGGGTGGAGTTATCAGAAGATATGGAGAAGATACTTTCAATGACAATGGAAAGCGACTCCTTAGATTCTGCAGTGAGCAGAATCTGATCATTACAAACACAAAGTTCCCCCATAAGCGCATACATGCATACACTAGATGTGAACCAACAAAGAATGAGAAGTCAGTGATCGACTATGCCATTGTTAGGAGGAGCTCATTCAAATATGTCCGGGATGCTAGAGTCTGGAGGGGGCCAGAGATTGGAAGTGATCACTACCTGCTTACAATCAAAAGAACAACTGAAAGAGTTGCTCAGCCTAGGAACTGCCGAACATCACGCAAGAAACTAAGTAAACAAATGGGAGAAATGAGCATTAAGACCTACAAGCTGAGAGAGCCAGAAATTAAGACCAGATATCAGGGGCTTATTGCTGCAGCGGTGAGAAACACAGAAGAACAACCTGATGACTTGGAAACCCTCTGGATTAAATTCAAGGACATCATAAATACAGCTGCTGCAGAAGCATGTGGTGAAGTCCGACTTGGGAACAAGAGAAAGAGGACACCTTGGTGGACAGAGGAAGTCAAAGAGAAAATAAGAGAGAAGAAAATGGCATGGAAACAATACTTAGGAGCTAAAAACACAACAGGACAAATGGAGAAATATAGAGAATATGTGACACTCAGAACAGAAGCAAAGAACAAGGTGCTAGCATGTCGTGAAATATTCTAATCCACATATATAAAGTATCAGGTAAATATAAAGCCTAACAAATACATTTAATAAAGAAAAGAAAAATGGTAAAGAACAGTGCTGTCACAATGACAGTACTCGAAATCCCCTTTGTTTTATGCTTCGTCTGCAAATTGTAACGTTTCCACGTTAAATATAAGCCACTGCATAAATACAAGCGTTTCCACAACACATTAAAACGGGTATTGCATTTCTAAGAAAAACATTGAGAGGCACACTGCGTAATGACCTAAATTAATCCTAACATTAATTATACTACGTTACCAAAACGAACGAACAGATGGACTCAAATAGAAAGAGAGAGGGGCGAATGAAAGCAAGGACACATGCAACACTAAACTCGCGTCGCGCGATACACAATTACAGTAGAACTCCATTTATCCGAACCCCAATTATCCGAACATCCAATTATCCGAACACTTTTTCCAGAAAAAAAAAATCAAAATCAGATGTTAGACTAAAATTCTGAATCTTTTGATGCGGCAAACTTCAAATGTGTGCGAACAATTTGTAGAGAATGGGATGGCTAATGGTCGGTCGCTTACGTACAGGAAGTCAGTTAGATCATAAAGTCAGTTAATATCTGGTTTACCAATCCAGTGTACGTGTGCGTTCTAGGTAGAACACTGGCTAAACAGACAGTTCAACTTAAAATAATTGTGTCTGCTACTACAGCAGAATAATTTTGGTGTACAAGTATTTCTCTGTGCGATATGGCATCTTCAAGTAGGCCTAAAGCATATAAAAGGAACCGCAATGTTTTGTCAATTGAAACGAAAACAGAAATTATCAAGAGACTAGGACAAGGTGAAACTGTGTCTTCACTTGCGAGGATTTTCAATGTTGGGAAAGCTACCGTCTCTGACATCAAAAGTAACAAGGATAAAATTATGAGTTTTGCATCGAAATTTGATAGTGAAAATGGGTCGAAGAAACGTAAAACCATGAGAAATGCGAAAGATGTGAAATTGGAAGAGGCTTTGTATATATATGGTTTGTGCAAAGAAGAAGCAAAGGGGAACCTATCTCTGGTTCTCTGTTGTGTGAAAAGGCACTTCAGTTCAACAATCAACTTGACGGTCCTCCTGACTTTAAGGCTAGCCAGGGATGGTTAAGAAACTTTAAATCTCGTCATGGCATACGAGAATTGGAGATTCAAGGGGAATCTTTATCTAGCGATGCAACTGCCGCTAAAAATTTTAAAGAAACATTCTTGGCTTTTTTGGAAGAAGAAGGTTATTCACTCGATGATGTGTATAATGCCGATGAGACTGGCTTATACTGGAAATCATTGCCTCAAAAATCACTTGCATCTCAGCGCGACGCAGCTGCCCCTGGGTTTAAAAAGTGCAAAGAGAGAGTAACAATTTTGGTAGCCGCGAATACCAGTGGAAGTCATCGTTTACCGGTGCTAATGATCGGCAAAGCCAAAAAACCACGTTGTTTAAAGAATGTGACATGTCTCCCATTGTGTTACAAAGCACAGAAGAGTGCTTGGATGAATAGTGAAATATTTCTTGATTGGTATACAAATCAGTTCATCCCAAATGTGAAGAGGTTGAGAGAACAAGAAAAAAAAACTGGAAAAGTAATTCTTCTACTGGACAATGCACCATCTCATCCAGAGACGGATACATTGAATGCAGTTGATGCAAATTTTAAAGTAATTTTTCTGCCTCCCAATGTAACAGCACTGATTCAACCAATGGATCAGGGTGTTATAGCAAAGCTTAAAAAGATGTACAAAAAGGAAGTCCTGCGTCATTTATTGTTGGCTGAAGATGAAGAAAGTGTGGTGGCGTTTTCCAAAAAGCTTAATCTCAAAGACTGCTGCTATATGTTAGCTGATGCTTGGACCACCCTGTCACAAGATAATCTCAACAAGGCTTGGAGTAGATTGCTTGGGAAAAAAGGAGGAAATGAAACTACTGCAGTGGACACAAATGATGATTGTATAAATGAAGTTGTGGAACTGTTTCAAGCAATGCCCGGATTTTCGGACTGTGACAAAGATGATGCACACATGTGGCTAGAAGATGATAATGATTCTGGTTTTCAATTTTTGAATGACGAAGAAATTTTGTCTTTTGTGCAAGAAGAAAACCAAATACATGTAGTGACCGATGATGAAGACTCCTCAGAAGTACATGATGTACTTGTAGATTATGAAGAAAAACCAAAACGTCGACCAAGTCCTGAAGAGGCCTTTATAGCACTAGAAACAGCGATGGCTTGGTACGAGCAAGAAGATGACAGCTGTCCTACACAGCTTCTGCTGTTGAAGAGAATGCGGGACTTAGCAGCCAAAAGGAGACTATCCAGTTTGGTGCAAAAGAGGATTCCTCATTATTTTAAATAGTGGGCTACATCTGTGCAAGTACATATATACGTAAGTTGCGCCTGGTTTTGAATCGTTTGTAATGTTATTTTGAAAACATTTCTCTTTCTTAACAAAAATAATTAATACAAGTAGTACATGCACTGCAGTGTAATAAAAGATTTTGGTGATACAGTGATCTAATACAGTGTGGGTATTATTATTACAGTACAAGTAAATATGTTTTATAGTGTATTTTCCTTGTGATGGTTAATTATTTTTTAGAAATATGTGTACATGTACTCGATACATTATGTAATCCAATTATCCGAACATTTGATTATCCGAACGATGCTCGGTCCCATGGGGTTCGGATAAATGGAGTTCTACTGTACTACTATCACGCGTGTAAAGCCACATGCACTAACTTTTTTTCAGACGGACAGTGATAAAAACACTAACCTTCCCAGAGTTAGGTTTTAAAAACCTGGAAAACGCTTATTAGAAAAGATGACATTAGATGGGTTTACGTTTGAAAACATTACAGTACCCAGACAGCACATCTTCGAAACAGGAGGTAGAAGAAATTGCATATTTTGAACGCAGCCACTTAGCTCTTTTAAATTTGTATATTTGGGTTCCTTAGGGCTTGCTGACAAAGAATATGTAAAACGTTACGCAAATAGTCTAGGAATTACCAAATTATAACCAAAATAAAATAGTGGGGGTGCCTGACAGCATGAAATCATTTCTGCTCATAAAATTTTTTTATAACGTGTTTGAAAAAACCTTACGTTACGGAAATAGCCTACCATGTTAACTCCAAATTGATTGGAGCGCAACAAATATAAGACTAAACACGATTGGTCGGGCTATAAATACTATCTTGTGTTGTTATGGGAAACGAATAGAAGGGGTACTTTTTTTAAAAGATGTGTGGACGTGGTTTCATTGGGTAGAGCTGCGAATATACTTGATTCAGAGCGTCTGTTCATTGCCACATCTTGTAATAAACCTACTAAGAAGCAGTACGTTGAGCACCAGTGTATATTTGTTATAAAATAAAGCCTGGGACATCGGCAGATCGGAGTTGTGCTATATTCATTGCCAGTCAACGAAACTGTTTATTATTCTATGAATTGTGGTAAGCTTGAAATATTCAATATCTTTTAATGAAAATTGAATGTAAATTGTTAATTTATGCCTGTATATATGTGTAGTTCAGTAGCGAACATGATGTAAAGCCTATAATGCTCCAGCCTGAACAGAAGGTGTCGGAGGAAAGTAAAACTGCATGGAATGGCCAAACAGTACACTGACACCTAGATTATTGATTAGACAGAAATAATGCTGGAATTGCAGAGGCGTAGTAACCATTAGGGAGGGAAATACTGGTATAAAATATTTCAGATGAAGCTGACAGTTGGCCTAACGCTCTGAACTCAATGTTTGTGATGTATTGTGCTCAGTGTAGAAAGAGAGTATAAATTAGTTATGACGTAGAAGGTACATCCTTCTTGTTTTCAGGGACAGTGGTCTTAAAGTTATTGAGCAGCACCTGGTCAGAGCTTTGCTGAAGCCAGAGGTGGACAGCATACTCCTTGGTCCATATAGCAACCAGTGGGGTGGCTCCAGAACTCATCGAGCAGAGGAGCCTTTTTCTGCAGTCATCACGCAAGATAAGAGAGTGTGGCCATGGAGCTCAACATTATGTACCCCCATCTTAAAATGACAGTGTAAAATACAATTAAGAGGGGAATTTAATTGTTTTAATATCAGGAACTGAGAACATCTCCAGTACTAGTTCCAATAAAGACAAACTATTGAAGTCATGATGACAAATACCAACAGAGCTTGAACAAAACAAAACCAGTATTACCTCATATTACTACTACACAACTGACACACATAGGATACTATTAAAAATACATGTCACTACAAGATTCATATTGAGAAATTCTGTACATATAACTTGTAATTAAAATTGATTGTGATTCCTGGTTCCATTTGTATTTGAATCAGGACACATATTCATTCATGACAGCACTGAATACATATTGTTATTTGAAAAGTTATCAGTGACTCCTTTAAGATATCCTCGTAGAGTGTTTTATGTATGTGAGTGTCACAGTGTTGTCAAGTGTGGTGGAATAAATTAAATTGTTTATCTGTCTGTTGTTATTATGACTTACACTTCATCATACACATACCCTAGACATATAACGTAGTCATCACATTATTCCAGAATAATTCTGACTGAGGTATACATATGTGGAAGCAAGTAAGGTTATCTATAATACACTACTCTTATTAAATATAGATACCTTCACAGCTGATCTCAGTCAGTACACTAAGTCCCCTATAAATATTTATAACATCCCACTTTACCACATAGCAGCAAAACTGAAGTCCTGGGAAGAATTTGGAGAAAAGCAAGAAAAAGATGCGCAAGAAAACCATAAATTGTTCTATAAGACCCTAAAGAACATGAGGAAGGAAAAACAATGCCTCTCAAATTTATAAAGGACAAGCAAGGCAAATTGCTTACTGCCCCGACGGAAGTAATGGAAAGATGGAAAAAATATTTCTCAGAACTCCTTGATGGTGAGCATGGTGAAGCATCAGAAATGATAACCACTAGCACAGAAGAGAAAACCAATGATGGTGAAGATGACATCAAGATGGAAGAACTGAAGGCAGCACTGGAGAAAATCAAGATGGGCAAAGCAGCAGGGCATGATGGTATAACACCAGAAATGGTTAAGTACATGGGAGCATCAGGCGACCTATTACTCTTAAGGGTCCTACAGGCAGCGTGGTACAACAAGACCATACCAAAGGATTGGGAGATTGCAATCACAACACCAATTTTCAAAAAGGGTGACAATCGACAGTATGGAAACCATAGAGGCATATCCCTTCTCAGTGTCCCTGGTAAAATTTACTTTAGAATCCTAGAGCAGAGACTCCGACGCCTAGCTGAGCCACAATTAGATGAGGTCCAGTGCAGATTCCGAGCAAACCGAAGTACTCAAGACCTAATCTTCACACTCAAACAGCTGAGTGAAAAGGCCCTTGAGTATAAGAGTGAGATCCATCTTTGTTTCATAGATCTGGGAAAAGGCATTTGACAGGGTCCCCTGGAGCAAACTTTGGGACTGTTTAGCAAGGAAGAACATTCCAGCACCTCTGATTCATGCTATAAAGAGCTTCTACAAGTCTTGCAGAAATTATGTGAGGACAGCAAACCATAAGTCAGAAGAGTTCAGGACCACCACTGGTGTAAGACAGGGTGATATCCTGTCACCTTATCTTTTCATACTCCTCATGGACGATGTCATCAAGGCATGTAAGGAGAGAACAAGAAAGTATTCAGTGGGGTACTGGGAGATGAGACTGGTCTGTATTTCCGAGCTGGCATTTGCTGATGATGTTGCCCTGATTATGTTGCCCTGATTGCTAAATAAGAGGCACATCTCCAATCCAACCTGCAAGTCTGGAAGGAAGAGCTGAAGAAGAGAGGAATGGTCATAAACAGCTCTAAAACTAAATCCATGGTGATATCACGAGAAGAAAGAAGACATCAGATTAAGCTGGGAGAACAGGTCCTGGAGCAGGTCGACCACTTTAAATACCTCGGAGCTATTATAGACCGAAAGGGAGGCATCAAAGAAGCGTTGGCCACTCGAAAAGCAGCAGCTGGGAGACTTTTTCAGGCCATAAATCGAGGATTCCTCAGCAAGAGAGAGGTTGGTAAGAAAACGAAGATGGCTGTATACCGCTCCACCTGTGTCCCAGTCTTGACATATGGATGCGAGTCATGGGCAATGACTACAACCCACAAAAACCAGATCCAAACCTCAGAAATGAGGTATCTGAGGAAGGTGGTTGAAGTAACAAGAAGAGACATGGTCCGCAACCAGACAATACGTCAAGGCCTTAAATCCCACCCCCTGCAGACTCAAGTAGAACAGTCCCAACCAAGATGGTTTGGCCATGTCTGCAGAATGGGAGAAGATCGGCTACCACGACAAGCATGGGAAACAAAGAGCCAGGGATCCAGACCCCGAGGACGACCCAGAGTCCGCTGGGAGGACAATATTAGACAATCTTTGAAGGACCGAGGACTAGAATGGAACCAGGCCAGGAGGAAGACAGCCGATAGGATAGTCTGGCGCTCTCTCTTCCGAACCTCTACACCTCACGGTAGAAGGGGAACGACTAAGTAAGTGTATGTTCTCGTCAAGAAGTCGTGCAGTATATTTAACACAGCATATTTTATCAACTTCCTTCTCGTTATTTGCAGTGGAAAAAAAATCTCTGTCATGGCATCGGTAACGACAAACATAGACATTTTTGTTTACCAGACTTGTCACATCCCTACCATATCTCCACCACGTCTCTTTCCGCAACCGCTAAATCGAAAGTTGTGGGAGCCGAGATCTCCATGCTTGTGCAATGAAACGGGTAGGAGGCAGAGTGTAACCTCTGTTTTGCCTACGAAGCGCAACCCAGTATTCAGACTTTCCAGGCTGGCAATTCCAAGTGTTTTAAATGGGAAAGGGTTAAGTTGAAAGTGATCGAATTTACAGAAGATCCCTGAAATTCTAGTCCAATGCGGGAATTCGGAATCGATGAAAAACTCGTTTGACCTGTAATCGGTGTTATGAGTAAAATCATAACAGTTCTATCGCACTCGACAAGGCTTGTATACATACTTCCCTGTTGATAAGAACTCTTATTATAGAGTCTTTGAGATTTTATGTCAGCTAGGTCGTCCATCGATAGTATGGAGTCTATGCTAAATTAATATTGGAAGGACAAGTGAATGCTGTCAACGGAACGTGTGTGGAAATATTTGAATAAAGATTGCAGCAGTATGTCAAAGACATCGTGTCCTTAAGTCGACTGACTAGAGACTTGTTTTCAGGACTGGCTAGGTAAAGCCATTATTGTATATTCATGTGGATGCAAATATTATAAGGAGTTTCGTCACATATTAAAGGAATGTTTTGTCTTCAAGTCAAATCTGGCCGTATGAAGTTTTTGACTGCTAAACACTTACTATATGTTTAAAGGGCTGTATAAAAAGTATCACCTCACAAGCTGAATACAAATGTACCCTAGACAAGTTGGAAACTAAGAACCAGCTACTTCAATATCTAAAGAAAGAACCCGAGGATAACACATAACAATCGGGTGATTTAGAAAGCTTCCAAAGTCTAGGTGTCAACTTTTAGTCAGGTTGACCTATACTCGAATATATATGGTATATCTCTATGTCTGTGTGTGTCAGTCCATGTCTCTCTGTGTCCTGTGTCATTTGTGACTGCTCTTCCCTCAGGCATCTTGTTTATCTTCATGGTGAGAATTTGTATGTTATCATTAAGGGCTCAGCTTTTTTTCTGTGCAACGTATGGCAAAACAGGGATGAGTTCCTTTTTTCTTTTTCTGCTACTAGCGCTTCTTGTAGTGTCTACACTGGCCATGGACTTTCAGTTTGTCATTCATTAGGTGCTTATTGCTTTAGTAATGATTCTGTCAACGTGATTTTGTATTCTGATTTGTGGTTGTGGCAGCTCATGTATCCTCATTGTTCAGTATTTCTACAAGTTTTGTTAGTTCTGTTACATTTATTATTAGGTTTAGGCTTTCAATTTTTCTTTCCCACTGTTCCTTGCTGCTTGATTCATGAAGCTTCCTGTGATGGATTAAACCTCAAGTGTAAGCTTCCTGAGAGGGAGTGAATTATAAAGGTGTAGGCTTCCTGTAAGGGAGTAAACCATAAAGATGGTTTGATGCTCATATAAGAGCAGAAAAGAAAGGGGAAAAAAGAAGATACATTGTCAGAAATCAGCCAGAGATGTTTTGTTTTTGACATTTGGATTTGACATGGTTGTCTATAATTTAAAAACTGACATCTGAAATAACAAGTCCTGCAATAATATGATTAAATTGTTGGTATTAATTTTTTCATTCCTCCACCTACTGGTATTTATAGCCCTTACTATTTAATGACAAAATGGGTGTTGTCTACTGGCACACTGTTTAAATATTTTTCTCTTTTAGCATTCACTAACGAAACAGCAGCCTGTATTTTGTGATTCTCCGGGTCGAAGTGGTGCTCGATTGCTCATGTCATGGGACAAAAAATTGTTCATCAAAACTTTAGTCTCGGAAGAAGTGGAAATGATGCACCACCTCCTCAAGCAGTATCATCAGGTTAGTACTGCATTTCTTGTCACATCCTGACTGAGTGTTGATTTTAAAGCCACGAATATAACTTTATTTAACTAATATAACACTGCAGGAGCACATGAATGCTCGATGAAGGCTTCCTGCATGGGAACCAGGAGCATGGTGGCTCCATGTTCCATAAGGAGCAAAAAGGGGAAGAGAAGAAGAATATAACTTAATTGACAATGTATATTTAAAAACACTTTCAGTAGGATTCAAACATGTCTACATATATTTTTTACCCATGGTGTTAAATTTTGAGAGTTCTATGAAACTCCATTCCTTCTATTTGCCAAAGCAGTCTGTTGTTTTGTCTTGTGTATGCCACCAACATTTAATTTTGTGGATATGGCAGGCTCAAGAAAGATACTGAAATAAGTACAGTTGCTATCTGGTCTGCACGTGTGTGTAATTAATATTTTCTTTATATTTTCTCTATGGTATATGTTAGGTAAGAAAATTTTAGTTTAGTTGTGTGAAAATAACAAAAATTATAAAAACTTATAGAAACCAGAATCCATTTCATCTCAGTCAAACTGAAAACACAGTCGTTCTGTGCACTTAGAATTCATAGACTACTCCATTTAGTTTTTCAGGACATATAATCGGAATGTGAAATCCATAGGCTAACTTTTAGGTTATGACCTCTAATGGTTCATCTGTACATGGCAGAAAAATAATTCCAATGAAGACACCAAATATCTAGATGAGAAGTAAATATATTTGTTCAATATTATTAAATTATTAAATATTTTTTTTTAGCATATTCAGCATTCAGAACCAGAGGAGGTTATTTAATAGAAGCACACGAGCAGGATTATTTTAACTTAACTTTCCAGGCATGTCTGACAACTAAGAAGTGTTAGAAGGTACACCTGGCAACCCCATCCTGTAAATACTAAGATATGTAGAAAAATAAAAGCAGATTGAATTTAGGCTGGACCTGTCACTGGAAAAAAAAAGATCCTTCAACAAAGGATAATGATGCAAAGCTACAGAAATGGACTAGGAAAACATGGAGGGATGAAAGAACAGAATGCTAGAAGGCATGTTGAGTTCTTGTTAGAGACTTACACTGCATTGGAAGCTAAGTGCAAGAAAGAAGATGGAATGCCAAATACACACATTTCTCCAGTATTTATTGAGATCTGCAGGGGGAAAAATCCATTATTCTCTGGATAAAGAAAATTGCACGTTAGTATCCCACAGAATGGAAAAGATATTAATTTATCAAAATATTCGTGACATTATTTTCAAAATGTTGCAGCTTTTCTAAATCTTGGTTACTTGTATTTAAATGTCAGTGGGCATAACTAGTGTTTTGTAAAGGAGCACAAAGTTTTGTTAGATCAGAATGGATTCTGCTTTGAAGTTCTCTTTGTCCAGGTAGTTATTAAATATTGATGTTATTTCTGTTCCCACTTTTAGTTCCAGCAGTCAGAGTGACCTTATATTCTGCCAGCCCTCGACTCACAATACACACAAAATATGATTTGAAGGTTGGTATTGCCGTGTATTACTTACTTATTTTACTTTTTCCATCCACTGTTGCCGTGAAGCTTAATGGGGAACTGAAGTTTGGCATCTTGAGCCAAGTGTGTCGCATTGGTTGCTGTGAGCCTGTTTTGTAGTTAAATTTCTGTAGTCTTGTCTGTCTATTGACCTCTTTGTCTTCCCCTTGCCCTGAAACCAAATCTTCCATGTATTAAGCTGTGTTGGTAAACTGGTTCTGTGATACAGGTTAATTTGCCAGGGAATAATAACAAAATAAGGAGGGCTGCAGTAAGACTGATAAGTGGTAAGGTGAATGACAATAAATAGTGAATGTTTTACTAAGTCAAAGTAAACAAAAACACCCTACAATCACACAGTCTTCTTTAGGGACAAATGTGTGAAAACAGTAGCAGAAAGAAAGTGAGAATAAAATGGGTTTATTAAAAATTAACTTTAAACAAAAAAAGGAGTACACAAATCTGTAAGGAGAATTGCTGTTGTCTCTTGTGAATCTGAGTCAGAAATACTATGTGTTCACCTCACTGTTTATTTTGCTAGTGAAGTTCAGTATGTGCAATGAAGGTTAGCAGAAATACAAACCCACTTATTATTTGTGTTAATAAATAATACATTTATTAAACAGGACGGAGAGTTCAGGTACTTAGGAGTCATTTTCTGAGATGATGGTAGAATAGACAGAGAAATAGAAATAATATATCAAAACTCGAACTCAGAGACTTGCTAGTAAACAAATTCCAAATATTTGTTTGTGTTATATTATTAGTTGCTTCATTTTCATTGTCATGGCTCAGAATACTCATGTTCCACATGGAGGACATTTTTACAATACATTCTGCTTGTTTCAAGCAACTGATACTTACTTTTATATTATTTTTAATGTGGTAGTTCTGAAAATATGCCCCATGTTCCCAGTGTTCTCTGTGGAGACACAGAATGAATAGGAGTACTACACCCTTAGGCTGGTCATACAAGATGACTAATGTGAATTTGTTCATTGGGCTTGCAACCTCATTATGTAAAGCAGATTGTCACAGAAACCAACGCTGCATGAGCTTGGTATAGGCTTCCTGCAAGGGAACCGTCTGCAGCGGTGGCTTCATGCTCCATAAGGAGAATGATACTGATGATAATACTGGTGACTTCTGGAAAGAACATGTATATGAGTTGTTTCTATTCTTACTCCACAAGGGACCTATACAGTGTTTCATATGATATATTTTATATTTAATGCAGGGATCAACTGTCGCCAGAAGTGCCAGTGACAAAGAAAGGGTAAGACTTACAGACTGCAGATCATTGCAGTTGCCCAGTAGCATTTTGTGATGTCTTTTGCTTGTTATCTGAATTGTCTTTATGTTTTATGAAACTTTTTCAGTCTTCTGCTGATCTTCATAATAATGTTGTGATGTGTTGTGAAGTGTAATCAGCTAATCAGAATAGGCATACATTATTTTATCAGGTCTGTCATCCTCTGTAAATGACAGTCATCTCTGTAAATGACAGCTATAGTTTAATATCTTGTAAAGTTTGTCATCTCTGTAAATGACAGTCAAAGTTTAATACATTGTTAAGTTTGTCATCTCTGTAAATGACAGTCATAGTTTAATATCTTGTTAAGTTTGTCATCTCTGTAAATGACAGTCATGGTTTAATATCTTGTGAAGTTTGTCATCTCTGTAAACCACAATCGTTGTTTAATATCTTGTGAAGTCTCATCTCTGTAAACCACAGTCATAGTTTAATATCTTGTGAAGTTTGTCATCTCTGTAAACCACAATCGTTGTTTAATATCTTGTGAAGTCTGTCATCTCTGTAAACCACAGTCATAGTTTAATATCTTGTGAAGTTTGTCATCTCTGTAAATGACAATCGTGGTTTAATATCTTGTGAAGTCTGTCATCTCTGTAAATCACAGTCATGGTTTAATGTCTTGTGAAGTTTATCATCCTCTGTAATTAGCAGTCATGGTTTAATATCTTGTGAAGTTTGTCATCTCTGTAAATGACAGTCATGGTTTAATATCTTGTGAAGTTTGTCATCTCTGTAAACTACAGTCATAGTTTAATATCTTGTGAAGTTTGTCATCTCTGTAAACCACAGTCATAGTTTAATATCTTGTGAAGTTTGTCATCTCTGTAAACCACAGTCATAGTTTAATATCTTGTGAAGTTTGTCATCTCTGTAAATGACAGTCGTGGTTTAATATCTTGTGAAGTCTGTCATCTCTGTAAATCACAGTCGTGGTTTAATATCTTGTGAAGTCTGTCATCTCTGTAAATCACAGTCATGGTTTAATATCTTGTGAAGTTTATCATCCTCTGTAAATGGCAGTCATGGTTTAATATCTTGTGAAGTTTGTCATCTCTGTAAATGACAGTCCCTGTTTAATATCACATTCATTGTTTAATTTCTTGTGAAGTCTGCTATCCTCTGTAAATCACAGTCATTGTTTAAGATCTTTGAAGTCTGTCGCCCTCTGTAAATCACAATCCTTTTAAATATATTGTGAAGTTTGCCATCCTTTGTAAATCACATTCACCATGTTAGACTTTGTGAAGTCTATTATCCTCATCATATCATAACAGTTGTCCATAACATTTAAGGATGTATGACTTCAGCTGGCCAAAATTTGTTTGACGTTGATGCTGTATGATTCTTGAAAACCTCATAGGAGCTGAAAAGGAAATAACATTATTTTTTAAAATCATTTTACTGTTGTCTTGTCCTTAGCATTTAATATTTTATTTCAAAAAAATGTTAATATTGAAGATGTAAGGATCCTTGACATTATGGTCTTTTTGTCCCTCCTACAGTATTTTGCAATTGTCCATTATTCCAGTTGAAAGAGCTGCCCACATTCAAGGACAATGATTTTCTAAATGATGGTGCTAAGATTCATATTGGTTCTGATCAAAGGAAGAAATTACTGGACATTCTCCAGAGTGATGTTGATGTAAGTACCAGCTGGCAGTATGCCTCATTCATGACAGTGACAGCCACACCAGCTACTTCTATTTACGGGTCATGTCATTTTTATTTCATATTTTAGTGTGTATTTTACCTAGTTCTTGCTTTCTGTCTTTTGTTCCTGATGAAGGCCTTGTGGTCGTAACGTATGTAGTTCTCCTTGTCCTAATAAAACGCATTACGCATTTTCGTTTACCTTGCCGCTTCATTTATGTAGACTTATCTTGTATGAGAAACTGCATGGCATTAGTACAAGGGGATTGACATAAGTCTTGGGCCTGACCATGAAGGAGTCACAGGAGGAAGATGAAACTTGGCACATTTAAAGTTCATCATATTTGCACTGAATGTGTGAAGTACGGGTTTGTTTCTTAATGGGTTTTTCCGCTACGGTGCACGGCGCAATGTGCCCTATTGACCGGATCTGCTGCTGCAAAGATTTGACAAAACAATGGAAAAGAAGGAGGCCAGAGTTGTGATAAAATTTCTGATGTTTCAGGGAAAAACACCTACAGAAATACACAGGGAGATGGAACCAGTGTTTCGTGAGTCTTGTCCTTCATATACTTCGGTAAAACAACTGGTGTCAACAGTTTAAGTGCGGCCGCTCAAATGTTGCTGATCTGCCAAGATCTGGTAGACCAGCCTCAGAGTGCAACGATGAAAATGCAACAAGAGTGAAGAAAATCATTGACCAGGTTCGAAAAATGACAATTATGGAGATAGCTAGTAGAGTAAAACTAAATGAAAGAACAGTTTATAGAATTTTACACAACAGACTGAACATGAGAAAAGTGTGTGCACGCTGGGTTCCGCGACTGTTGACACGTGAACAGAAGCAAACGAGGGTAAATTGCTGTCAACAGTTGCTCAAAAAGTGTAAGTCAAAAAATTTTTTGGAGACCATGGTGACAGTAGATGAGACTTGGGTACACCATTATGACCCCGAATCCACAATTGCCAGCATGCAATGGAAAACCCCGGGCTCCCCAACACCTGTCAAGCCGAGAGCGCAGAAATCTGCAGGAAAAGTGATGCTGACTTTTATGGGACGGCAAAGGTGTCCATTTTAAAGATTATCTGCCTCGTGGCAACACAATTAATGAACAGTACTATGCAGATCTTCTCACCAAACTAAGAAAGGTTGTGACCAGGAAACGAGGGATAACGCGCACTCAAAATCTTCCTTTGCTTCAAGACAATGCGCCCTCTCACAAAGCACAGCTTGTGCAGCTAGCAGCCAACGATTTGAATATTGAAATTCTTCCACACCCACCATATTCTCCAGATTTGGCTCCATCAGACTTTTTTCTATTCCCAAATCTTAAAAAACAGCTAAAAGGAAATCATTTTGACAGCGTTGAAGAGGTTATACTGGCATGTGATGACTGGTTTAGTTTGAAAAATAGGGTGTTCTACTCCCAAGGTCTTTTCAAGGTCAAGCAGAGATGGCAGAAGTGTGTCAATTCAGACGGTGGCTATTTTAAAAAGGAATGAACACTATACAAAATTTCAGCTCTCTGTGACATGTCCTTCATGGTCAGGCCCAAGACTTATGTCAATCCCCTTGTACGAGGAGTGTTCAAATGAAACCCGTCCCAGTGGCTTTATAACAAATATATGTAAAGTACATCAGCAGTAGTAGTAGAATTAAATACAGCAATTGTTATGAAGCAAGTACTCACTGGGGTTCTTTAGAAATAGTCACCATAGGCATTCAGACACGCATCCCACTGCTTGGGTAGACGGTGGATGCCGTCCGAGAAAAATGACTTTGGTTGCTTATTGAACCATTTGGTCACCGAGGCCCTGACGTTTGCATCGGAGTCGAATCGTTGTCCCTTTAGAGATTTTTTTAAGGGTCCGAACAAATGAAAGTCACATGGTGACAGATCGGGGCTGTAGGCTGGATGTGGCAGAACTTCCCACCTTTTCCTTGCTAACGCTTCCTGCACAATGTTCGCAACATGTGGACGAGCATTATCGTGCAACAGAATCACACCACGCGAAAGCATGCCGGGTCGTTTATTCTTGATGGCTGTATGCAGGTTGTCTAGTGTGTCTTTGTAGCGGATGGCATTGATGTTCAAGCCAGGTTCTTTAAAGTCAACCAATGGAAGCCCTTCATGGTCAAAAAATGCGGTCAGCATAACCTTATTGGCGGAAATCTGTGACTTGAATTTTTTGGGTTTTGGTGATCCGGGATGTTTCCATTGCATGCTCGCTGTTTTGCTGCACGGCTCAAAGTGGTGGCACCATGACTCATCGCCTGCCACTATGCGCAACAGAAATGCACCACCCTCCTCTTCGTAACGCAGCAGGTGGTTTAAACTCCACCCCATGCGTTCTTCCTTATGGCGATGGCTTCTTCTGTCGCAACAATATGCACCTGACCTGGCCGAGGAAGATCTTTCGTTAACTGACGTCCTTCTCGAAACATTCGTGCCGTCTTTCACTGTAGTCTTAGACACACTTTTCTCACCATACACTGCTTTAATTCGGCGATGAATGTCGGCTGGTCGACATCCTTCGGCTGTTAGGAACTGGATCACCGCTCGCTGATCGACCTTGGACGGATTCCGTATCACACCGGCCATTATTTTAACGGTCTGCAGCACAACCAATGAATACTAGGAGAATGAACCTTTACACACTTGTACTTTCGTATGTGCTTATTACGTCAGATGTGACGTCATCATGCTCCTTCTACAAATGTCCACTTCGCGCAGCACGGGCGGGTTTCATTTGAACACGCCTCGTACATCATCGTCATTCTATTTTTATATTCCACAAGGAGCATATAAACACCTCTGCAGCTTTTAGGCACTTAATGTGCTTTTTGCAGTGTGTCGCAAGTAGGGATAATAGAGAATGTCTGAGTTAGACAGAATATGAATGTGTAATGTGAAAAGTAGGGGAAATAGAGTCGCTAATGAAATTATGGGGAGAGATATGACTTCTGGAGAGTAATGAGGTTACTTCTCCAGCCTACTGCGACAGACTTTTATTACATCAATCTCTCACGAGTTATCTCTGAACTAATTAGAATAATTCTAATGCAGTAAAAACATACAGCACGACATCAAAGTGACAGTTATGAGATAAGAGACCCTGACCACAGGGTATGTATATATATATATTTATTAAAAATAATACACCACAACATGAACAAGGACAATCATTGATGCCTTCACAATCTCGGAAGGAAAAGAAACAAAATCACAATCACTAAAAATAACAAACACACATTACCACACCACTACGCTCACTCTCACACAAGCTTCACTCAACAACACCCAAAGCCTTTCTCACAAATCAAGATATATCGCCAACAGGGGGCCCCCAGTCTTCCGTGATGAAAAACGGCCTCTTCCGTCTTGTGCTAAAATAATCCTGGCATGTAAGAAATACGAAACTCCGAGATACCTAACACCGTTCCTTTGAATGTTGCTATCCAAAATGATGAGGAGATACGTTCCCCGTGGAAACAAGTGTCAGAATAATCCCAGCTCGCACCCACTCTCCAAGTGTGAAGGAGACAATGCAAGTGCACCTATCCAAGCACAAATAATAAATCCAATTAGCAGGATGCTAAAGACCACTGCTGGCCAAATAAAAGAAACGAGTAAATGTGAGGGCTCTCAGGGGAAGAGCCTTTATTTGTGGGACCACAGTGACTTGGCTTCAGGTAGGTGACTAATGTTGGCAAGGCGCCGATTCTTCTGAAGAATGCCCCACTTACTCCAGTTTTACCGACTGTCAATGGGTCTGACAGTGTTGCTGACACAAATCAACGGCAAAGGTTGACCTCAGTGGGTCTGTTCAAATGGCCCACAGGGTTGAGGGCGATGGCAACTACACGTTTGCACAGGGCAAGCAGGGCCGGATTAAGCTAGTGCGGGGCCTGTAGCATATGTTAAGAAAGGGGCCCTATATAAAAAAAACAATAAAACAACACAAATATATTTGAACACATACATTTTTAATTTGTATAGTAATTATCATTATCAAAAGTAACAACACAGTCAACATTATTGTTTAAATATTAATGTTTCTACATTTAGCGTGAGCAAATTTGTTGATGATATAGGACGTATCAATTTCACGCAGAAGTTTATGTTCAATGCTCATTAGTGTGAGATTGTTCAATCTCTTTTGACCCATGGTGCTCCTTAGTTCATTTTTAATAAGTTTCAGTTCTGAAAATGATCGTTCTCCACTGCAGTTGGTTACCATTAGTGACAGATAGATGCGCAAGGCGATTTCTACATTTGGAAAACAAGACTCCAAAGAATTGTCAATTATCAAACGGTAAAACTGTAACTCTACAAGGTCTAGAGTAGTGCCAATATGAGAAGCAAGATCAGTTTTCAACAGTTCTGTAAACTGCACAAGTTCTTCACAAAGACTTTCTTCCAGATCTTCCGGATATGATTTAATAAGATTCGATGATCTCGTTACCACCTCTTCAGGTGTAAACGACTGTAACTGACGAAGGAATCCAAACACATCATTCAACTTTTGATAAGCTTTCTGGCGTTTTGACAAGGCAGAGAGCAAGCTATCAATAAGGACAAGAAATGTTCGGCTTTTAAACTGCTGAGAAGGCGTTTTTGAGATTCAACAAGTGGATCAAGTGTGCTGGAACCACTGAAAAATCATCATACTCTCGATTTCGTTTGTGTTTTCTTCGAGTTTGTTCTTGATAATGTTCACACTCAGTCAGATCCTTGGCCTTTTGCCCTATGTCTGCAAAAGTAGACCGCATAGCTTGAATATACCCCCGCAGGGATTCATTGAGTGCACAAGCTGTATTCAAATCTTGATCAGAAGATTGCAAAGAAGCACTGGTCATTTGAAAACGCTGTAATACTTGATCCCACAGTATGATCATTATTCCTGTTTCTAACTTCATCATGGTTGAAAGTAGACCACGAGCCTGTTGACGACACTCTGCCTTCTGATCATTGTTATCTGAAATATCATCCAAGACTTGTTTTATTGCAGAAAAGCTGTGTAAAAGTGCTTTTGTTGCATCTGCCCGAGCGGACCACCTGGTATCTGACAGTCTTTTCACAAAGGGCAAATGGGACTTATTATGAGTACCGCCAGCACATAATGCAGTAGAAAGGAGACCCCACCGGTAGGTAGAAGCAGAAAAGAAGGTGTACAGGCTTTCAACAAATACAAAGAAAATGACTGCTTCTTGACAACCTTCAGCAGCACATTTTCCTACCAAATTTAGTGAATGTGCAAAACACGGAATGTAATGCGCAAACTTATTCATCTCTTTAATTCGTGCTTGTAATCCTATAAACTTGCTACTCATATTGCTGGCGTTGTCATAACTTTGACCACGGCAGTCTTTAATATCAATGTCATTTGCCTTTAAAAAATTAAGTAGACTTTTAGTAGGCTGTTCAGCACTATGACCTTCCATATCCAAAAATGTCACAAATCTTTCAACTGGCCCAGATGGCAAAACATAGCGCAGAGTCAAAGTCAGCTGGTCCATATTAGATATATCTGGAGTAGAATCCAATGAAACGGAATAATACTTGTATTTCTTCACTTCACAGAGAATGTGATCCAGTATGCTGGATCCAATCAGATTGATGAATTCCTCACACGTTGTTTTAGATAGATATGATGTATATCCAAATCCTTTGTTTGCATGAGTACTTATATGCTCTGCCAGAAAAGGGTCAAACTTGGCCAGTAATTCTAACAACCCTAAGTAATTCCCGTTATAAGGGGACCCAACAATTTCATCACTGCCACGAAATGAAAGGCCTCGTTCTGCTAAAAACTTCACAATTTCAATTATTCGTTCTAGAAGTTTGTGCCAATACTTTTCTTGAATGTCAGTTTGTTTCACAAGTTGGGAATCGACACGTTCACCTTTGTTTTTACGCATCAACAGTGAAATTAAAGCTTGTCTATTTGAGGAGCTTTCTTCATGTCGACGCAATAGATTGCTTGCATTTTTCCAGTCATTAAACCCTTCCACAGTAAACTTTGATGAAGATTCTGAACTCATAAGCTTGCATGGGAAACAGAATAGGCGCCCTTTACTTTCTGAATAGCATAACCATTTTCTTGCATGTTGCTTGTTTGTAAGTTTATGAATATGTGTAAAATAAGACTTCTGACAGTATCGAGTTTTCTTTTCATACAATCGCACGGATGAAGAGAAGGCACTATCAACATGTTGACATTTTTCACGTCCCTTGGATATCCAATATTCACGCTCACAGTCATCTATATTGTTCAGCCAGTCACCAATATCATTAGAGTACTTCTTCGTTTCACTTATTCTTTCACATTCAGACTCAGCGTATACTGGGTTTTGTTGTCTGTTTTCTGCTGCACAGCCTGCACTAGTACTAGTTGTTCCTGTACTTCCAGCTTCAGCGGTTAGAGTACCACCACTATGAACATCAAAATATTCTGTCAGCTTACGTGTTTTTGATATCACAACTTGATCTCTTCTTTCTTTTTCTTCCTTCGCTTTACGTTTTTCACTTCCAGAAGCATAATTACGTCCAATATCTCTGTGTCTACTGCTCATTTTTTGAGTTTTCTAACCTTACAAATAAAATTTTAATCAAGATCGAAAGAGAGTGCGAGCGCGCCGTATACCTCAATTAAAACAGGAAGTTTCCGTTTCCTAAATTCTAGTTTTTATTGTTAATGCAAATTCATTTCACAAAGAACGAAACAAAATTAGAGGGGCAGTCGCCTAGAGCCAAAAAATTAGCTTCCGTCCAAACGTGACCAAATTTTCAACGCCACTTAAATGGCTTCCGTCCGCAAACAGTTAAGATAAAAATAATGAAGAGTCACACTAAGTCACCCTCGTATGCTCTTTCTCTCACAATTTCGTGACACCACATGAAAAGGCGCTAAAGATGGCATAAATCGCAAGATCATTGGTTTAACGCTCGTATTAGAAGATGACCCAAAATTATGTACATATTTATTGGCGCGGGGCCCCTAAAAGCGCGGGGCCCGTAGCATATGCTACTTTGGCTACTACGTTAATCCGGCTCTGAGGGCAAGATATATAAAAACGCAGTATGTGGTGAAACGTATGGGCCGTAGATAATTGTCGATGCAAGGTACTCCCAATGGGGTTACAGAGAGCACAGGATTACAGGCGTCTGACCTCTCTCTGCAGAAATACAAACAATCAAAAAATATTTACTACCTTTATACAGACATCTCTAATGTTTACAACCACATTCCACGGTATGTTCCTTCGCTAGCCCATAACACACGCAGCGTCAAAACACACCCCAGCCTCCTTGTTCTCTTTCTGCTGGACTGAGCCTAGTGTTTATATCCATAACACAGGTAATTCAGTCATGCATGAAACTCTGTGCTTACGCTCACGGGCTTTAACTGACCCTGCTTTTCACACACACACACGCTGACTCATACTAGTAGGCGAAGCCCGTCTAGCCATCCAAAACATGAAAAGCGCTATTAAATTACAGAATTAATTACACATATTCAAATGGAAAACAAAGTGACAAAAATGATATACATTAGACTGTCTTCTGTCTTATAAAAAATATCTCTATCTTATACATCTTCTGTCTTGGCCGTACTTCTTAAGCGGAGTTAAAATTGGTATAGTGCTTAGTAAAATTAGCTCTCCCAGTCACCCCAAAATTTACTTTACTATAAGAACAATATATATATATATATATAAATAAGGAATTAAAGTAACTCAGGCTCACGCCCCTTTATTATTAAGCTAGCTCCCCCAAATAAATTAACTCATAAAAATTGGTGTGCTTACCAGCAAGGAATGAATTTTCACTCTACACTAGTTTAAAAAGCTATCAACTGAATAACAGTGCTAGGCAGCAAAAATTCCTTCTGAGACGACTGGTCAAGAGTGTTACAGACCTCTCGCTTAAATAGGAAGAAAGAGTTGCAGGTGGTCGAGGCATTGTTTCTGCACGTGTTCAAGATGAAACAAATACAGAAGACATAAGCCCACTGGAGAGCGTCTGAGGTTGCCTCAAGACGGATGGAAAGTGATGTCATGTTAGCACACTTGCCCATTCTATGAGTTACCTTCATAAAGAACAGAGAGTTCACCGTGTCCCCCATATCAAAGAAACAGAGTACTCGTCATTTTCCCCAAGAATCTCTACATAGAAGACACAGTAAAAATGCCGCTGTTGCACATGCAAGGGGTGGACCCTAGCCTTGCCCATGAAAAATTGACAGGACCCAAGACAGAATTAGAGCTTTTTTAGAGCAATTTTGACAGAAAAGTAGGCGTAGACAAGAGGTAGGGAGAGAACACGCAGACCACTCACATTAAGGGGCAGATATTTCCAATCCAAATCATGACACAGTGGTGATTTATATAGCACTTTGTTGTACATGATGAGGTTGGTTTATCCATTCTGTGTACAAATAGTAGATATTAATATCAGTGTAGCTTAATAAAACTTACTGAAATGACCAAGAGCAGAATTCAGTGTAGTACTTAGATTTGATAATAATTACTAGTGTAGCTCTTAGTGATTCTGTAAGCAGTTGTACCTTTACATTTCAGAATCAACCTCTGCAGTGAAAAAAAAACAACAACAAATTGCTGTTGTTGTACACTGTTTAGGTAAAGTTTATACTGCTACCTGATTTAAAAAATATAATTAATACTACTATACAAAATCTTAATTTAAACAAATGAATAAATATAATACTTGCTTAAGCCTATGATTGGAACACATTGAAACAGGAACATAAAAGCTGCCGGTTACTCCTTCAACTGTAAGGGGAAAAAGAACGACCAAAACATACCCACATTTGCTTCCAGATTGCTGCTAATATGGAATAATGGGATTTATTTTTACCTGGGTAGATCTCAAAATCATTAAAAGGTCTCAAACATGACCAGACTCAGCACTGCACTTCCCATCATTGCACTAAATTAAAATGATTGAAGCACCAGTGCCATTTGGTTCAAGATTAGATGGACAGCATGCTTATAAAATAGCTAAGTACAATGACCTGGTTATAGAGCTGAGACGAGGAATTCAGAGCAAGGATCACAGCTGTAGAATTAGGTGGAAGAGGTCTGGTGACCGCCTCATTGTATGATCTGCTGAAACAGTTAGACATGAATGGACATTAAAAGTCTTGGGGAGGGGGCAAAGCCAAAAAGGCCTTCTGTTGGATGTAGAACAACTATAATGGACAGTTGGAATTTAGGACAGTAAATTTATGTGCAACAAAATTGTTATTTTCTTGACAATCTTAAGTTAACAAAATGGCTAATAAAAAGGGGTAAAGATAGTCCCATTTCAGATTCTGCCATATGTGAGTGAAGTGTTAAAGACGTCACTATACAGCGTGTCCGGCAGAATCACTACCAATAACAAATGTCAATATTTCCTCATCCATGTAAGTTAGAATTATTTTTTTATGGTTACCTCGTATAGAAACCATCACATTTTTAGGAGCAGTGAGATAATTGATAAATTGTCCGATAGTGTGCAGATAACGCATACGTAATGCATAGCCGTGAAATGTGATGAAGCGTGTAGTGAAAATGGCGGAGTTCACGGTGCAGCAGAAAGTGCAATGCTGTTATTGGCTTGCGGAATTAAAGTTTCCCATTGTTGTGCAAAGGAGATTCAGGCAGGAATATGGACAGAAACCTCCAGAGCAACATACTGTTACACATAAGAATTTCACTATGTTATCTGTGTACTCAATTTTTTCTATTGCAAGGTATATAACTCTTGGAATTGGAGTTACGTTTTACTTTAGGTGGTTATCTGTTCTTATGCCCTTCGGTTGCCGGTATGATTGTGCGTTGACCGATGTTGGGTCATGTCCATTTATGGAGCGCTCAGGCTCATTTTTCTTGTAAACGTTTGTCAACCTGCGTCGATAGTTATGTCCTATCCTTATAAGGCTCGATTTTAAGTGTAGTTCTTAGAATGTGCCCATAGCTTCGACGTTGTGTGAATTGTATTCAAATCGAACGGCTCTGGTCATTGTCCCCGTTGTTTGCCAGACTTGTGTGAGGTCGCGCATTGTCGTGAAGGAGAAGCAGGTCACAGATTTTGTCGAGTGAACAGACGCGTTTTTGAGCGTCTTCAATGTCTTAATTGTTCGGGAAATGGAAGTCCTCTATAGTGTTCATCTCATATGATATTTCCCTTTTGTGATTCAAAGCGCCTGGAGGCGAGTGAGTTGTGTATTTATTCTTGAAGAGAAGGTAATTGCTCTACATTTGATTATCATTGTCGCTAACTTTTATGATTGACATTTTGTGCCTAGTTGTCTATATTCCCTGGGCGGGAAAGAGTCGACATTATGAGCAGTTTTCAACTCACGAATCACCATCGCATCGGGTTGATGCATGTCCTAAAGGCTATCTGCTTGTTGGACTTTACTGCTCTGGCGGTTCCACGTCAGTTTTGGTTTGATACCTGTTGTTGCATTACAGGGAATCAGCTGTAAGGCCAACTTGTACTCCAGAAGTCATGCCTGATTCGCCTGGAGGTCAGTAAGGAGATAATTTAATCTCCTGCATTTATACATTTATAAAGATATCGACTGTTATAGAAAAGGATGATGGTTTCCACACCTGAATACATTTACAATCGATTATGATGCATTGAAGCCCATGATTTGATTCACCATTATTATGGTCTCTGCTGTCGAATGTTGTGCTGACTATGTTGATATAATGAAGACTGTTCTACATGTTAATGTCTACACATTTTGTCATTGTGGCGTCCCAATAAATGACGGAAACGTCACTAGCAGTTACAACATTCATTGACTTTCTACGTCGTGAGTTTATGTGACGTCCTGTGTGGACTCTACTTAACTGCTACCTGTTTGACTCCACATATACACAAACCAGACCAAAGACACCATACTTCTGCGCCTTCATTATTAGCTGAGAAAAACGATGTGGTGCATTACTTTCTGAATGCCCCTTGTACCATAGTGAAATGGCACAAGCAACTGTTGGAAACAGGTTCTTTGTTGAGAAAGAAGGGAAGCGGCAATGAAGCGTTGTCTCCAGATAGAGTTGAAGCAGTTAGCGAAGCTTTTCAACGTAGCCCGTGGAAATCCATTCGACGGGCAAGTGGAGAATTGGGTATTCCAAAATCTACTGTTCACGACATTGTGCACAAAAGAATGCGGCTTAGAGCCTACAAGATCCAGCTAGTGCAGAAGTTACAGCCAAATGATAAACCCAGACAGGCCGAGTTCGCAAATGCAATGCTATGTCACCTCGATGATGACAATAAATTTCTCAATCGTGTGGTATTCTCCGATGAAGCGACCTTTCACACTTGTGGCAAAGTTCACCGGCATAATTGTAGGATATGGGGAAATGAAAACCCACATGTCGTAATGGAGCATGAGCGAGACAGCCCTAAACTTAACGTGTGGTGTGCCTTAACCTCGAATTATGTGATCGGGCCATTTTTCTTCGCCGAAGCCACAGTCAGAGGAGCAACATACCTAAACATGCTGCAAAATTTTGCAGTTCCTAGGATACCAGAAGGATTCATATTCCAGCAAGATGGAGCACCTCCACACTATGCCAATGAAGTAAGAAACTACCTTCATCAACAATTTCCAGACAGATGGATTGGAAGATTAGGTCCCATTGATTGGCCACCAAGGTCACCAGATTTGACCCCCTTAGATTTCTTTCTATGGGGATACATAAAAAGCTTTGTCTATCAAACTCCAGTGCAGGGACTGGATAATCTTCGGCAGCGAATAATTGACGCTTATATCCGTCACACCTCAGATGCTGCAAAACACGTGGAGAGAGATAGAATACCGTCTTGACATTCTTCGAGCCACTAAAGGCGCTCATGTGGAGATCTACTGAAACTTGGTGGAGATCTACTGAAACTTGGTGAGTTGCTACTGAAACTTAATGAGTTTGCCTAACAGAAAATCAAAATCCGGTCGGTCTGCTATTATTAGTATAAGAAATATTGACATTTGTTATTGGTAGTGATTCTGCCGGACACACTGTACTATGTCCAGCTATGAGGTTGGGTGCTAGTTCCTTTCCTCAGTGCCTTTACCTTTCCTAGCTCAGGAGCAGAGTCTGATACCCATTTACAGCTGGGTAGATTAACAATATCATTTTTTGAACCCAGTAACTTTGCTAAGCAAGATGCAAGTGCTGTTACCATTCTGCCAGTTGGACACTCACAGTTTCTAATACCAGGCCTTAATAGCTAATTTGGAAATCTCGACCAGGTTGGAGGCAGCTCAAAACCAAGTGTTGGTGGAAGGAAAAAAAAAAATAACAAGGGACTTGGGAGTCATGGCTCATGTAGGCCCACACCCCTAGAGTGTAAAGAAGTTGAAGAGCCAAAATACTTTCTTACAGGGAACTTCTTAAAAGCCCTCTAGCGTAGAAGACCCTCCAGCTCGTGGCATTGCACACCCCAATATTAACACAGGCTTGGAGTTGGTGCAACCCACTGGGTTTGTAAGAAAACGCTAGAAGCACCACCCACTGGGTTTGTAAGAAAACGCTAGAAGCACCACCCACTGTGTTTGTAAGAAAATGCTAGAAGCACCACCCACTGGGTTTGTAAGAAAACGCTAGAAGCACCACCCACTGGGTTTGTAAGAAAATGCTAGAAGCACCACACCAAACTTGAAACAAGGGGGGAAAAGAGTAAAAACTCGAAAACCTGGAGATAGAAAGAAGCAGAAGGACAGGGAACTCCTTTGGTGATCAGATTACCACCTGTGAAATACCCTTTATTACCTGAAACTTTTTGTGACATTATTCTTCAGAGTAGTTGTTGTATGTTGTAATACCACCTGGAAAATAGGGCCAGTTTGTGTTTGAACACGAATTCAGCAAGCAAGCCTTTGCTGTTTGGCATTAATCTCTATGCTATTTCACCAGTTTTACTGATGTAGACTTGTGATTTTCAACAATTGTTTCAGTTTTTAAGTAGTCAGCACCTGATGGACTACAGTTTGCTTGTTGGTATTCATGATCGTGACCAGGAGAATGACAGTGGAACCAACTTTCCCATGCCTTCTGGTCCAGATGAGGAAGAACGAGATGAGGACGATGGTGAGCTTGGAGTATCAGTGGTTGGAGGAGGAGATCAGGTTTGTCTTGTCATCATCTTTGTGTTGAGGTGAATTTAGTGCAGCTTAAAGTGACATACCACTAGTCTCCTTTCCCCTCACACAATTTTCAGCATGAATTATTAGTATTGAATTATTATTAAATGACCCTTATCTTGCTCTTTAAGGAGCATGAGATTTCATCTGACAAACCCCCCACCGGAAGCCTGCACTAAAGCATTTTATATGCTTTGTGATGGTTTCTGTCACAGTTTGTGTTTCATGCTGCAGTTACCAGCCATGTGCACTGCCTCACCTAGAGTGACTCTTACAGCTTGCTTGGCAGGATCTGTGGTCCTCATCTTTCTTTGTCTCTCCAGGGAACCACATGGAGAGCTCTTATCATGAGAAGATTTATTTTTGTTCTTAGATTGGTTGAATGCTGTTACTGATATTTTGTTGTTCGAATTTTGATTTATTCAGATACCAGCAAATTTCTGTGGTTTGCGAATACGATTTTATTGTTGCATAAACAGAATTAATGTAATGAAGACACAGTCCCAATAAATCTTATTTGATAAGTGCGCATCTTATATTATGGGGTAAATAGGTCAAAATGTAGTCCCATAGCAGATTCTGCCTTAGGGGAGTGAAGAGTTAGAGACCACTATACTAGGTCCAGCATCGAGAGGTGAGTGTGACCAGTTCCTTTCCTCGCTGCCTTTTTCTAACCTAACTCAATAACAAAGGTACCCACTTACAGCTGGGTATACTGGAGCATGTTGATAATGTGAATAGAACCTGGCACCTTTGCCACAAGTGACCAGCACTCCAAACATTCTATCAATTTGGTGCTCGGATAAATAGAGCGAATGTAATTATGAAAAATGGGGCAAGTATTCTTGGAGCTCTCTTAGATTCTAAACATGATTAATTTATTGAATAACAGAGTAATCAAATAATGACACTAATAAAGTAAGTCTTCTTCAATGAAAAAATCTGGCACCTTTGCCACAAGTGACCAGCACTCCAAACATTCTATCAATTTGGTGCTCGGATAAATAGAGCGAATGTAATTATGAAAAATGGGGCAAGTATTCTTGGAGCTCTCTTAGATTCTAAACATGATTAATTTATTGAATAACAGAGTAATCAAATAATGACACTAATAAAGTAAGTCTTCTTCAGTTTCATTTGGGCTGTGGATTAAATTTTTTGTGTGGATTAAACAGAGTGAATATAATGATGACACAGATGGGATAAGTCCTCCGGACTCTCCTAGGCCTGCAACACCAATACCTCCTTTTACAGGAGAGCTAGACCCAGACTGGGAGCACTATGGCATACACTGTAGTGAAGGTGAGTCCTTGATTTTAGTGAATAGCTAAGGTCTTTTAGCTTGAATCCAACAAAGGGTGGGGCACATACACTCATCATTTTATTGTCCTATTTATGCAGAAATGAAAAAGCTACTGAATTAAAAAATAAAACAAAACCTTACACAGATCTTGGACTCTCGTCTCCCATTTAGCTGTTCTTTCATTATAAAGCCCTGTCTTAAAATTGTGTCTTTGTGTTTGTCTGTCCTTGTTTCCGTATGTTTGTTACTGTAAGGTTGAAAACCTTACACCCAACCATCCTTATACAGTTTTTTTATCATTCATGTTGCCAAAACAGTGACCCTATTCTTTATCTACCTGATTTGCTGATTAGGACGTCATGAATCAAATGAGGAAGGGGAGTAGAGACATTTAAAAAATGAAATTACGCAGTCAGACCAGTGCATTTCTTCATCAGGATATATTATTTTGCAGTGTAATTTTATTTTTGATTGTGGATTACATTTGTGAAGAGTTTGTTGAAGTATTTGAACTGATATTCTCTTCTTTTTTTTTTTCTTGTTTCGTTTTTTACATGCTTATTTCTTGTACTTTTTCCTAGCATTACCTGTGTTGTTTACACACACACACACACACAAACAATTTCATCTTTCAGCATTACTCATGGGGCAAAGTCTTTTACAGACAGGGGGTATGATGTATTGGTGTTGTGGGTAGTGGGTTTCCCCCCTTGCTTCACCCTAGGCCTAGTGAATTCTTGTTCATGAAAGGAGCGACCATTGCGGTGTTAGTCTCTTGGCCTAGCAAAACCTCTCATACCCCAAGATCGTTGTGCGTGGTGAAGAGCCACACCCTCCTCGAGGTAGTCCTGGTAACTGAGGGTGCGAACCCTCAGGCTAAACACAACGGATCTAGAGGAGCAAACCTCGATAATAAAACCGGTGCACTACACTGTACACGCCCTCTGTGGGTGGGAAGGAGCCAGATGGATACTGAACAAGTCTTGGGAGTGGGAACGAGTGTGGACTGCTCCCTGAAGATCGGAACCCATCGTACAGGCACAGAGACTCAGGACATGACGATCCTATTGTCTTCAACTCTTGGTCACATGCCTAGAGCCTCGGAGAACTCGGTGTAACCAGCAGCCAATTTGGTGGTGGGGAAAGAGCACTGTGAGCCCTACCTTGGCTACGTATCACAAGGAGATGCAGAAACACCCCCTTTATCTCCCCCAGAGCTGGCACCGTACACTTCTGGCTCCTACCCGGGGCGGTAGGAAATCCACAGGCACCCCAGCATCAAAATGCCATGAAGATGACAAAGTTGGAATTTACTAACTCAAACCTGGCAGAGCAAGTCCTCCATCAGATGCGGCCGATGCTGGGCCCACTGGCACGTGGACACGTCCCGATCCCCATCGAGACTTGCCCGGGGAGCCCACCCCGGCTCAAAAAAGCAGAGAAGGCCACTCTCCAAACCTCCGATGTCTTGCGGGCAGTGTTAGGATGTGCAAGAACATGGACAAGAAGACTCCACAACTTCCCCACTGAAGACACGCCCACGACGACCGTTGCCTCAATTGGCTGTGTGTGGTGTACCCGGAAACGGGGCCTCCCAGTACTGAGGCACAGTTAAGTCCCCAATGTCACTTATCGGTGCAGAGTTGAGAGAGATGGCTGAGCATCACAATCCCCCCTGTGTTGCAGCATGATGAGAACCCAGCATTGCACACTGAGCTTGGGGGGATCACTTGGGCACCAGACTTAATCCTGGCTCTTGACTGGATGGCCGCATGCAGGAGATTTCTACAAAGGAGAGATGGCAGGTGGTGGGTATCTGGAAGTGGCTCTGTGCAGGACGTGAGGATTCCTTGGGAGAGCCCAGAACCAGAGCACAGCATTGTGCAAGCTCTGCATAGTTGGAGAGCCCCCCTGGATGACGGGGAATGCACAGTGTGCCACCCCACCTATCCCGAACTGCTAACTTAGAACCAGAAGTGGGGTCCTCTGTATGCGTGCCAGGCCAGGATAAAATGCCTGGGAAAGAGACTGGAGCTCAGAACTCCCTAACTCAAAGTTGCAGGATGGCAGAAAAGCCACGGGAAAGACAGGTCTATTTTAAAGATAACGCAACCATATTTTCACCATACGAGCTCGGACGCCGCCTCGGTAAACAAGGTCCGCGCAGAGCAGTGACACCCCCAGGCTGCTTGCGAATAGTCTACTACTGGGAACATAAACAGATTAGGGATGAGCCCACTCTCCCGTTGAAGAGGTGCTAAAGTCGTAGATACTGGGCCAGAAGGCGCACCGGAAACCACAGTATCACGCAACTCGCTTTTTTTTTTATGGATGAGTACACCGTCAAATAAATCTCGTACTGGTGCTCGCCCCGTGGAGCTCCACCAGGCAGGTGCAGTGCCGGGCTCTGAGCCTCGACAGAGCCCACCCTCAGCTACTGGAGGACCCTCTAGACCGTCTTGTGGAGTCAGCAGACGGCGGAGGAGAACTACTGACCAAAACAAAACAGAAAAAGAGAAACCCAGAGTGCCACTTGTCATGATGCACTGGAATGCAAAGGGAGTGAACAGCAAGCAGGCTGGATACAGCAAAAAGACAGAGCTGGAAAACATCTTGTATGAGAAGCAAGTCAGTGTTTGCTGTATCCAAGAGACTCACTTGAAAGCAGATCAAACCTTTAAATTAAGGGGATATCAATGCTTCAGATCCGACAGACAAGATAGACGAAAAGGAGGAGTACTTACTCTTGTAAGGAATAACATTCATGCACACGAAAGGAAAACCTACATGGATGGAGCAGAATATCAGCTGTTGCAGATAAAGGTAGACAAGATGGAAATAGAACTCCTGAACTATTACTGTCCAAACAACAAACCCCTGAGTCTCAGCTCTATACAGGTACCAGCCACCAACTTTATAGCAGTTGGAGACTTTAATAGCCACTCCCAGAGCTGGGGCTATAACCATCTAGATCACAGAGGTGAAGAGGTTGAAACATGGCAAGATAATCACTCCCTAATCCTAGTCAATAATGCCACAGATACTCCTACCTTCTACTCCAGAGGATGGCACACAACTTCAACACCAGATCTTGCCTTCGCCACCCCAGATATAGCTGGATCTATTAGTAGAGAAGTAGGAGACCAACTAGGGGGAAGCGACCATCGCCCAATCTTTCTTACTGTCCAGAGTGCAACTCTCAGTACAGGCCCAGCCATTACAAGATGGAACTACAAAAAAGCCAACTGGGGTTTATTCAGGCATCAGGTAAACACGCTGCTGTCTACCCTCAAGGTACAGAACAGAGACATTAATGAAGTGGTAAAAGACTTCAACAGATGCATACTACAAGCTGCAAAAGAAACCATTCCCAAGGATGCCGGCGTAACTACATACCATACTGGTCCAGCACACTCCAAGAACGTCAGGAAGCTATGGACAGGGCTAGAAAGGATGCAGAGTCTCAGCCTTCACTTGAAACTCACAACAAATGGAAAAAGGCTGTAGCAGAGTTTCAGAGAACAAAGCTAGAAGAAAAACGGAAAAGCTGGAGAACTAAAACGGCATCGCTGAACCTTGAGAAAGACGGCAGGAAACTTTGGAGATTAGTCAAGTCTCTAAATGAAGAGCGTTCCTCACCTAGGCAGACTATCACATTGGATGAAGGTGGCAAACTTTTCAGAGGAAAACAAGCTGCAGACCTGTTTGCTAGAAGATACAGTTCAGAAAGCAACTTACCCATTAACATAGACCATCAGAGAGAGATAAGAAAAGAAATACTGGCAACCATGGGACAGACAGATACTCCTGCCCCAATGAGGGAACCCATCATACTAGGAGAACTACAGAACGCTATTTCCAAGCTTAAGTTTCAAAAGTCACCCGGCCCAGACAAAATCAGCAATGAAATGCTAGTAAATCTGAGCTCAGCAGCAAAGACAAAACTGCTTGAGATATTCAACCACAGCTGGTTGAAAGGAACGGTACCCCAAGTATGGAGATAAGCCATCACAATACCCATACTAAAGAAAGGGAAATGTAAGACCGAGGCTGCAAGTTACCGGCCAGTCAGTCTCACAAGCTGTGTTGGGAAGACTATGGAGCGAATAGTCAACCACAGATTGAAATGGTATTTAGAGTCTGAGCAGATCCTGGTGCCGGAACAAGCTGGATTTAGAGAATGCTACAGTATAGAAGACCAAGTTACTTACTTGTCTCAAGCAATAGAAGATGCCTTCCAGGAGAAGAAAAAGGTCCTAACAATCTGGGTCGACTTCAAGCAGGCCTTTGACAAGGTGTGGAAAGATGGCCTTATTGCAAAACTTAGGAGAAGTGGAATCCAAGGCAACATGATGAAATGGATCCAGTCATACTTGCATAACAGGAGAACTAGAGTCACTCTTGACGGTCTGCAGAGCAGAAAAGTGTTGCTCCATCAGGGGGTACCTCAAGGAGGAGTAATTTCCCCAACACTCTTCCTTGTTTACATCAATGACCTGGTGAAAGATCTCCCCGCAGGAGTGAAAGCTGCCTTATATGCAGATGACCTAGTACTCTGGTGCGCTGATGAAAACGTCACCACAGCAAATTATAGAATGCAGCGGGCAGCAGACATGCTAGTCTCATGGGCAGAGAAATGGCTTATCACAATAAACACAGACAAAACCTCCACAACACTGTTCTCCCTCGCCCCCAAGGACAAAGCAGCTAACATACACCTAGGGACAACCGTGATCAAGGAAGAAAGCTACCCCACCTATCTTGGGGTGACATTTGACCAAAGGCTTACATGGAATAAGCATATTGAAAATGCAGAAGGAAAGGCCCGAAGACGACTAGGCATACTCAGAAAATTAGCAGGTACCAACTGGGGAGCAAATGAACGAAATCTAAAGATTTATAATGGAGTAATAAGACCACACTTAGAGTTTAGCTCAGCAGCATGGTCATCAGCTGCTAACTCACATCTGCAGTCTTTGGACAAGGTGCAAAATCAAGCTCTCAGGCTCATTACAGGAGCCATGAAAACTACACCAATATCAGAGATGCAGAAGGTTGCTGGATTACAGACATTGTCCCATAGAAGAGACACAAAAACCATGATCCAGATGGAAAAGTACAACAGTATGCCAACGCACCCAATGAAGGCAAGACGATGATCTGGCATTGGGACGTCTAAAGCGTAGCAGCTTTGTGCATCGGGGAAAAAGACTTAAAAGACAGCATCAAGAAGACCTATCCATGAAGACAACACCACTGAAGCCCACCCTATACCCTGTACCATGGGAGCAGGCTAGCAATGCCCTCCAAATTAATACATCAGTCATTGGTCTCACAAGTGGATGTGAGTATAATGATCTGCAAAAACGAACAGCTACATTGAGTATGATCCAAGAAAGCTATCCCGATCAATCATGGATACATGCCTATACAGATGGATCAGCAACTAATGCTGTTAGGAATGGAGGTGCTGGTATCTTTATCTCATATCCTGACAACCACTATGAGACTAGGCACATTCCCACTGGTAAATTCTGTTCCAACTATACAGCTGAGGTTCAAGCTCTAGAGCAAGCTGCAAATATGATTTATAACACCAACTCTGACTGCCACCAGGTAGTCATCCTCACAGATGCACTGTCTGTCCTGCAAGCTCTCAAGGGTGGTAAACTCCCGCATCTGAGAAATGAACTAAACAAGGTAGCTGCCAAAAAGAGAACCATACTTCAGTGGGTACCATCTCATTGTGGTGTACCCGGAAATGAAAAGGCAGATAAACTTGCAAAAAAGGGAGGAGAATGTGAACAAGAAGATAATGAAGTCACATACTTTGAGAAAAAGAGAGCTATCCAGACTATCAGAAGAGAACAGAACCAACCCAAAGACGACTATCACACTCTCGACCGGCAGGGATAGATAACTATTTTTCGCCTCAGGACAGGGCATAACAAACTGAATAAACACATGCACAAGCTACGATTGTCTGCTTCACCACTGTGCACATGTGGATTAAATGAACAAACTGCTGAGCATGTTCTACAAGATTGTCCTCTGTATGACCAGTTAAGAAAGATATACTGGCCCAATGACTCAACACTAAACTCAAAGCTATATGGAGCTAAAGAGGAACTTCAAACAACAGTCGAATTCATCATGAGAACTCGTCTGACGGTGTAAACATCAAAGATGCGATCGCAAGAAGAAGAAGAAGAAGCATTACTCATGATATAGTTTTTTTTATTCATTCATAATTTTTTTTCCATGTGTTTGCAGTGTCCATTGTTTTTTCTTTTGACCTTGTCTATATTTGTCATTGTCACCTGTTTGTAACTGTGGCTGATGAATGGTGAACCCCAAAACCTCCCGTGTTTTCTATGTATTACCGTTAATTGTAAAACTGATTTCATACAATTTTCTTTTTTAATTTACACATTACTTCTGTAAGAATTTGAGGACAGCGGTTAAAAGGAAGATTTTGTTTGTATGGAATATACAGACTTGGAAGTGCACTTACAGAGTGCAGAAGTTGCAGACATTTCTTTATAAATGCATTTGAAACATCCTTAAAATCTGATTGGCACATGTGAACCTTAATAACAGCCAATGAAAATATATGTGGCCAAGATAAAATGAAACTGGATTAGCCATACTCTCAAAAACACAGATAAAAATAAAACCCTGCAGGATCTTTGAGTGCAATCCACAAGGAAGAAGGGGATTCATTTCGTTTTTACCTTAATGCTCCATGTGGAGAACAGCTAATTCCATTGCTTTATGTCTTGTGACGTTCTGCTCGCGTTCTTCCAGGCTTCTTTATTTGTTTTTTTAATGTGAAACATGGACTGTATACATGCGCCACGTAAAGAAGCTAAACCACTTCCATACAGTCTGTCTTAGGAAGGTAATGAACATCAAATGGCAAGACAAGATCCCGGATACCGCTGTTCTTGACAGCTGGTATCCCTAGCATCGATACTATTCTGTCGTACCCATAGACTAACCTAACATATTCCTAATAATTGGATGAACAGAGTGGTCTCCATCACCCGTGATGGACGAACAACCATTTGTTTTTTTAAAGTCTTACTTCAGTTCAGTGTTTTTGGGCCTCCCTCTATTTCTTTTAACTTAGGGATTCCAGAACAAAGACTGTCTTGTAAAGCTGTTACAAGTTGGTTTTCTCAGTGTGTCTTTATCTTATACGTTTACCACATCTTTTGGTTCCACCGGTGTTTATTGGTTCTTTCCATCAGCTACACACATGTGATCTTGATGTGCCATTTTAAAGGAGGGGATGGGGCAGTCAAGAATGACATGTAATAAACTGGAAAAGGAGATTAAAATAATGAATATATCTTGAAACAAAATTGTGAAAACAGCACAGAAAAGGATACACTTGCAGAATGTTCCCAAAGCTTTATGTAGTAAAACAGGTGAACATGTGAAGTCATTCATATCATGCAGTTCTTATCTTCCATTTCTCAGCCTCCAGTTCTTTTCCACCACCACCACCAAATTTCTGGTAATTTTTTTTTTAAATTTTACTTTTTTTCTCATCCTATGGAACAGAAAGCGGCAAGAAAGAAATCTACTTCATTGCACTGATTGATATCCTGACCAAATATGGCATGAAAAAACGCACAGCTCAAGCAGCCAAAACTGTCAAGCACGGAGCAGGGGCTGAGATCTCCACCGTTCACCCAGAACAATATGCAAAACGCTTCATGGACTTCATTAGCAAATGTATGGAATAAGCAAAGACCAAGATCTGTGGTTAACACTGCATGGAATCCCAACCATTGTTTTAACTCTCAAAGGACAAGAGGCCAGTATAATAGGCCAATTTTCCCCAGACGTTCATGACGGGAGGCTAGTTTTCAGGGCCAATATATATATATGAACTGAATTTTTGTTTGATATTGTCCCAATTTTCTGTTTTATTAATCCTCGTTTTATTTCCTTTATCGTTATTATAGCATTACCATACTTTTAAAAACCTTGGAAACCTTAAACTTTAAAACTACATAAAAACTCAGAGCAGCAGAAAATTCATTGCGTCAAACATGGGGAAACCAAGTCCTTTAAGAGTTAATGTGCACTTAAATGTTTAATGGTATCCTGAACATGTGGAAACCTGGGATAGCAACAAATGACTGTATTTTCACCTGTGTTCAGTTCTGCTCTATAGTCATTGTATCTTTAATACATGTAGTCTGTTTATTTAACAGATATGTTTATTGAAATAAGCAAAAATTTTACTATGACATAATGAAACATTTTAAGATACACCTAGATGGAGGTATGACATGTGGAGGCATGCTGTCTTTCCTTCCTGAAAGTGTTGAGAACACTTACATGATGAGTTTTATTGTGATTAACACTTTATTGGGGTTGCTTTCCACATCGGGAAGTTTTTAAGCCATCTGTTGGTATTCTTTTTTTTATCCAAACTGAAAAAAATGTGCTCAAGTGCAGGGCACATCAGCCATGCTAAACTAATCTTCAACAGTTTAGTTAATGTAGCTCATACTGAATTTATCCCACTCATTTTCAGTGTAAAGTTTAACCATGCTAAACTTATCTTTCACTCATTGTTAAATGTAAGAGTGCAAAGCTTATTTCTCATCATTATCATTAATAAAAGCAGCCCTGCTAAATGTATCTTTCAACAGTATTAGTAAAATCAACCAAATTGACCATGCTTGTTTTCCGTAATGCTAGTAACTTCAACCATGCTAAATTTACACTTTATAAGAAAAATGAGCAAAACTGCACTAAGATTTATACAAATGATGAAGGGGAGTCATACTAAGATAAAGAGAAAAAAGGTCTTAGTCAAGGACAAGACATACAAAAGCTTTACAGAAAAGAAAATTCAAACTATTCTAAATACAAAAATAAGTTTTTTTAAATAATGAGAAGTGCTGTAAATAATTGATGAAGTAAATTCCCGTCTGAGTGAAATTTATTTTTCATCAGTATCATTAGCAAATTGATGTCTCATGTCCTTAAGTAAATATACCTTGTATTACACATAGTAATTTTATTTAACATAGCCTGTAATACTATCTGGTTTTTTTTGTCTGCCATCATTATAAAATGTTCGCAATAATTTGATGTTAGTGTCTGTGGAATAGTTACAGTAGCGCGATATCAAAGTTACACTCTGTCAGCACTCATATTTTTGTCTCTTAACTTTGTAGAGATGTGAGTATAAATATATTAATAAATGAACAAAACAAAATGTTGTTTTTAATACTAATTTGAGTGTTTTTATAGTGCTGTTGAAAAGGCTAATAATTTTAGTTATGCTCTTAAAAAAAACCAAGTAAAGACTTGATAAAGAAGTGTGGTTGCATTGAGACTTAGGGTTTTTGAAAGGATTTATATAGTTTATTAAAAGCCTATGACCACTGATATAAAACAAAACAAATCCTGGAGTTAATCCTCCAGTTAAAAAGGAATTTTTAAAATTCATGTTTGTTTAACGGGTTTCTGCAAGCAAATTAAAAATTATAAAGGATGGGGGAAACAGAAATAAAACTGAAAAAAATTGGAACTCTGTGTGGTCAAGTAGTTCCAATTTCATCTTGTAGTGTACTATCATTCAGTTTATTTATCATGCTTATATCTTTACATTTATTGGTAAATGCTTTCAAGTTCCACATATGATTACATAACATGATAAACTCAGCTGATATAATGCCTCGTGAAATGTTTATATTATGAAATCGGGTAGTTACTCTGACCTAATAGTACAGGTCAAATTATCTAATCATATTTTTCAGATTAAACATCTTTTGTCAGCTGTCTATCTACTTCAGAGTTCAAGTTTTTTATTAGATGACGTTTGTTTTTTGTTTTGTTTTTTTTTAAATAATTTTTTTTTGTTTTAATTTATTACGGGTGCAAAATCATTTTGCACTCTGGCACTTAAAACAAAAATCTAATCTTGAAAATGTGAAATCTGATGAAATTTTGACAGAATCAGTTGCATGTTGACATTTTGAGATATTGGTTTCACAAGAAAAATCTTTCACAGATTTTTGTATGATGTTGGAAAAATGCTAAAATTGGAAAATTTAGTGGAAAAAAAAATCAGGTGCAACATTGTGTGCCATGTTTGAGGTTTCTAACTAGGTCAGTGCATTCAGCTGCACATTGAAATGTATTTAAGATTATTTTAGGCAACTAGAAGCTGTGCTATGCAGTATTGTTAGAATTTTACCAAATTACGAATATTGCTAGAACACACCACATAAAAATTAGATGATGTACATCAACAAGATTGAGCTAATGTCATCTTGCAAGAGAGTGGTGAAAAATATTGATTTATGTTGAAAAGATCAATTTTCAGATTGTGGTACCGTACTTAAACAAAATGCATTGCTATCAAATGGTCACAGTTATAAGTGTTTCAATTTATCTTGAGTATGTTTATAATGTACTGCAGTGTGGAGGCCAGTTTTGAAGCATTCCTATAATACTGAATTCTGAGCTTGATTTTCTTATGGTTTTAACTTCAGAAATGTTGTCACTCAGACACATTGAAGCACTTCCCCAAATTATCCAGTTACTGTGAAATGTACATCACTGTAGATCAAATAATATTGACCGAGGTGTGTGAAGTCGGGGTGAAGGATTGAGGTAAGAAGGGGGGGGGCTGATTAAGAGGAAAGGAAAGATGTCGTTCAGGAGAGGGGATATATGTAGCTTTAAGTATGAGTGTCGAAATTAGGGGAGAATGTGGAATGAGATGGCATGTTTTGCGTAGGGTTGGGTCAACGGTTGGAAGGCATGATGACGATTTTGGGAATTAAATAGTGGTTGAGAGGATTGTGATATTTGTATCTGTCAGTGTTATTGACCCTGTTCCCCTGTCTAAAGTACATCGGGGATAAGCACTTTCGTTTGCCCCTAGGGACCCTAGAATTGGGGGGGAGGTTAATCAAGGTCGTTTCTGTGATTTTTTGGTTTGTTGTACCCCAGGGACCTAGGTGACGTTATTGGCCAGGGATGATATGGTTGGGGAGGGGTATATCAGCCTTAGGGAAGGATTCACAGGGGAGAGGACCTTGTTTTGGGTGTTGTTAATGAAAATTTGTTTTAGAGGTGGATTAATGTACTAAATCACTGGGGTTGATGGATAATAGGATTCCTTTCATTCTGTGATATCACGGTTTTAATTAAATTGTACTGGATGGCTGGATAAAGTTTTGTAAATGCTAGTGCGTTAATTTGTGTCTGGTGGGGTGACTATTAATATACGAAGGGAAGATACAGGAACGAATGTGCGCGTGCTGGGTTAGTTGTAGGCGTGAGTTGGGAAATTGGCAGTGATGTGGGGGTATGGTGTGGGGGGGGGCATAGGGTAGGGGAGGTGGGTTGGGATATAAGGGCATTTGGTGGAGGTGGGGTGGATGTTTTGGGCATGGAGTGTGACTAAGGAGGTGAGGGGGCGCGGGGGGGAAGCGCTTGAAAGGTTTGGGGTGTTTTTTGTAGGTATGGGTGAGTGGGAAAAATAGTCATGTGGTAGATAGTGTATGTGAGGTGGAGTTTAGGCGTGTAGGTGAAAATTTGTATCTGTGAGGGTAAGTTTGGTTACCTGTCTTTGAGGGGGGGGGTAAATGAAGGTACTGCAGTATTCGATTACAGGCAGTGGATGGTGAATCCCTTCTTGCTTTGTCAGGTTATGCTAGTGGTATTTGGTAGGCATGTTTGTAATGTAGGATTGATAGCACTGTGTGGGTTAGGTGTTGCTCCCACCACTTGTTGTTTAATATGAGCCTAAGTTGGTATATTTATAAGAAGGGGGGAAGGAAGCGTTTTAGGTTATATAGGAGTGGTGTGCAGTTTTCGGCTTTATCGACATAATGAAGGGCGGAGTTTTAGTCGGTTGATGTGGAGGACTGGACATGATTGATTTTAAGGTGTATATTTAGTAGGGATTACGTGTACGGCCGGTCTATAGTTCTGGTGTGATGCATGTTGGATAGTAGTTGTTATTTAGGTACGAGGGGAGTCATGGGCTGGGTTTTGCTTGAGTTGGTCCGGACTGGGATTAGCGTTTTGTTAGATTGATTAGCGGTGGGGGGGGGGTGAGGGGGGGGGGTGGTGGTTAGGGGAAGTGGGGGAGGGGTTGTGTTAGGTTTGTATGGGGGGAGGGAGGGGGGGGGTGGACATCGAGGGGGGGCAAGCTTTGTGGGGGGGAGGGTTTTGAAGAAAGAGATATGTGGGTTTGTAGATTCATGAATAGAAATTTTGAGTGTCTGTATATGGGGTGTTACGAGTGGTATGGGAGGGTGTTGTTAAAGTATGTTTAATGCGGTTAGGAGTTTTAGAAGTGGAGATGTAATACGTTGTCTGTTAACGAAGATTTGATGAGTGAGTGGGGTTGTAGCTGGTATAGGGATATTTAGTAAAAGTGAGAGTGGTTTGTAGTGATTGATGGTGGACGAGTAATTAGGTGGAGTGTGAGTGAGGTCAGGTGGAATGGTAGTATTTTAGTATGGGATAGATGGGAAGGGGTAGTTGTTGGGTCAAGTGTGTTATGGTAGTATTAGGTATGTGGTGGGGTAATTAGTGTATGAAGTTTGGTGGTGGATGGTAACGTGTGTTTAATGGGAGATATGGATGTGGGAGTTGAAGTATAATGGTATGGACGTATGGGGATTTAAGGAGTGTGTTGTTATTTTGAATTGGGGCTATTGGTGTTATTGATGTGCGTAGTTTAAATAGGGAGGGTGGTAGAGTTTTCGATGAGATGGTAATTTGGGTTGTTTAGGTTTGTAGTTAGAAGGGATAATCTGGATGGAATGGAGTTTAGGTGTGAATAAATGGTTGTGGAATGATTGAGTTTTGGGGGGTTGAGTATGTTGGAGGTTAGGGGATTTATGTTGGGTATTTTAAGGGTTTAGAGGTTAGCGGATGGAGTCGGTATCGCGGGATGGTTTAAATCGAAAGGGGGCTCGCGGGGGAATGTAGGGGCCATGTCGGACTTATGGGGGGATGACACTGGTTTTTTAGATTTACGCGGAGAAATGGCCTGTCATGGAGGGTACGCATTTGAGTGGTACGGTATTGGGATAACGCGGTAATAATAATGGTATAGATATAGGATTTAGGTGTTGAGAGGATATTATGGATTGGATAGGGAAAGAATATTGTTGAGTTTTTTTAAGTTGGGGAGTGGAGGTGAGTGGTGGAGGTGAGGATAATGGGAGTTTGAGGTGTTAGTTGTTGGGGGATGGATGGGGGGGATTAATAGGATATGTAAGTGGGGGAGTAATGATTGTATATTTAGAGATAGGGTATATGTTTGGGTGTGGAAGGATGGGGGGGATTGAGGATGAGTTAAGGGGAAAGAAATATGAAGGGGGGGGGGGGTTTGAAATTTAGATATTGGAGTTGGGTAATTTGGAGAGTTGTTTTAGAATGGAGATAATATATAGAAGTGTGGATGAGTTAAGTGGTATAAGTTGAAGTTGATTGGGTTTTGAGGGAAGATATGTTCCTTGGGAGGGAATGGGTAGGGGGATGAATATGGAGCAGGTTGCAGATTTGTGTTTCGGTGGGCAGTGACCGGGGATAGGAGTATGTCGAAGTGTGTTTAGGTGCTAGGGCAGGTCATAGATTGTAGTAAGGACGACTTCTAGATTAAGCGGCAAACTTCGCTTGGAGGTGATGTTCGTGCATGGAGTATGTGTGCAGTGAAAAGAATGATCTTCTAGCGGACAATAGCTAGATATAGTGGCAAAAACAGTTGGCTGGCGGTTTTTTTGTTGGGGAAAAGAATGGTTGACTGATATTGATAGGGCGTGGCACTGGAAGTAGGATATCTGGCAACATGGAGGATAAAGCTGCTTGGATAGAACTAAGTGGACGAGCCTATTTGGCGGCCCAGTTGATGTGGAAAGACGAGCTCACACCATTGATTGTTTTTAAGAGGTGAGGAAAAACGTGTTTGAACATTGACACCAGTGGAGCGTGACTATGGGCTGACCTGCGGGGCCATTTGCAAATAGTCCAAGTGTGTACTGAAGATGGATATAATAGATTTGGATTATCTACTGTCATTCACGTCGTGGGGATTTGGGAGGCATATAGGCACGAGATACTACGCTTGATTTACCGATACTATCGGGGTGCGGTATGATGCTGACCACATCCACCCCTAGTGTGTGCCGTGGTCCAAGTTATTTTTAGTAGTTTCCCAAATGCTCAATGTGGAGTGTAACGTTTTAGGGGATCCTTGACCTGTACATTGATGGTATGACAATTTTTTAAGAGTTGAAAGTAATTCTACTGTTCCAAAGCACATTAGGTATCCCTTGTAAGTGATGTTCTTGTTGATACAAACCGAGAATTGTAATGGAATATTCACGGGAATAACATTAAAACTGGAGGCATCGATGGGATAAATGGCACGACATGATCCAATGTATAGCAGTGGAAGTGTCAAATATATGGTATGGAGTTTGAAATACAGATGTGTCGTGCCTAGTTTATCAAAGGTAGATGGGAGAATGAGAGGATGATTTGTGTCGTACTAAAAGTCAGGCACTTAGGATGGCGATGTTGCCAGGGTATGGATTAATGGGACAGGCTTAATTCGGACTTTTTGCAACTGGGGGATGTAAAGGTGAGTGTGAGCTTGAGGGTTGATAGGGTTATAATGTAGCTTATTGTTCAGGGGACTGCGAGCAGGAATGTTCCACTGAGTCTAAGGCATTACAAACTAGTGGACCAAAGAAATATGGGTATTGGTGAGTAGAGGTTGGGTACCAAGTATTGATGTCTTTATGGAACGTGGTGAACTTAGTTATGAAAACTTTGTGTTTATAGGGACTGGTAAACCATTAATTTGTATTGTATGAGATTGTATGTTTACAGCAATAAGTGGGAGTTCTTAAAAAATACTGCGACTGGCCATAAGTAAAACACAGGGGTGGTATGTTGCGTGTCTTGGTGCCGATGCTTGTAAGGGATGAATTGTGTAGAATTGACCTATGATTAAGTCCCTGCATCGAGAGGTGGTGACCTCATTCTTTATTATTAATTCCAGCTGCCTCTTCGAGTTCCCATGCTTGTGGGTACCCAGTTACAGTGGGTCGAGTGTTACTGGATCGCTGATGAGACAGTGTTGGGGTTTGTTGGAAGGGGGGGAGAGGATAGGAAAGGACCAACCTGGTTGCTGAATTGTTCCAGTATTTCCAGACGGTTAATGTTGTCTACCTGTGCCTGTACATTATTTGAACTCAGTGTGCCCAACGATTTGGGGGTTAAAGAAATATAGGGGGCGGATAGGGTAGTGTTAACATGAGGGTTATAAGGAATTGATATAGTATATAGGTTAGATATTATGTATTTGGTTGTCTGAAAATATCAGAAGAGCATGTCGGATTATACATGTTGGGTGAGGGCATTCTGATTAAAGTTTAGGGGGAAGATAGATTGGTTTTGAGCGGGGCCACCCCCCGATGGAAACGGGTATATAAGGTGGGAATTGGTGAGTTAGTATTAATGGGGGTACGTTTGTGGGGGGGGGTAAGTGTAATGGGTGTCCTTAAGGAGGGGTAATAGGGTAGTATGTTTGATTTGGTATTATTATGCGTATGTTTAGGGGGAATGCAGGGAAGTGCATTTGATAAGTGGATTGGTATAGAATGGATCCTTGATAAGGATGGAGGTTTGGTACTATTGAAGAGGGTATGTGGAGGGGGGGGTAGTTTGAGATATAGAGGTCTGTTTCAAAGTATGTGGTTTTCTTAACGGGGTATTAAAATATAAGTCGGGGATAGGATATAGTGTAGGGGTAAAAGGGTAATGTGGTGTTTGGTAAATGGGGTTGGGCGTGTGGTGATAGTTGGTTAAGGGGGTGATTAGGTGTTGATAGTGGTAATTTTGTGGGGGGGCATTGAAGGGAGTTGGGAGTGCTGAGATTTAGTGATTGGTTTGGAATGGTGTGGGCGATGGAGGGTTATGTCATATTGTAGGATTACTATGGGGGTTTAGTTTGGTGATTGGGAGTGAATGTGGGGTTGTATATTTACGAGGAGTTGAGTGTTTTATATGAGGTGAAGGACCAACACTCCTAGGTAAGTGATATATGGGTGAATAGAGTGGGAGTATGGGGGAGGGGTGGGGGGTTGATTTGTAATTATGGTTTTGGGGTTGGGACTAGGATAGGGGTTAGTGGGTAGGTATGGGGGATGTCTAGGGGGGAAAGGGCTCCTTGAGTTGGCGTTGTGGATGGAGGGGGGGAGAATAATTGGAAGTGAGTGTAAAGGGGGGGCACTTTATAGGGTATTTGATGTGCTGGAGTTGGGATGGGGACCCGGTAGCATTTTGTCTGACTGGTTGTTTTACGGGGTTGGGGGTAAGTGAGTAGTAGGAGGGTGGATTTTTGGAAGAATAGGGGAGTTGGGTGAGGGAGTAATAGAGGGGGGGTTAGGGTAGTTTTGTTTGGTTGTTATTGAAGAGGTGATGTTTGGGGTGGGAATTATGTATGGGGGCGGGGGAGTGATGGAAGGGGTGACAGATAAGATGGATGGGTATTTCAGTGAATATAGGTAGAATGGTAGTTTTGTAGATGAGGATTGGGGGGGTAAAGGTTGTATTAATTGTTAGGGGGATGTGAAACTTAAGATGTGTGTTGAGTTGTTTTGGGTATTTTATGTGGTGTTGATATGTGTACTTATTTTGGATTTGTAATGAAGAGTGGGATGGTTTGGAAGTAAGGAAATGGTTTTGGTTGTGAGTGGGTAGGGTGTAGTTTTGTTGGATGACAGTGGGTTGTAAGAACTAATGCACGGTACAGAGGAATGGATGGATTATGTATGGGGTTAGATAGATGGATGCGGGGGTGGTAGATGATTGGGTGGGGTGTGAATCTATAAGGGATATATTAAGGTTTGGGATGTGTTGTTAGTGAGTGTTAGGGATTAAGTAGTGGGGTAGGTTTAGGTAGGAAGGTTTGTGGACAGGTAAATATGATTGGGGTGAGAATTGGATTGTGGGGAGGGGGAGGTGGGTGTATGGTTGTGATTAGTTTGGGTGGATTGGAGGGTGATTAAGGTGGTAAATGGGGATTTGTAGTTTAAGATTGATGATAGAGGTAATTTCATGGGGTGGGGTGAAGGAATGGAGGTAGATTTGGGGGGGGGCAAGTGGGGATTTTATAGTTACGAGGCGGCAAATAGAGTTTGGAATTCTGGGTGGAAAGTTTAATGTGGGTGTATTGTTGTAGGGGGGGAAAGTTATTAATAGGGAGGGGGAATGAAGTTTTGTTTAAGTAAAATGGTGTTATTTGTATGGGTATGTATTGGGAAAAGTTTAGGTTGATGTTTAATGGAGGGAAAGTAATAGTGATGGGTGTGGAGTCGTGGATGTCTTGGAAAGGTAATGGGAGTGGATTGAGGGGGAGGGGGAGGTTTGGTTTGTGGGGGGGATGTGGGGGGAAAAAAGTGTTTAGGGGTGGGGTGGTTAGGCGGGGATGGTTGAGGTTAGAGTTAGATTGAGGGGTTGAATGTGGGGTCTTGAGAGTAATAATGGTAATATTATTGTAGGGTGGGGGTGGATTTAGTGAAAAAGGTTGTTGTGTAGGGTTTGGGTTGGATGGGTTGTATATTAATGAATGTTGTTGGATGATTGAGTGAAGTGGAGATGAGGTTTGAGGGGTGGGAATGGGGGTATAGGGTAGTTTGGTGTGTGGGTATTTGGGGGATGGGTTTTGGTGGGGTGGTGTTGAATTGAGGGGAGTGGTAAAGGTGTGATTATGGGTAGACATTGCTTAGTGGAATTGAGGGGTTTGATTGTATTATGGGTTGGGGGAAGTAATTGTTGGAGGGAGGGTATGTCTTCAGTGGAATGTTTGGGAGTTGAGGATTGGGAGAGTGATTTGGGAGGGGGGCGAATTTGGGACATGGTATGGTGCGGATACCGGAGGAGTGGGGGTTTAAATGGAGATTGTGTGTATTATTGGGGAGATGGTGTATGGGTTATGGGGGGGGTTGTGAGGGGAAAGTTGGGCGGTATGGGATGTCTGGGGATTGGTGGGAATGCATGTGTGGGTGGAGTTTGAATATGTTGGGAATAGGATTGTAGGTAGGGTGAGGGGTAGTGAAGGGTTAGTGGGATATGGGGGAAATAGAAAGATATGGGAGGTGGGTTTTGGGTGATGGAGTGGATGATAAGGGGTAGGAGGATTATGAGGGATATGTGTATGGGGGTGGTTGGGGTTAATAGGGTTGGGGAGAGTTATGGCGGGATAGGACAGGTTAAATAAATAATGGGGGTAAATGGTAATGTTTTTTGTTATTGTATGGGGGCATGAGGAGGGGAGTATACATTATAGTTATAGCTGAATTAGGTATGTTGTGTGGCATCAGGGGGAATACAGGGATAATGTTATTGGTACTGCAGTAAAGTTGATAAAGGGATAATGTTATTGATACAGGGATAATGTTATAGGTACTGCAGTAAAGTTGATACAGGGATAATGTTATTGGTACTGCAGTAAAGTTGATACAGGGATAATGTTATTGGTTACTGCCGTAATGTTGATACAGGGATAATGTTATTAGTACTGCCGTAAAGTGGATACAGGGATAATGTTATTGGTACTGCAGTAAAGTTGATACTGGGATAATGTTATTGGTATTGTTGTAACAGTAATGCATGTAAAGAGACAGAAGGTGTACATGTTAAAAGGAAAAGACCAAATGGTATATTTATTGTTATTACAGGAGCACAAGCGCCTATATATGACGAGCACCATCATACCTGTGACATTTCTGTGTTCTTGTCCATATATTAAAAAAATTGACATTCTTTCATGCGGCACTAGGGATTTTTCAAGGTGGTGTGAGGTCTTGTGATGATGCTCTGCTCTGTTCCTCTCATACAATACTGTATGGACTTTTACGAGACTCAATTTTATGCTGTTGAGTTGGATCACACTGTAATTTCCGCTTTTGGAAGTCACTGTAGCATTATCACAAAAACATAATACATTTATGTTTTTTAAAATCATACTGTAGGTAATTTTGTTCTTTATTCATGTACAGGGTGAATGAAAAGTCACTTCATATTTTAAAATTGTTATTACCTCACTCTTCTCCAACAAATTTATGTGGAAAAAATATCACAGTAAAGACAGTTAACTACCATTTTATTACAGGAAATGCTATGTCACATTAGCATTATAGCTGAGTGTGAGATCCAGTTAATGTCAACACAATGTTTCATAAAGGGCAGCAACTTTTGTCATCTCTTCTAACGTCAGTTTAGTGGCCATTTTAGATTTGTTTTTGTTGTTCGGGAATAAAAAATAAAACTTATTGTCCAATCGCAGTTATTTCTCCTTGTTTTGACATTCGTTTCATGTAAATCCAGTGGATATAAATGAGGATATGAAATTTAAAATTGAAGATAGTGACTTTTCAATGACCATATAGAATTCCAGATGGCCATCAATTGCACTGTATTTAGATAAAGAACAGTATAGAAATATAGTAAAGTGATCAGTTTCATAGCAAACAATTTTTTACTATGACATTTTCTATTTCATTGTTCTTTTTCTTTTCAAATTTTAATGATTTTTATTCTTTTAAAAAAAATATTTTTGGCACTTCTCCAAGTACCGCCCTTGTCCTCGACCATGACTGAAGTTACTGTTTGCTAATTGTTTACAAAATCACTTTTCAAAGTAAAATTGTCTTGTCAGAGTTTATAGTGTAACATGTTAACGACAACTCCACTGCTGCCAAAATCATTATTCTAAATACGAGATACATTATGAGTATTGTACTTTTCTTTTTTAAACTCGTGGATTTGAATTCTCAACTCATATTTCTATTCTGGTATTTTCTGTTTCATTTAGCGCTCCGTTTTCTATTAACGTATCCTGAGCGCTGAGCGGGTTATTACTGTATATTGATTTGATTACCTAATGTACCTGTGGTGAAGATTTGTGTTTTTGACCACATTTAACCAATTCTATTCAGAACTTAATGTGGTTGACATCTTCTGAAAAGTTTATAGCATAAACCATGTTTGATGGAAATTCCTGAGTTCAAATGAGAAGGACGAAAATCTGTATTTTTCTATCTGTTATATGGGCGACACAGCTTTGATCATTTAGAAATGACTTTGATGACGATAGTTCATGGGCAGTCATAAGCTCTCCATAATTTCTGGTCTCTGGCGCTGTTTTTTTTTTTTTTTAAATAGGTCACGGACTTGAGACACGACGGGTTCACTGCAAGGGTCATGGTTGTTGAGGTAGGTGCAAGAGGTCTAGTGGCTGCCTCAGTGTATGATCTACTTAAACTGTTGGATTTGAAAGGACAGTCAAGGGCACTTAAGAGACTCAGTGAAACTGCGGAAAGAGCATCGTGGTCGCTGTGGAACAACCTCAACGAGCTATGGAATTCAGGACAGTAATTTATTTTCAACATACGGGTTACTTTCACAATTGCCGCCTGCTGGCAGAAAAACAGGGGTGAAGTTGAAAACTGCAACCAAAGTGGAGTAGGTTGAATTCTCTGCGCAAGACAACAGGAGGCTGACACTTGTGAGTCATGACCCAAGTGGGCCCGCCCCCTTAAAGTATAAAGGAGATTAAGGAGCCGATCGGGGGGGGCGGACTTGTGATTATCAGATTGCCTCCTGTTGAATTTCTCTGTATAGAGATTCCTATCATCTTATTGCTAGAAAGTTTGTGAATCCAGTTATGTTTTTAAAATATATCGCGCTGGTGAATATAAGGAATTTAAACAGGTGATCGTTTATGCATGTCTGTACAGCAATTCCTGTTTGTGGCATCTGAACGAGTACGTACATAATCAGAATATGTTTCTTCATTCATGTCACAGCCATCAGCATTTATGTGGCATGTGATCCATTTATGTTAAGTTTGTATGGAATGGGGATATAATGATGTTGAGATGAAGTACTTCGGCCGCGTTTGTAGCTGCATGTATGCACAAATGAAAAAAATAATAAATGATGACTAACGAGAAGCCTCCATGTGGTAACCAGGACCCAGTTTTCAGATAAATGACGCAAAGAGTAGACCAACTACTTGCATGACCCGGGTGATTATAAAAGGTGACATCGATTTTTTGACATGAGGACTGCAACTTTACACAGTCAGAAGTTACTGGCTACAGAAACAAGAGGGAAACTATTTTGAAGCTACGAAGAATCATACGTTCAAGGACACAAATACGAGGCCACCTTCGAGGTTAGACGAAATAGATGGAGTAATCTCATTCACGGACGTTGAGGGTAGAAATTGGCGATATGAAAAGGTAGACCTGGAGGCACTTGGTCACGAGCATTTAGATAGAAACTCCAAAGAGGACGAAAAATAAAAAGCAGAAGAGAGCGCACAGGGGCGAGTTGAGTGGAGTTTTTGCCCTGCGAGAGGACCATGCTGTTAGAGGACCATGCTGTTACGAGAGCTCTAAGTTCGACTCTTAGCTTCGGCATTTCTGAAATCACTTGAATGCATAGATGTACATCACAGAAACAGTTTGAACGTTCAGAAAACTTAACCCAGGAGACCAACATCTATAGTAAGTAGCAAAGTGCCAGACGACAGATATCCACTCTGTTATTTATATCGGCATGTTAACGGTAGTTGTCTTCTATACCTGTCTGGCCAACCGTACATTTCTTGTCATTTTGTTGAATCGAAAAATGTGTTTGAAAGTTTGCCACATTTACAAAAATCTGATAACGAATAAAGCTCACTCCGCACTATATCTCAGCTTTATGAATCAAAACCTGTTTTTGGTGACGACCCCCCTCCCCCTTTCCCCACTGCTTTACTTGTGTTAAACATGGCATAATATAATTCTCAGATTTGTTCACTTCACATTTATGGCACTAATAATTGTTACTACGTGTCACCGGTTATAAAATATAACCTCTGAAACTATAAACCTACCGATTTTGTCCACTCTTATATTTTCGTTTGTAGAGGTATTCAAGGTATGTCTTGCAAATTTATCTTCAGGTCTCCAAATAGAGTATATTTGCAAAGTTATAGGCTAATCTGTGTCGTGCTTTAAATGTAAATTTTATGACCCCCCAATCGTTGCAGGGGCTGGTAGTGTCACTTCTAAAGTTAGTGTTATGAATGTGTAATATCTTTATGCTGTTTGGGGAAAACATTTGTTCTTGAGTATCATTATCATGTGACGTATTCTCTCCAGAACGTTGTCTCCATTACAGCTGCTCTGAACGCATCACGATTCTGGGCAAATCAACCTGCATCATCCAAAGACAAGTTTAGGCTCTCTGTGATGTCCTGGATCCACCGTCGTCTATGTCGTCCCCTTCCCCTTTTTCCACGGACCATGCCGTCCATTACTAATTTTCCAAACTATTATGTATTTTTATATGACCGAAAAATTTCAGCTTCCTTATTGCGATGGTATTTAGGAGCACATTTTCCTCTACATTTAGTGAGTGCAGTACTTCTGTGTTGGTCTTTTTTTTCTGTCCAGGATATTCTCAACATCCTTCTGTAGCATTTCATTTCGAATGATGTAATCTTTTTTGCAACTGTTTTATTGAGTGTCCATGTCTCGCAGCCGTATGTTTTTGAGTATACCAAGTAAATATTTCTTGGAGATGCAACATACATAATATAAAAGATAATTATCATTAGCATCATCTTCTTATTCGCTCCTTTCAGAGGATGTAGCCACCACAGGAGTTAGTGGCCTTGCAAGAAGCCTGTACCAAGCATTAACTTGCTCTTGCCGTAGTGGTTTCATTAGACATGTGTTTTACGTTATGAGAATGCCAGCCACACGCACAGCCTCAGGTTTAGACGCCTTGTACGACATGCATGATGGAGTAGTAGTCCTATTTTGTCTTTTTCTCCTCCGAGACCCCCCACCCCCGGGAACTACACGGGAAAAAGATATTTATACCCAGAGCACAAATGACATGTAAATAGAAGTCAATTAGATATGCACCGTTAAAATAGATTGCCCTGAACATGTATTGTCACCGCTCTGCGTATGTGTGTGTATATATTATTATTCTACTGCTAAAATATGTTCATGCTTTTATGAAAATACACATAACTAAGCAAATAAACATTCTCTATTCTTTCCTGCGACCAGAAACAAGATTAACAGCGAGAACATATTATGCATATATTTCATATGAAAACGTATGTGATGGAAGCATCATATGTATGCTACTAATTTATTTTTGTAAAATCTTCAATGTTATATGTCGTTATGGAGACAAACATATTTTATATAGCAGTCTGTATGTATGAGAACCAACGGGCTGATCACCCGTTTGCCAGTCACTTCGATTACGGAAACAACAGCAGATGGATTGATTTGCCGTTGCCCTAAAGACGCCAATAGGCGTGATGGGAAACAATGGCGAAGAAAACCTATCTGCTGTTGCCCTAAGACGCCACTAGGCGTAATGGCCACTGACTGCTTTGACAGTCTGTGGCTAAGGACGGAAGAAGAAGAAGTATGTATGAGAGCTAGTTATACTGTACGAAAATGAATTAAGTACTACAACAAGACAGCAAGCATAACATAGGTTATGTTGTGATTATAGATTGAATACAGTGTCCGATATTTTAATGTACAGTATATAAAAATTTACCCACTAATTATTTAGTTAGGCTATGATCTTATATGGATGTTTTATGTCACTGCTAATATTGACAGCAGTACTGTGTACACAATGTCTGTTTTATAGTGTTGTCTCTTTTCATGTTAATAAAGTGATTAAAATGTATATATTCTGTTTTATGTATGTATCAAGTGTCGTGTCGTCGGAAATTGGCGCAAAATAGGGTGAGTAAGACATGAAGATTTCAAAAAGAATGACAGATGCGCCTGTTGAGCAGTAGATAAGTGAACGGTGTGGGTGAACAACGGTTGGAGATACACCAACGACACCATTCGCTACCAGCACCGAGAGGTTGGGTGACAGTTTCCTTCCTCGCTGCCTTTTTCTTCACTAACTCAAGTGCAAAGTCAGGTGTACCCATTTACACTGATAAGGGTGGATTTGTGCTGAAGTGGTAACTTGCCACCCTTATCGACACCTGGTGTTAAAGTGTAAGATGTAGGTGTCTTCTCTGATTTAGGATGTTGCTGTGTATGTGGTAGTGGAACAGTTCAATGGGTTATCACACAGGCAACATGACGTGTAGAGTCATAGAAAGGGTAACTTCGTTGTATAAGTTTCTTTCATTTATTGCACGCCACAAAACAGTCATGATACTTATGACATCAACATGGTTAACGAGTTCAGCAAGATGATATGGCACATTGAAAACAATTTCTGTAGTCAGCAATGATAGCTGTTGTATATATGCGTCATAAGACATCACAGTTCAATAGATTCAGAAATTCATCAATCATCGAGTGCTAGTTCGTGAAGCTGTATAAATAATAATAATTTCTATAACTTCTGCAACAGTGTCAGCTACAGATCTTCAATGTTCATAAACAATAATAAATGCTCCCATTCTGATGCTAGCAGATCAGTTGTATACAATAAGTCCGTTCACTGTCTGCACGTGAATAGCATACATGGGCTACAGGTCAGCTCGACCTTTATAATGTTCCTAAGTCTAACCATCTGACTTGGACGTGATCTCTGATATAACGAATCCTGGAACACAGACAACAGTCTTGTTGGTCTAGAGCGACCCATATATATTTAACTAGTTCAGGTATACAGATACCGGTGACTTAATCCTAGTCAAAGTACCTCTCCATTTTGCATCACACAGGCGAGCAAATAGGCGACAAAATGACGAACCTCTAGACGATAGCATAAAGTTCGATACAAGAGGAATTACCTTATTTCGGAAAATCAACCATGAACATATGCCTCCAGGCAGGCTGCATAATACTGGGAAATAGTCTAGTTAGCTAACTAACTCACTAAGACACTGTATTTCCCTCAGAGAATCACAAGACGCAGTTGCGTCTGCTCGCTTCTTAAACCATTTCTAAACTGCCCCAACTGGGCGGAACACACAGAACGAACTCCCGGTTTGACATGCGCAGAACGACAATCTCTGAGTTGCCGTTCACAATAAGACGATTCGAAGAACATTCGAGATAAAAGTCTTACACAGTCGCGCCTTTTATGGTCATGAAAAGAAGCGTTAAGAAAGGTTTCAGACATCTACCATAGTTGACTGATACTACCAAATAAGGAGATGTGGTCACGCTTCGTTCAAGAAATTATAGACCGAACGTGTCTCTATACAAGAGAAGGCAACTCCTAACAAATTGTAGTCTCGATAACTCGGATTATGTCCCTTTGACCATAGAAAACATAATACACACTTCAGTCAAAAAAATGATCATACATATGAAAAAATGTTTATACAAACGAAAAATAATAATGATCCGTGCGTAACATTACCGCACCCTCCCTGGAAAAAAAAAAAAATGGGACATTTTTTTTTTTTTAAATCCTGGAGCCGGAAAAAATCTAGGCTCCTAACGCACGTATGATGCGTGGATATATACCTAACAAATTAGCTCAACGCATGGAGCGACACTGAGATCATATCTCAGATCCTTAGAGAAAAAATTTATCTAAGTATACGCTGATATATTCCAGGAAGGTGCCACCAACACACGCCACAATGATGGCAACAACATAATGACAATCAAATTATACTCATACCAATATATGAAATTAAATATATTATGTGTTATCATACAATGTGTTGCAAATAGCGGTGTAATTTACTAATATACCGCACTATATTATTACATTATATAAAGTAACAGTAATTAATAAGTAATACATGTGTTGCTCTTCGGTGACATAAAACATTCAATAGAAGAAGATGTGGACATCATCCGCTCCCAATGTAGGACAGGACTTGATATCCTCAAAGTTCCACAATGGACATAAACTCGCAGACTTCAATGATGTGCTGCGAAAATATCAATAACACAAATCTTAAAGACAACTGGTAAATTTCTTAATACAATCCTGAAAATAATTTATTTAAATGTGGCCGAGTGATCTTTTGGCCCGTATATCACTAACTAAGCCTTCTTAGATAATTACATGGTACAATGTTATAAATTTCCCTCAAAAAAAAAAAGTGAGACAAAATCTACTAACATGTCATTATAACATTGGACTGTATATCAGGAAATATATATATATGACAGAAGAATCATGTGGAATCGTGTGGACATCTGGACAGAATGTCTGCCATTACATTATCCGAACCACGGATAGCTCGAACCGAGAAATGAAATGGTTGAAGAGCTATGGCATAACGAGTGGACCTCGAGCTCTTCAAGTTTTTGCTCTGAATAGCAGTAAGCGCTTTCTGGTCGGTTTCCACAATGAAATGTGCGCCTAGAAGAAATCTTTGTAACTTCAGAATAGACCATACCATAGCCAATAACTCACGGTCTAAAACCGAGTAATTCTTTTCTGCAGCGTTTAATTTCCTAGAGATATACATCACCGGATGCAAAGTATCAGAATACTCCTGCATTAGTGCTGCCCCAATCCCTGTTGACGAGGCGTCACTTCGAAGAACAAAAGTCTTCTCAATAGTAGGTAACTTAAGAATAGGTGGAGATGAAAATAGGGCTTTAACCTGGTCCAATGAGGATTGACATTCTTTAGACCAGCGGATCAGATTAGGCGACCCTTTCTTCAATAAAGTAGAAAGCGGTGCCATAATGGAGGACAGATTCGGAATGAATCGTCCGTAGAATTGAATCAAACCTAATAGACTCCTTACTTGTTTCTTCGTCTTAGGGACCGAAATGTTAAGTATTTTTGAAACATTGTGGTCCTCTGTCTTTAAAAGACCATGACCAACCCGATGACCTAGGAAAGAAATCTCGCTAAATCCTATAAAGGCTTTAGAGGGTTTTGCAGTCAAGTTATACTCGCGAAGAGTAGACAGTAATTCGTATAAACCCAAATAGTGATCTTCCCAAGAATCACTGAATAGACAGATATCATCTAGGTATGCTATGACATCTGTACGATATGCGAGAATTCGCCGCATCATGCGTACGAATGTAGCAGGGGCGTTCATAAGACCAAAAGGCATGAAATTCCATTGGAATAAACCCCTAGGTGTAGAAAAAGCTGTAAAAGGTTTGGCACGTTCAGTTAGCGGGACTTGCCAATAACCTTTAGACAAATCTAGTTTGGTAAAGAATCTAGAATTAGAAAGTTTATTGAGTAGCTCTTCTAATGAAGGCATAGGTTCAGCATCGAACTTCGTAACTTGGTTCAATTTGCGATAATCTACGCAAATGCGAATGTTATTATCCTTCTTTCGAACAATAACCATAGACGAAGAGTATGCTGAAGTGGATGGTTCAATGATTTCCAAACGTATCATTTCATCCAACTCTTTTTCGACTTGAGACTGGAAATGAATAGGTATTGGATATGGTCTGACTCTGATAGGATTGTGATCAGTTAGCACAATGTCATGTTCTATGACATGTGTGTGTCCCGGGATGTCTGTAAGAACATCCTGAAATGTTTGCAACATCGAAGAAACTTGTCGATGTTCCTCAGCGGAAAGATTTGGAGAAACGGTCACGTTTTTCCAAGATTCCGTAGAATAAAGTGGGACCATAGAAAGAGGAAGATTGACATCAGAAAAAGTAGTTTCCTCATCCTGTATAACTGACAGAGATGAGTACTGACCACGAGTT
>JAMPIV010001315.1:140000-239793 GCA_024509875.1 Oreohelix idahoensis | reverse complement strand
TCGGGGGGGGGGCGTTATAGGCAGCAGAGTGCAGTGGGTTGGTTTTCTTGGATGATGCAGGGACGTAAATCTGTTGGATAACCCTGCTTGATTCCGTAATGCTGAGGTATAAACTATGCATCACAAATTTTTATTGGTTGTTGATTTTTTTTCTTTGATAGTGATTTCCCTTATTGCTACTGGGAAACATTTGAGGACACACAATAACTATTTTTTTTGACTATGCTGTCCTTGATAGACTGAGACCGAGGTTAATTTGACGGCTACCTTTACTATAGACCTACCCATAATGTAGGTATTAATTGTATTAAAAGAGTGGGTGTTCTTGGGAATTACTACTTTAGCAGCGGTTGAGTTTGTTTTTTGTTCTGTTAAGAGTGATGGGCCACTTGAACCAATGGGACACAAGAATCTTTCGAGGGGGAAATTATGAAACAAAGCTCCGCCAAAGCACCAGCCGCATGCACAAACCAAGAATGGTAGAAAGGATTGTGAGGGGATAAGTCGGTTTTGGGTTTTTTTTTTTTGGGGTGGGGGGGTGGGGGGTGGGGGGTGGGGGGGGGGGGGGGTTTTTGGTTTTTTTTTTTTTTTTTTTTTGTTTTTTTTTTTTTTTTTTATTGGGGTGGGGGGGTCTGTCGGCGGATTTAACTCGCAAACAAAAGGAAATCCTGATTGATTTGTTTAGTGTCATGCAACTGTCCGTCACACCTTGAACTGTGTGAATTAGCAATACCAAGAGTTAAAGGAAAATAAAAATTTACTTCCAGCATGCCATATGCCATATCTTGAAAATTTACCTGATTTGGTCAAGATTAAGAATTTGTCCGGTTGATTGGTGATATAAGTGACGTCTAAGTGGATCGCAAGAATGATTGTTGTCTAGGCTCTGGGGAATTTTGGGGGCGGCCTCCTACGTTGTTGCACTAAGGTCATCGTCTACCATCCAGACGGGGAAGAGCCTTGTTCAGTCAGTCGCTTTCTGCTTAGCCCGCAAGGTGGCAATTTCAAGTTGAACAAAGCGGAGCATTAATATTCAAATACTAGGCGAAAAAAAAAGACATGCTACTATGCATTTTTTCTGGGCTCTATCGAATCGTTACATACGTTGGTACTTCCGTCTACTGGCAGGGGGGCACCTTTTTGTGGTTCAAACGGCATAATTCAGCCTATCACAGCCTTCGTATTCGCTATCACAGGCCTAAGCATGAAGGGATAGAGGGGAATTGCGGCGTCGTTTATTAAGATGGTCTGGCTACTTATTGCATTTTATTGTACTATTGTTACATTATATATCGCCGCGGGCCACAGAGAGTGGTAGTAGTGACGGTGCGATTTACCTCAGTTCGGCATAACATGTGTCACTTGTGATTCCAAATACAGAGTATTCTGCAGGCGTAGCGAGGGGTTTTCCCACTGGGTTTCCGTTTGGTCCGGTATTTTTTTTCTATGTGTTTCCTCTGTGTTGGGAAACTTTGCATCAGTGCGTTGTGTTATTCAAGGGGGAGGAGATTGTGTCTCTGTGTTGTTGTTTTTGATATCTCCGATTTGGTATTTTTTAATTGTAAGGATAAAAATAATGTAGAATTGAATCTAGTGGAGTTTTTGATGTTTCTTTCTTCACCCACGCCGCAAGCGGGTTGATTTTAGCAGGACTGTCCGTTCCGTATTGTGATAATAGATAGTACCCATCGTTTTTTGTCGTCTTGATTGATAAAAGTATTTTTCTTTTTATATTCGATTGTGACACAGATATGCCTTTTCCGTCCAGAAGGAGCGGAGAGATGGGAGCAGAGAGAGACTAAAAAGAAGATGACGAGGGGGGGGGAGGGGGAGAGCGATTCTCCCTGAGCTTAGGTACGAGCAGGGACGGAGAGGGTGAGGGAGTCCCTTAGGAGTGGTGAATTATTATAAAATGTCTACCGTCCTCTCTGCTAAGTCGTGCGTTGGTTTTGAATCTCTATAAATCCTAGCGAGAAGGAAAAACGCTGGATTTGGTTTGAGTCGATACCGTTGAAACGCAGTCGTCTAGATCGTTAGGGTCGGTTTGCCGTTTGTAATAATAATTCGACACTAATTAATATGCCATTGTTGCGGACATATTTGGGGTGCACAGGGAATTACAACCTTTGCAGCTTTTTTTAATACTGTACCGTACGTTTTATTTCATGACGTCACGTTATTACGGGGGAGACTGTCGCGTTTTGTTTTGATCTTTGATTATTTTGCCAGGGCGGGTTAGAATGACCTCTGGAATTTAGTTTCTAATCCGTGAGTGAACTGGTAATTTTGAGCATGGTGTAAATGGGGTGGGTGTAGTTTTTAGATTTCTTTATTATTGAAGACTTACATGGAAAAAAAAAATTTTATTATGGAATTTGATCACTTCTATATACATTTGGATCATAATACTTATATATTCGGAGTGTAGCTCTCTTGTGTTTTTGCCATAGTGGTCTCATGTACCCATTAATATGGTTTCATTTACCCTTTTGTAAAACTATTCTCAGACATAGATATTGGTTTTCTTATAATAATTAGATAGTCACAGGGACACTAGTGACAATACACACTGGTGTTCTGGACATTCGGCTATCGGTAACGTTTTACTATTATTTTTGCAACGGATGTTGTTGAATTTTTGAAAAGAGGCATGAGAGTGGTAGGGCAAGATCTATCTCGCCAACTAAAAGAGGGGATAATCGGTTAGGAATGAGAGGCTAAATTGTAATATGTTTTGGTTGGGGAGTTTGGGGTCGGTTTGAACAGGGGGAAAGACAACTTATTTCAGAATAGACATTTGAAAGGTGGGTAAAGACGAATAAGAATAGATATTACTGATTGAGAGGAAGAAGGAATGTAATTTATAGGGATGGCTCTAACTGAATATTTTTTTTGTAGAGTTAGGCCAACAGTACATCTGAGGTTGTGCTAATTCAACGTTCCTGTGTGTGTATTCATTGAATTGTGGTAAGACCGAAATTATTAACATTATTTATAATATTAATTATGTTGATTGACTTGGGTAATGAAGAAAACATTACGACTGTAAGTAAAGAAGTCATTAGTAGACTTATACAAGCCTATTTGTTGCTCCACCATGTTATTAAGCTACCAGAGAGGTAGTAGTAAAATATTTATAGGTTGTCACCAGGAATCACATCACCTATCACATTGTATGGAAAAAGATCATTGAGAATGGCAGAGGCGTTGCAGCCATTAGGGAGAGGAATATGAAAACTTGTACAAAGAGTTACCTCATTTTATGGAGATGTGCTGAGTTGGTCAGAGAGATCTGATCCAGGTCTTTTAGGTTAAATATAGTATTGTTTGTGAAATTGGTGGATTAGGTATTATGCTAAGACAGAACATAATTTTCATGTTACAGGGTTTTTATCTGGCACTAGTCGGGTGCCATATTCCTGTGTGAAAATGTTACTCCAGCAGTGATAGAGGTACTCGCGGCCTACCCTATTACTTTTGGGACAAGATCAACAGAGGCTGTTGGCAGATCAGACATCTATGTTCAATCCTCCAGTGCCAGATAAGTAAACAAGCCCTGGCACGAGGAGAATTTATCAACTTTTCCACTTCATAAAACCTGAAAAGGAAATATAAATAAAGACTATCTGTCAAGAATTAAATTGTATCAAGAGAAAAGAAACATTGTGACAAAGACTGGGCGTGATGTTAACACCCCAACCAGCCAGCTCATAACACTTTAGAAATAGCTAGAAATTTTACAATACCATAAAAACTACAATATATATGATTAAGGACAAATTGTCCTCTTTTCGTTAATTAAATATGCCTATTATTTATGTATATATATATAAATTGATCTCATGTGATTTGACAGTCCTAACCAAAAGAATCTTAGGTATAGGACTAATAAAGTTATAGAAAAAATTGTATATTACTAACTTTTAACAACCAGTGTTGGTTGATTTGATTACATATATTAATATTGGTGTTTGTGTGTGTGTTTGTGTAATTAATTATCACAACACCACACTTGCATAACCCTAGACATTAGACGTAGCTATCATACATACTAGTCAAGAATAGGTCTGATTGAGGTCATAAGGTGGTAGCAGAAAGGTGTCCTGATAACTCAACCCAAACTTTGTTTATAATCAGGGACCTTCACAGCTGACCTCATTCAGTACAATAGTACTACAGAACAACAACATTGCATAACATAAAAAACCACCACAACCAGCACATTTCCATATGACAGCGAGACATGGACAACTTATGCTAAGCAAGAAAGAAGGCTCAATACCTTCCATCTACGGTGTCTACGCCAAATCCTTGGTATTTCACAGAAGGACAAAGTAACAAATGCCTTCAAAGCATGGATACATCGCTAGACAACGCAGACTACGCTGGCTTGGCAATGTCCACCGCATGGATTATGGTCGTATCCCTAAAGACATCTTCTACGTACAACTGGCAGTTGGCAAATTAACAGTTGGACGACAGCAACTGAGGTTTAAAGATGTGTGCGAGAGAGACATGAGGGCAATGTATAGAAATCCAACAACACTGGGAGGATGAAGCTACCGATCGCACCAAATGGCAATGCTCGCTAGGTCGCCACCACAGTGTGGGCTGGGATTGATTAAAAAAAAATTTCGAATAATTTTATTAAAAATCATAAATACATTTTTGTTTTTTTAAATCAGTAAGGACTTTATGTATTTTATTTGTTTTAAGGCAACACATTGTCTCCTGAAAATATCATGAAAATACGGAAAAGTTACAACCAAACAATTTGTTATTATTATTGACCACACCTGCCAAATTCCACATCACAAACCTCCGACATAGCAAATGTTCTTGCCTTTAAGAAAAAAAAAGTAAAGATTCCTTAAAAGAAAAGGAATAATGGATTAAAATTTGTTTAATCAATTAATCGATACATTCTCCCTCCAGACTAATGGATTAATTAATCTTTAAACATCCCAGCCCTATTTTTTTTTTTTTTTAGAAAAAGTGATAAAACTAGTGAGAGTGCGCCATAGAGAGAAACATAGATTTGAAGAAAATGCGATAAAACTTATGACAGCGCGACAGTGAGATAAACACAAATTAAAAAAAAAAAAAACCAAATATCACAGGATGATCAAGCTAGTGACAGCGCGACAAGGAGAGGAACAGGGAATTTTAAACAAATGGTGGTAAAACTAGTGTGAGAAGTGCAACAGGAAGAGAAATAAATAGTTAAAAGCATGATAATACAAGTGGTGATAATACTAGTGAACGTCCAACAAGGAGAGAAACAGAAAAAGTAATACCAATATATGATTTTTCATTTCAGACTGTGAGAAACATATAGCAATAAAATAAAACGTACCGAATTATATTTTATACTCTCTTGCGATTATGTATGTACACACTGGTTTCTCTGCGGACATCCTTATTACCTGTTCTAGCTGTTTTATCTTATCATTCTTTTGAAAATCTTCTGGATTAATGTTTTTTTAAATTGTTATATTCTTCACTTTGATCTATTGGATATACTTAAAACAAATGTCTAAACGAGAACTGCCGTTTGACAAATAAGTTTTATTTTTCAATTTAAAAAAAAAAAAAACCACATGAAATAAAATTAAATAAAAGCCAATCATCTAATGTTACAAATGACAGCTAAATATGCCGTCTGCTCTGAAATTATTTGCTGAACAGACCGTATATCATGTTGCGTTATAATGTTACTGAGACAAGGCATTTCGTTTAACAAAATGACGGCTAATTCTTTTTATTTTCGTCACTCAAAGTTTGAGTGCTCACAAAGTCCAGATTCTCGGGTGGTCCCGATTTACGGCATCCGGATTTTTGAACGTTTACTGTACTACTATTACTACTACTACTTTTAACATTTGTTTTTAAAAATTAGTTGGATGTGTGTGAAGAGACAACAGTTTATAAAACAGAAAATGACTTTTCAATCACCCAATACATATATAAGTGTTGATGCAATTTGTAGGCGTCTTAGAAATACTGGGGCTGTTACAGTGACCATTTTATTCATACTGGAATTAATGAGAGTAACATTAGTCACTTCAATTTACAACATCGTCATAATCATCATCATCACCATTGTCCTTTGTCACAGGGTTATCCCGAAGGGTAACCAAAGATAGTTATCTGTGTGGTGCCGGCTTGGTCAATGGCTCAGATTTGCCTGGCAACCCGTTGGAAATAAGCAGCAGGAGTGAAGAAGGCGAATGTAAAACTCTGGGATAAATTCCCCGCAGACAGTCCCAGTGATTTTATATCGCGTGACACTATAACTCCTACCATTCTATCCCCCTCTCTATATTATAATGCTAACGAGCCCCCACCTCCCCTATTACAATGAGTGAACAGAAGAGGAAGAAAGGAAGAAATGTATGTCTCTTTCGCACACTTTCTTTCCTTCTCTATATATATATAATTAACGTGTGTTGGTTCCCACTAGGTTGTGTTGAAGCAATGTTATGCGGTGGGGACTTGTCTTCATACTGATATGCAGATGTCCATGTGTGGTGAAGATATTTTCCTCAGGTGGTGATGATTGGTGAAATCTGTATATATAGTTGAATTTGTTTTTGCGCATCAGTTTTTACGGGGAGAATCTGTCCATTACTGCAAGTACATTTAGGATGTATTAGGATCTCGATAAATTTTGTAGGCACTGAGGTTTACAAAGATCGTCTCTCTTCTCTTTGCACCTCTGATCAAGCTTTCTCCAAGGCACTTGTTGTAATGACAATCGTCCGTAGGCTACTGCCACTTCAGCTCATTAATTCACGTAGACAGCTCTTTAGTAATGCATCCCTTATTCTAGGTAATTGCGGATTACTTTTCTGTGTGGGTGATTGTTTAGTAGAAAGTCCCTTCGCCGCCTGGCAAGTTCTTTTCTAAAATCCCCGTCTTTGTTGGTAGGTTTGTTGCCGTTAAATATCTATGAGATGCGTTTCGTCGCAGTATTTCTGTTTGGCCCTACTCATAAGCTCTTATCCCGTGATTAACGCCAAAAAAGTAGTAGACGAAGGCTGAGTTATCTCAAATGGTCCCTGTCTCTACCACTGTGATGGATAAAATAACGAACCCTTTGTAAGTATCCCGTAAACTATGCTACGCCTGTCGTGTGTTCTGGTATGTGAAATCTTATCACTATAAGGAATGGCTGCGCGGTGTTTACTGCACGGTTAACATGTAATGTAAGAGGTAAAATAAAAGTGTCTGGTATTTACTTCGTTATAGTTACTGGAAACTGTGTAATGTTATAATTATAATAATTCTCTGCCTGGTGTTTATTGTAACCTGTACTTATTAGTGTGAAATATACTATTATAATAAAACGTGACTGGTATTTACAGTGTTAACTTTATGGAAAATATGTATATATTATCTGACTGAATTTAAGATAGATGTATAATAATAATGTACAAACTATATTACACTAACCTTGGTGTCCATATCAGGAATTTCACTGACACACGTCTTGATTCTTTCTCGTAAAATCGAGAACCCAAGTTTGTTGGCGGACTGCTTCTCTTGCAATCCCGAGCGATAAATTTTGTTTGGTTATATATCGTCCGAATCGCCGTTGGCGATTTTTCGGGTTCGCTTCTGGTGTCATGTGAAATTTCGTTTGTTTTCCTTTAGTCAGACATTCCGTCCTCATTACTGGGTAAAATTTCTGTAATATTTTGCTATTATCGTTTTCTTGTTTTTCCTCTCCCAGACAATCTGTCTGCGTCGTCTTTTGGGGCATGTGCAGTGTTGTTATCGTTTTTGTATTCTTTACTCCTTTCATGTTGTTATTTATTCGGTCATATTGATTTTCGCCCCGACTTTGTGTCTCCGTTACTTCAATATTATCCGTGAAGTCCGACTGACCATCTTTATGTTCTGTTACAAGCCGAAATAATATTTGTAGATTACTGGCCTTGTGTAAACACACCCGAGACTTAGTGTCGATTACCGCGATAGTCTGTTGACCTAATGTCTCCTTGTTGTGAAAGCATTTCAGGTAAATGTTGTTGCGTTTACACGGCTCACGCCGAGCGCTGTCTATTGTTATGTAAACATTCCTTGTAAAATTGGTGGATGTCCCATGACTGTTGACAAACGATGTCTGTGCAGACAATGAGTATAGACAACCGACTGCCTTCTCATTCAGTGAGAAATTTACCGACAAAATATTGGCAATCGGTCTTAGGAATTGAAATGCCGACTTACTCGCGTCCCGTGACATCCTTTTCACTCATCAGAGAGCATGGAACCACTAATGTAGCTAGTCCCCTTGCACAAAGCCCGCACCAAGCAGTGGTGATTTCTGTGCCAATATGGTTTATATGTTGAGGTTGCCAGCCCCATGAAGAAGCTCATATTAGTCGCCTTGTATGAAATGTATGAAAATGTCTACATGATGTAGAATCATATAACTATTTTGGCATGAATACAGACGGAGTTCGAGGGACAGACAGTACTTTCGAAAAAAGAGTACAAACGGCAAGTACAGCATTGGGAAATATATGGGGATGAAGAGATAACAAGTCCAACACAAAATTAGAATCTTCAACTCAAATATCAAGCCAGTCCTATTGTATGTATCTGAAATCGAGAACAAGAAAGACCACAACCAAAGAGCTATAGACTTTCATAAGTGGGTGCTCGCGTAGCATAAAAGGATTGTGATAGAACTATACAAATTTAACTTCTAGTTGTGATAAAACTATGAAAATATAACATCTAATTGTGAAACAATCATACAAACATAACTTTTAATTGTGATACACCTATGCAAGCATAACTTCTAGTTGTGATACAACTGTACAAACATCACTTCTAATTGTGATATAAATATACATTATCAAACATAACATCTAATTGTGGTACAGCTATTAAAACATAACTTCCAATTGTGATACAACTATACACATATATTATCTAATTGTGATACAACTTTACAAATATATTATCTAATTGTGATACAACTATACAAACATAACTTCTAGTTGTTATACAACTCTTCTAGTTGTTATACAACTGTACAAGCATAACTTCTTCGTGTGATACAACTATTCAAATATAACTTCTGATTGTGATACAAAAATACATAGATACAACTATACAAATATAACTTCTAGTTGTGTTGCAATTGTAGAAACATAATTCCTAGTTGTGATACAACTATACAAATATAATTTCTAGTTGAGATACAGAGTTACAAACATACCTTCTACCTGTGATACCGCTACCGAAATAACTTTTGCCAAAAACTGATAAACTAAATGAAATCGTCACCACCAGAACTGAACAAAGAATTCATACTTCTATAGACCATGAAATTCTATTGATCTATGATCTATAACTTTCAATGTCCGCTTAGGTCCAAGACTTCAAATTGCCAACGGGTATGTTTACAAAAATACCACCACTCTTTTTATTTATTTAAAACGTGACGAGGATTCAATCAGCTCGGGTGATCGATTCCTTAGCTGGTATGTATGCCTGAGAGTACACAATATCGGAATGTTTCAAAACCTTTTATCTGGGTATCTTAAAATAGCTGCATAGAAAACTTTCGAGAGGGTACCCGGGCATGACATATTATTAAACTTGTTTTTCACATCATGAAAACATTTGTAAGTCTTTATGAAGGATGACTAGTAGATATACTTAAACTGTCATATATATTTAAAATGTCATATATTCAACGTTACAGAGGTCAGGACACTCAATGTGGGCAATCCTGAGCCCATAACAATAAGGAACCAGAAGCAGGAACAGATCGACACATTTACATCCCTAGGATGCATAATAACCGGCAGAAAAATGCAAAGACATCAACAACAGAATGAATAAAGCGAGATCAGCCTTTCCTAGACTAAATAGCACCTGATAGTCTACTCAGTACAGCGCAAACACCAAACTAAGATTTTATGAGAACTGTGTACTTTCTGTGCTTCTCTTTGGTGAAGAATTCTGGAGAGTAACAGGGAAGAAACGTCGAAATTGTCCTCTTTCCAGACCATCTGCCTAAGGAAAATGCTCTGAATCTTTTGGCCGAATACCATCACCGACCAAGAACCACTTACTCGGAGCAACCAAGAGGGTATGCACACCATCATAGCTGGCAGACGCTGGAGTTGGGTTGACCACGTCCTCAGAAGAGACCTTGATGCCATCACGCGAACAGCTATGCTATTGACGCCTGAAGGAAACCGAAAGCGGAGAATTGTGGAGGCCGAAATGCAAAAAATGAACCAGAGCTGGGGCACTGCACAAAGAATGGCCGCCGACCGAGCAAATTGGAAGCAGTTTGTTGCTACCCTACAAGAAGCCACCACCCGTGTTGGCCACTGATTGCTGTGATAGTCGGCGGTTAAGGATCAAATAAGAAGAAGATATTAAACTTTAATTTTTACCGGCTACTCTTTGTTACTTATACAAACCAGTGACGATCGGGAAAAGACCGATTGACATCTGGAAAGACAGATGATACTGGGAAAGTCTAGAAACCGGCTGACCGGGTTAGCACCCCGTAAGCTGTATTCAATTGCTACAGGACCCAAAAATGATAGATGCCCCCAGGATTCACCGAAAGGGGGGGAGGATGATGAATCCTCAGGCGCCTCATTGGAATCGACCAGACCCGTTACACGGACTTCCAGCTCTGAACAACGGCTGGAATTTCCATGTGCCTGTGGTAGGGAATTCTCTACTCAGAGAGGAATGAAAATCCACAGAACGAAAAAGGGGTCTGGGAGGTCGTCAGGGGGAGATCAACAGCGCTCTGTCTCGACGGATAAGACGTTAGATGAACGTAGCCAGGAGTCTATCCACAGTGCTGAGTACATTCAAGTTGATCTGCCAGATGATGATCTCACACACTTCTTGGACGGGAAGAGAGATGCAATCAAGTTTCCACCTGCCAGTGCAAAAGGGCTTTGGGAACAGCTGGACGAAGCCTTGGCAAAAGAGTTGGATAACAACCTGAAGCAGATAACTTTGGAGAAGAAGCTGGAAATCTTCGGCGACATAATATATCTGCACTGTCGCCAAGTGTTCGGAGTTAGGGAGGGAGGCAAGGGAAAGTAAGCCACCACGAAAAAGTAGAAGACAAATTAAAATAGAAAAAAATAGGAAACAGATGAAGCATGCCCGAATACTGTTCAAGAACGCAGTTGCCACAGTGAAGGAAGGGTTACGACAAGTTTGGGAGCACCTGAAATGCCAACATAATGCCCTTTGTAGTGTTTGATTTATTGAAACTGTTGGGGCTGAGGGGACAGCCGAGAACAAGGGTACCAAAGAGGCTTAGTGAAACTGCCAAAAAGGCATCAGGCTGGCTGTGGAACAACCGCAATGGGCAATGGAAATCGTGACAATAAACGCTGCGGTACAGAAAACACAAAATGCTCTATCTTCCTTCTCCCTAGCTTCTATTACTTTCTTCTCCGTTACTTTTTAACGCGTGATATGAACAATAGTCATATAAAAAGTTACATAAAATGGATAGAAGTAAATAATATATACCGTCAGTAGACAGTTATTTAATGTATGTACTAGTCAATTTAAAACATCTCTTACTGGGAAATAGCGAGTTATTAAATTTACTTTAAGGCTGAAAAGGATGTAGCTATAAGTTAATTAGCACAGAAAATCTAAGTGAAATATAATGAAAACTTTAAACACACTTAATCACTTAAAGGCTAGTATATAAATTACCGCAATCAGAAAAATTAAACACTCCACGAAAATCTAATAATTTTCACTCTGTACGAGAAATCTAAGATATCGAGCTAGTGAATTTCAGATAGATTTCTGAACAACTGATCATGGCTATTGGAGAGACATGGTATATATCCGTAAATTCCGTTCTATCGCTCTTTAATGCGAAAGTCACACCTACTGCCAGACCCGAGCCCATTTGCCGCTCGATTCTTGAATCAAAGGTAATTTTACCACCTCTGCCGCCAACAACCTCTGTGGCTTGACTTTCATCATCTCCGCCTTGCCGAATATCAGCTACGCAATTAATTCCCCTGAAAGTTTTACAATCCAAGGTCCGTCTCAGACTTAACATCGCCACTGATCAAAGAATCTATTACGCCATGCTCCGCGCTCTCTCTGTTCCCCCGTGCTTGATTGCCAAACGGCTCACGTGTTAATTGCACTTGTGATTCTGGCGTTCCTGTAGCAAAAAATAAACTAGATGGGGAGGGGCACAAGTGGATGATCACTGCTGCACTATTTCCATCTGTGACATAGTGAAAGATGGACAGAAAAGACGTCAAGGGAACAATGTGAACACCTCAATGCTGGTGCTACCAGATACGGCGTATAGCAACATGGGAGAAGAAAAAAGGTGTATTGAACTGATGAAGTTTAAAACAGATCAGCTAAGAATTTAGGCAGCAACAAAGATCAGTTACGTGAACACACAATAAAGTATTAGCTGCAGACTGTCATAAATGGTTGCCTGGGCAGAAGAACACGATTCAAATATAGAAATTACGGAAAGAACAAGACAAATACCACTGGAACAGGAAGTATTAAAAATAGACTTAGCGGCGCATGGAACACATTAAGAAAACAAGCTAATAGCCACACAAAACATTCCTAGTTTTGCTTGTCTAATGTAAGAAAGAAACAGAGAAAGACACAAAACCACACTAGGAATAAACTTGGAGACATAATGACAGAAGGACACAGCTGACATTAAAACAACTTGAAAATGGTGGGATGGTTTAAAGAGTGCTTTGAAATGAGCAAATTAAAGGCTATTTCCAGAGGAAGCTGTCAGGCAAGGAAGAACAACAACAATGCCAGTAGGAAATGCAATTTATCCACATCTTTCATCAGGGAAAGATAGAACAAAGAAAGCGAAAATAACAACGCAGTGCATATATAAAGTTCAGATCGACAGAGAAACAACTTATAAGCTAAATTAATCTAACAATTAGTGCCCCGATTGTCTCAGAGAGGCACGATTAACCCCTCCTGTATGAATATATTATCCTTACCTGAAGAGACACGATTAACCCCTCGTGTATGAACATATTAGGCTTGTCTGGAAAGAAAGACAATTAGCACCCTCCAAAATGAGTATATTAGGATTGTCTGGAAAAAGACAATTAACATCCTCCAACATGAACATATTATGCCTGACTGGAGAGACGCTTTTATAGTATTTATTATTATTTATGTATTTTCATTCTTCATTAACACAAAAAAATAACAATTAGGACTTTCTAATTGTTGCCTAGTGATTAGACACTATGTCCCAAATAATTATCAGTGATCTGGGAAGAGAACAGGCTTACAGTACCTTCAGCATGTCGTAAAAGGCGACTAACATGAAGTTTGTTCGGAATGGCAATCTTATCACGTAAAACAAATTGATAAAGACACCACTGCTTCTATAAATACTTTGATGGACGCTTCTTACAAAGGGACCAGCTACACAGTCTTTAAGGGGGAATATTGCCAATCTTACTAGGACAAAGGAATGGTCTACGTTACGATCGCAAGGCCTTCGCCAGGGACAACGAACAATAACGATACAGAAAAGAAAGAGATAACCATTCTAAATGCACGAAAAAAATGATAATTTGAACGACAAATGAAATAGCAAGTCTACAACATGTTTCGTTTTTGTGAAGCAAGCTCTTAGTACACCAAAAGATTCAACCTTACTTAAATCAGGTAAGGAAATGAGTGAGAGACATAACATTACAATACAGAATAAATAGAATGCTATGGAAGCAATACAGAATAAATAGAATGCTATAGAAACAATACAGAATAGGGATGAAGGGTGCCCCGTGTAGCTCTCGGGGTCTCTAATGAGACAAAGAATAAAAAGGACGACAATTCCCTCAGACAAATCGTACAAGACGACTAATATTAGATTGTACAAGGGGCTGGTGACTAAACTGCTACATAGACCACCTCTGCAAGAGCATATGAATGTTTTGTGCAGGCTTTCTGCCAGAGGACCAGTTGCAGTAGTGGTTCCAAGATCCATGAGGAGTGAACAGGAAAAGTATAATGATAGATGAAGAGTGAAATATGCTAAAGGAGTCATTGTATCAAGCATCAAAAGAAATCACACCAGCAGTCAAGAGGAAGGCAAAGAAGAAATGAATGACAAGTGACATTTTACAACTGGTGGTTGTAAGAAAAAGAAGAATGTGATAGACTAACTTAAGAAATAGTAAAGAAATATAAGAAAGCAAAAGAGGCGTGGCTAAACCAGAGGTAAAGAAGAGAGATCGAAGTACAGCACAGAAATTACACAAAATATATGTACACGCAAATAAATGAGTTAACAGACAGAAGGATGAAAAAATAAGACAAAAATTATTAATGGGTCAAGAGAATATAACAGACATGTTGACAGAATATAACAGACATGTTGACAGAATATAACAGACATGTTGACAGAATATAACAGACATGTTGACAGAATATAACAAGAAGCTCAATCATGATGAAAGTTCAGAATTAAACACCAGAGTCAACTCTGCAGGATCGCCAATATCTTTGTCCAAAGTTATGGACGCAATATGTGCTATATGAAGAAAGGAAAAACCCCTGGACTAAGTATGTGTCCATGCGGAGATGACAAACAGACAGTAGAACATATACCCCAAAACTATCGGCTCCATGAGAGAACAAACAGACAGTAGAACACGTACCCCAAAACTATCGGCTCCATGAGAGAACAAACAGACACTAGAACATGTACCCCAAAACTATAGGCTCCATGAGAGAACAAACAGACAGTAGAACATGCACCCCAAAACTATCGGCTCCTTGAGAGAACAAACAGACAGTAGAACATGTACCCCAAAACTGTCGGCTCCATGAGAGAACAAACAGACAGTAGAACATGTACCCCAAAACTATCGGCTCCATGAGAGAACAAACAGACAGTAGAACATGTACCCCAAAACTATAGGCTCCATGAGAGAACAAACAGACAGTAGAACATGTACCCCAAAACTATCGGCTCCATGAGAGAACAAACATACAGTAGAACATGTACCCCAAAACTATCGGCTCCATGAGAGAACAAACAGACAGTAGAACATGTACCCCAAAACTATCGGCTCCATGAGAGAACAAACAGACACTAGAACATGTACCCCAAAACTATCGGCTCCATGAGAGAACAAACAGACAGTAGAACATGTACCCCAAAACTATAGGCTCCATGACAGAACAAACAGACAGTAGAACATGTACCCCAAAACTATCGGCTCCATGAGAGAACAAACAGACAGTAGAACATGTACCCCAAAACTATCGGCTCCATGAGAGAACAAACAGACAGTAGAACATGTACCCCAAAACTATAGGTTCCATGAGAGAACAAACAGACAGTAGAACATATACCCTAAAACTATCGGCTCCATGAGAGAACAAACAGACAGTAGAACATGCACCCCAATAGGCTCCATGAGAGAACAAACAGACAGTATAACATGTACCCCAAAACTATCGGCTCCATGAGAGAACAAACAGACAGTAGAACATGTCCCCAAAACTATCGGCTCCATGAGAGAACAAACAGACAGTAGAACATGTACCCCAAAACTATAGGCTCCATGAGAGAACAAACAGACAGTAGAACATGTACCCCAAAACTATCGGCTCCATGAGAGAACAAACAGACAGTAGAACATGTACCCCAAAACTATCGGCTCCATGAGAAAACAAACAGACAGTAGAACATGTACCCCAAAACTATCGGCTCCATGAGAGAACAAACAGACAGTAGAACATGTACCCCAAAACTATCGGCTCCATGAGAGACATATACCCTAAAACTATCGGCTCCATGAGAGAACAAACAGACAGTAGAACATGCACCCCAATAGGCTCCATGAGAGAACAAACAGACAGTATAACATGTACCCCAAAACTATCTTCTCCATGAGAGAACAAACAGACAGTAGAACATGTACCCCAAAACTATCGGCTCCATGAGAGAACAAACAGACAGTAGAACATGTACCCAAAAACTATAGGCTCCATGAGAGAACAAACAGACAGTAGAACATGTACCCTAAAACTATCGGCTCCATGAGAGAACAAACAGACAGTCAAACATGTACCCCAAAACTATAGGCTCCATGAGAGAACAAACAGACAGTATAACATGTACCTCAAAACTATCGGCTCCATGAGAGAACAAACAAACAGTAGAACTTGTACCCCAAAACTATAGGCTCCATGAGAGAACAAACAGACAGTAGAACATGTACTCCAAAACTATCGGCTCCATGAGAGAACAAACAGACAGTAGAACATGTACCCCAAAACTATCGGCTCCATGAGAGAACAAACAGACAGTAGAACATGTACCCCAAAACTATCGGCTCCATGAGAGAACAAACAGACAGTAGAACATGTACCCCAAAACTATCGGCTCCATGAGAGAACAAACAGACAGTAGAACACGTACCCCAAAACTATCGGCTCCATGAGAGAACAAACCGACAGTAGAACATGTACCCCAAAACTGTCGGCTCCATGAGAGAACAAACAGACAGTAGAACATGTACCCCAAAACTATCGGCTCCATGAGAGAACAAACAGACAGTAGAACATGTACCCCAAAACTGTCGGCTCCATGAGAGAACAAACAGACAGTAGAACATGTACCCCAAATCTATCGGCTCCATGAGAGAACAAACAGACAGTAGAACATGTACCCCAAAACTGTCGGCTCCATGAGAGAACAAACAGACAGTAGAACATGTACCCCAAAACTATCGGCTCCATGAGAGAACAAACAGACAGTAGAACATGTACCCTAAAACTATCGGCTCCATGAGAGAACAAACAGACAGTAGAACATGTACCCCAAAACTGTCGGCTCCATGAGAGGGACAGGGTGGCAGTGTGGCCGTTTCCAGCCCAGTTGAGGAAGAAACTGTATGGTGATGAGAGAAGCCTGAGACGGACTGCCAGCTTTATGAGAGAGAAAGATGTGGTTATTTGAGAGCGAATGAAGAAGAAGAAGGACTAGGAAATATGACAGTAGATGAAATTGGGTCTACAACAGTGGTACAATTCGCCCCGCTCGTCGTACCCTAAGGCCAGCCCAGGTTGTCAGTATCAATCACCAACTGAAGTTTTTCTGACGCTATCGCTGTATTCATTACTCGTACATTCACATATAGAAACTGTGATATACATTCACATATAGAAACTGTGATATACATAGCTTGGAAGAGAAGAATTGAAAAGCACAAGACAACGTAAGTCAGTTAGAACCAATCAATGCAGACGAACCGATCAGAAATCGAACATCCACAAGCAACCTCTCAACCAAACTGATCTAGTTACACAATAGAAAAGCTAAGTAGACAATCTACATTGAGCGAACAGAATTACTGTTTAAAAAGCGGAATTTGTAAATGACAATTTTCATAAAGAATGATATTATGACGTCACTCAACTTTCACAACGGGCAAGTAACCCGCCAATGCATGATGGGGAAATAATTATGTTGTGCCCTTCCTGCCGTGTGTCCCGATGACGTCAATAATTCTGCTGTGGTCATTTCATTATTTTTTCATTATATTTTAACTTCCTAGAATCTTTGAAGTCACATTTATCATGACTTATGTCAATGGTAAATACACCATGAATATATTGAACAGCCTCAGTCCAGTAGCAGAGCCCTTTCATGTGTTATTGTTTGTTAATCTCGTGCAAATTCACTGGACCGCTTGCCTCATAAGTTTCTCAGAGCGCAGCACAATATGCATTTCCAGAGTCTGAGCTAATCTATGCTCACCTTTCACGGCAAACTAAGGTGTGCAAATAAACAGCAGGAGGCCCACCCTGTATCAGAAAAAACACGCGGCGCTGATTATATATGGACTTTCCAACATATCCAATAAAACAGTAAACAACATCCGAATACAACTTAGTACTATATTAGCCCAAACATATACTCACTATATGCGAACACGCGACAAGCACAAGCAAAATTCAGGAATTAAGACATGGATTTTGCAGCTTTGGGAAATGACAAGAAACAGAAAACGTTTGTCGCATGTTTTTATATATGCCTCAACTTCAACAAATCATCGTGGGTGACCGCCTTTATACATATATATAGTAAAACTTTGCATGCGTGCTACCGCAAGCTTAGTGTTAAGCACACATGAGTGAACAGGGTCACATAACAGGAAGGGGTTTGAGCCGACATATCCGGAATATCACATACACGTGTCCTTGCCGCTGTCATATTTCTCTGAGGCTTGACTTCTTTTCCAAAAACAGCTTTATTTCCTAGACGGGGTTAAGCTACTAAACATAAACTCACACATAAACTCTTGCCAAGCCTTCCGTGGACATGTGCCATCTGTTCAAGGTATTTCTGTCTTCCTTATTCCCTTTCCCGTCTGCCTTTATTTCTTTTCTTGATGAATATGTGCTTTCCCTCTATTTCTCGTACCCTCGGGGTTCCAGAACAAGGACTGCCTTGTAATGTTAAGACAGATATAGTACCAGCAACGTAATTTCCGAGAACCATCATGATGAGCAAATCCATTATCCGGAAAAAAAACCAATAACCATAGAGTGATTGTTAAACATGACCACAAATGTACAATATGTATAGCACATGCATACTCCGGACAGTAAAACATGGCTGTAGCAAGTTACTATATTATCATTAAAACTGTTAGGAGATGTCAGGAACCTTGAGCTGACTACTGCCTTTATTAGAGTCATTAATGTAGAAGTCTGAGGGTGAACGAGATGTCAGGAACCCTGAGCTGACTACTGCCTTTATTAGAGTCATTAATGTAGAAGTCTGAGGGTGAACGAGATGTCAGGAACCTTGAGCTGACTACTGCCTTTATTAGAGTCATTAATGTAGAAGTCTGAGGGTGAACGAGATGTCAGGAACCCTGAGCTGACTACTGCCTTTATTAGAGTCATTAATGTAGAAGTCTGAGGGTGAACGAGATGTCAGGAACCTTGAGCTGACTACTGCCTTTATTAGAGTCATTAATGTAGAAGTCTGAGGGTGAACGAGATGTCAGGAACCCTGAGCTGACTACTGCCTTTATTAGAGTCATTAATGTAGAAGTCTGAGGGTGAACGAGATGTCAGGAACCTTGAGCTGACTACTGCCTTTATTAGAGTCATTAATGTAGAAGTCTGAGGGTGAACGATATGTCAGGAACCCTGAGCTGACTACTGCCTTTATTAGAGTCATTAATGTAGAAGACTGAGGGCGAACAAAGAAGAAGTAGAATATATTATCATTGGCACATACATAAGCAAGAAAGTAAATATCTATTCTCACATTATATTAAATACTTCATGGGTAACTGAAGAATACTAGTAGTAGCTTCGTACAGTCATAAATGACTATGGGAAGTGTTGTGTCGATACTAAAGAGTGAAGCTGGAGAGTCCTCTCCAGGGCGCGAGCTTGGGCACAGTTATACGGAGATAAGCTATTGCCCATGCAGCATGTTCCTCCTCTTCATGTAGTTGGTAAGCTTAAAGGAACAGCATTATCCAGGACAGTGTTAGAATACTACACAACAACTATTTACAGGACAGTGTTAGAATACTACACAACAGCTATTTACAGGACAGTGTTAGAATACTACACAACAGCTATTTACAGGACAGTGTTAGAATACTACACAACAGCTATTTACTGGATGATTGTTTTAAAAATTACTCCCTATTTTTAAATATCCTCACTTGTGTCTATAATATATATATATATATACAAAACAAATGCCTGTTGAAATGAAGTTAACTGTCATGTGACTAATATGTTTTTTATTTTTTATTTCCAGAAACAAAATAAAGTAAAATAAAATCAGAAACAGTCAGCACTCTGACGTCACAGATGCGTCAAACATGGTTGCCCGCTGTGGCATCATGTGTTGAACAGGTCGGATATCACAACGAACTGTAATGTTCATGTGATATAGCAGTTTGTGTGATAAAATAACAGTTAATTCTATTTATTTAGATGTTTGTGTCATACAAATTTGTTGGATATGAGTGAAGAAATGAACATTTAAAATTAGGAAGTAACTTTTCAATTACCCTGTAAGTTTATTACATACACTGTTCACAAAAGTGCCATAACGACCTTCATTCATATATTACCAGGAATGGAGTTAGTAACTGCTAAAATATCTTAGTATATTTGATTTGTCATAAATTGTATAAATAACAAGAAGTGAAACATAACTGTTTATAAATGTTCAGGTTCTGAAATAAATCACTCTATTTATCACATACAATGAATACATCCAGACAGAACACAGTTCAAGTTACCTAACAATTCTTACCCTCTGTTATGATATCTACCACAATATTATGTTCACTTGGTATTTAGACACAGTTATAGCTTCAACAGACATCCGAAAGTTTGAATCTTACAACCCAGAAATGCCAATCCAGTGTACCACTTTGTCGTTTGTATTAAAAAAAAGGATTGCGCACCTCTATTCAACTATTTTCCACTCTATATACTCGTATGCTTGGAAATATGCAGCGCACGTAAATACGCCTACAGAAGGTAGACCACTAGCGTCGTACGTGAAGTTTTCTCACTACCACTGCTGAGTATATTGACATGAATGTTTACTTACTAAAAAAAGAACACGACAAAGTCAATTAGAAGCGTGAACAATTTTTCAATGTTAAAATTAATTGGACGAGTTAGCATATGAAAAATAGAATCAGAACAACCAATGTAAATCTTGTTGCGAAGATATTAAAAGGTATCAGACCATGACGAAATCATCCCACGGGACACCTGCAGTTAATGCATAAACTACTCGTCCTTCTGAATACAACACTGACTAGTAATGAACCCCAAGCAATAACTCCAGTGTTGACAAGCGCCTATGGCCCATTTAATCCATTGGGCAATCATTCGGTTGCATTAATTCAGGCATGAGAACGTATTATCATGTGAGTACGCAGTGTCTTTTGTGTTAGATGCCTGACAGAAATGAACAACTCCGCAGCACGCAGTAACAAGATTAAGTAAGAAAATAGCAGCAATCATTAAGTGCAATAGCTGGAATACCAAAATTAACATCAATAGGAGCGCTAAAAGTATCTTTAGGAATAACGCCGTTGGAATTCAGTAGGGAACTCAGATTAAATAACATGACCAAAGTAATGCTAGATGAGCCTCACGTAGCATATTCAACTTTTGCAACTAAAAAGAAAAAAAAATACTAACTTAACTCTTTCCGTCTTTCTGCCCCCCCCCCCCGCCCCCCCAAAAAAAAAAAACAACAACAAAACAACAACAAAAACAAAACAAAAATTCAAGAACAACCCTCTCTATTTAAACATAAAGAGGTTACCGACCACATGCAAAAACTTCAAATTAGTGGCCTGTGAGGAAACACATTTGTCCTACTTTATCTTTCTGTCTGCTCACAAAGTGCCTGGAACTACATGGGTAGTCAACTTTGTTTGTTCCCTTTAATTTGTTTCCTATCTTGCAAGGTGGCATTTACAAAGTTTGCCAGAAATCTCACCTGACACGCTGTGGTTTACAAGTCTTCTCTGTGTTAGTGTGTATTTTAAAATAGTGACAATGTTTATCGTTGATAACCAAGGTGACGAGAGAGATTAGGGCTCGTGGGGTTAACTGTGCGGTGGTCTCCATATTCGGTGACTCCAGGTTTCTTTGGCAAACTTATGCACATGGATTTTTAGTAGATCATCATGTATGTAAGCTTCGTTGGCCACATGCTCAGAAGAGAACCCGGCGCCATCGCAAGAATTGCTATGATATGGATACCAGAGGGAAGGCGAAAAACAACTTGGTGCAGAAATGTGGAGGCCGAGATGCAAAGCATGATCCAGACTTGGGGCACTGCACAAAGGATGGCCGCCGACCGAACAAAGTGGAGACAGTTTGCTGCTGCCCCACCAGACGCCATCAGGCGTGACCGTCATTGACTGCTTTGACAGCAAGCGGCTAAGGATTCATGAAGATATATTTATCCACTGATGTGGGTTGCAAAGTTTTATAATTCCGTCTAGTCTACATTCTCTGACAGCTTATATTACCAGTTGCAACGTTAACATCACATCTACTGTCGTATCATCTAATAATTTCAATTTATTCTGGTTCGGGTTCTGGCTTTCTTCGTGTGGCGCATGGCGTTCACAACTTCTGACGCGAGTGTTGTTGGTTCTTCAAAGTTTCCCTGAATAATTAATTGTGATCTTCCACCATCACAGATCTCCTTTGTGCATTCTGTCCATCATCTATTAAGATCTCTTGAGCCATTAGTAATGTCCCATCTTTTGATGTTAAAAAGCCAGTGGATGTTTGTGTCCATTCTGTCTGTTAACTCAATTATTTGCTAGGGCATACATATTTTGTGTCTTGTCTATGAAGCAGTTTGAGCTCTCTGCACTTCTGGTTTAGCTAGGATTCTTGTGCTGTTTTACATTTGTTTACTATTTTTTCATTTAGTCTTTCACATTCTTCTTTGCCTTATTTCTTCTTTCTTCTTGCCTCCATCAGCTGTAACATTTCATGTGTCATTCCTTCTTGTTTGTCTAGTTTATTTCTAATGTGATATTTTATGGTTGATCTATTTACTATACAAGGTATTAGCACTTCCCAGTGTTCATCTATGTCTGTATTTGTTTGCTGCAGCCTTTTTTCTATTCTGTATTGCTATATTGTATCTTTCAATTATTTCCTTATCTGCTTTTAGGTAAGGCTAAATTTAACTTGATGTTTTTAAAACCCGCTTGGCTTAATTAAGTTTTGTTCTAAGGATTCCTATCACTAGTACGTGACCGCTACGGGAGTCGGCTTCTGGCCTAGTTTTCATAGATACCAGACTGCTTCTTAATCTCCTGCATACCATGGCCCCAGAAACGTTCAAAATAGAAAATAGAAACAAGAATTGCGACAAAGAAATATTGTACGACAGTTGCCGTAAGTGCAGAAACGGAGGAAGCATATTGCGACTCACATTAAACAATATTATGCAGTCAGGGCCAGCTCTAGGGGTTCAGTCACCGAGCCAACAAGTGTTAAATTGCCCTCAGCTAACTATTTATTTTAATAACACATAAGGAAGGGAAACCCGAGGCCTGTAAACAGTAAATAAATATTAGACAAACATAAAGGTATGTTTTCAGGCACTCGTAAGAAATAAAGAAGTAGAACACTAGACAACAGAAAAACAACAGACGTGAGTGGCTTACCCAGGGTTCGAACCCCGTACCTTCCGTACGACAACACTGCCTAGCTATACAAGCGAATCACACTATCCTCCCGGCCAGCTAGGCATCATCAAAAAATGATGCTTTACTAATTATTTGCTGCCCCTGGCCTCTCTCTCTCTCTCACAGAGAGAGAGAGAGAGAGAGAGAGAGAGAGAGAGAGAGAGAGAGAGTTGGGAACGACGTCATTGAAACATATTATGTTGCTCCATCTCAAGATAAAAGAGGAATAGAAAAATACGAATGACAAGAACAGAAAAGAACGACACGTTCTCACCAACGAATGATTCATTATGTTTAATTTTTGTTTTCTATGGGGCAAATTTGACGCCCCTAATCCTTGGCAACCCGAGCCAGTGGCCCAATTGTCCCTTGCCTGGAGTCGGCCCTGTATATTATGAATCTACCAGACTGAGTAAAGCTGTCATTAGTTTATTCTAAGGTAGGACAACAGCAACATTTTTCAAAGTTCTAAATTGTTTCACTTTTTTAAGCGCGATTTAAAAAAATGCTATGAAAAGCACATCACGCATGCTTATTGGCTTATCTTTCACACTTGTTACTCAGATGTCTGCCCCGTGCAAACAATTTAATTATCGCTATCAAGAACGCTGGAGCTGGCATTGATAAGATTCCCGGAGAACGGAGAATTTTAACAGGGAATGATACAGTTGATTAGATTACTTTAAAAACGTATATCCTAAGCAGCACACATATTGAAATGATTTGGCCACGTGGAAGGAATGAAAAATAACAGATAGAAAGCTGACAGTATATTCAAAAAACGTAAAGAAGTTTCCTGACAAGGGCGAAGATGGGCAGGCTGCGGAAGTGGAATATAATTTGTTTCGAAGGAGAATGGGATTGAGAGCAATTAAAGATAGCAGAGGGGATAATATGTTTACAGCTAGGAGTGTGAAGATTTTAGAATGCTGAAAAATCTAATAAGGGGGAGGAGGAAGTAGAAAATAACAAGAAGTACTTGAAAATGAAGAAAAAATAAAGCAGCAGCAGGAAAAGGGGAAATTTAAGAATAACTGAAAGAATAAAATCTTAAAAGAGGGTGAGGAAAATAAGCATTGTAAAGGAAGAATGAGAAAAAAAAGAAGTCGAAAAAGTTGACAAAGAAAAAGGAATAAAAGAAAATGAAGAAGAAGAAACAGAAGACGACGAAGAAGAAAAGAAACAAAAGAAAGAATAAAAAAGGAGGAAAAGGAACGAAGAACATTTAAAAAAAACTAGAAGAAAATGAAAAAGAAGAAGGCGAAGAAGAAGGTGAAAAGAAGAAGGAAAAAAAAGAAAAAAGAAGAAGACCAAATAAAAAAAGAACAAAAGAAAAAAAGAAGCAGATGACGAATAAAAAACAGTAATAATAAAATAAGGAATAGACGAAACAATAATAAAATAAAACAAAAGGGAAAAAGAATGTCAGTGACAGAATAAGAAGGAAGTACAAGAAAAAGGAAACACGCAAGGAAAATAAAGGAGGTATTTCAAAAGAAAAAGAAATGGATGAAAAAAAAGGAAAATAAAAACATAAAAAGATAAATCATTAAGAAGAGGAGGCAGAAGAAGGAACTTATGCACGAACGAACGAAAATCGTTGATCTCAATCTAGCGATAGCTCACATAGCTGATTTGGTAGATCTCTAGATGACGTATGGGGGAAAAAGAAAGCATTTTAAAGCTATAGAAATTGCCGGCTAGCCTTCTCCCTGGGGCATGTGAAAACGCGCAATCCCCAGAATCAAACGTTCGTTTCCTGCGGTCATAGTAAAAACCTACAAGCTAGCTTGATAAAATTCACTTCATTCGTGAACAGCATAAGATAGGAAGTGAAGTTAACACTCGGTAAAGTTTTATTAACTTTGACTTTTCCACTGCTCTGTTGGTGGAATTACAGGAATAGGATCTCCCAGCACAGATAACAGTTACATTGTTTGAACTTACACATAAACTGAGTGATTGTGCCCCATGGTGTCTTTTGTCACGCACGTTTTCAATCTGCTTGTCTTTTATGTTGATGTCTGTGACGTAGAGTATGAAAATTAAAGTCCCTGAATTGATGGATGATAAAGGATAGTAGCCTTGAATAGCATCGCAGCCCCTGGATTTGTGTGAAACACAATAGTCGACGTGGATGCCACGCGGGCTCATTAGTATGCATCATTTCCACGTGGATTTTTACCAACGTTGGATAATTACTTGTAATGTGATAAACAGTTATCATGCGAGGATCCAGGAGTTTCGGTTTGCCTTAGGGGAGGTTAAACCACGCCTACTGCCTATCTCTAGAGCGATTATAATCAGGCATTTCTCTACACCTTTCTGTCACCCCGCCTAGTAGGAGTTGCCAAAGCTTATCGGGAGAGCGGTATCCTCAAAGGCAGTGGTGGTCCCCAGAATGGACGAAGCAGTTTCACGCCTTCGTTTAACACTTCAGTGCGAACCAGAGAAGAGCACTGAAATCGCTCGCAGACCGAGACGAACGGGGAAAGTCTAGCGGTAGATGTAAATATGTGTTTGTTGGGAGACCAAAAGAGCCGATTGTGGCAGCGGTAACTACAAGAGGGCAAACCAAGAAGAAGAGGGAGCCAGCGCCAAATTTGTTGCCGAATGAACTGAAGGAGGCGCAACAAAAGGACCCTACTCTGGAGCCCTGCTTTAGAAGACTGCCCATGGATAAGGACCCCAGACACCACGGAGACATCTTTTCGAAGGATGGCGTATTGTATCGTAGAAAGGGCGACCCTGATACAGGGAATAACCAGCTCCTAGTACCGACGCAGTACAGAAGCCAGATCTTAGAAATGGGGCACTCTCTTCCCTTTAGCGGACATATGAGACAAAACGCCACTATTCAGCGAATAAAATCCCACTATTATTGGCCGGGAATGAACTGTGAGATTATCAGGTACGTGAAATCCTGCGCCCAGTGCTGACGTGTGGCACCCAAGCACTTGACACCCCCAGTCCCTATGGGGCAAATGCCAATAGTAGGGACTCCATTCGAACGGGTTGCTGTCGACATCATTGGACCCCTGGAAAGGACCAAAAGAAGGAACATGTTCATCCTGACCTTAGTCGACACTTGCACAATGTGGGCCGAAGCTATACCGCTAACATGCACGGATTCCAAGCATGTCGCAGAAGCCCTCGTGCAAATTTTTACGCGGCTGGGCTTCCCTCAACAAGTTTTGACGGATAATGGATCCCAATTCCGTAGCCTGTTAATGGAGGAGATCTTTAAGATCTTGAGGGCCAAACACATCCACACACGTCCCTACCATCCGGCCGGAAATGGGCTCGTGGAGCGTTTTAACGGCAGCCTCACCATGATGTTGCGTAAGCTGGGTCAAGAGAAACCGGAAGATTGGGACCTATATATATCTGCTGCCTTATTCGCCTACAGAGAGCTTCCACAAGCATCTACAGGATTCCCGCCAGCCACACTTTTATTTGGCAGACCTATTAAGGGGCCACTAGAAGCCTTACTTCGGTCCCTGACAGACCAAAAGGCTGACGAGACAGTCGTCTCTGCAAGCAAATATGTATCGGAGCTCAAGAAAAGGCTACAGCTAGGATGGAATCTAGCTAACACCAACCTTAAGAAAGCACGCGCAAAACATGCTAAAAGATACAATAAAGCTGCAAAAGAGAGAGAACTCCAACCAGGGGAGAAAGTTTTGTTGCTACTTCCAACCGGAAACAACAAACTTCGCATCGGATGGCAAGGGCCGTTTACCGTCCTTAAAAAGATCTCCCGCACCAATTACAAGATCCTCATTAAAGGAAAGGAGAAGGTCTTTCACATAAATCTGCTTAAGAAATATTTGGAAAGACCAGTGCCGTCCTCCGAGCATCGCCTGGCGGTCGCCATAGCAACGGAAGAAAAGGAAGATGACGATAGTTGCATGGAGTATCCATTGCAGCAAACAGAATCCTTTAAAGATGTCAAATTCGGCGACAATCTCTCAGAATAACAACAGACAGAAACCAGGGTGCTACTGAAACAGTACGCTGCAGTTTTAACGGATGTACCTGGTCGAACAAATCTCATAGAATTTGATATGAAATTAACAAACGAGACCCCTGTTCGAACCAGAGTTTACCCCATTCCGTACGCTAATGCGGATGCACTACGCGGAGAAATAGACAAGCTGCGTCAGGCAAAAATTATCAGTGAGTCTACATCTCCTTACAGTTCGAGTGTAGTACTGTTGCAGAAGCCCAATAAGGAAGTTCGACTGTGTATAGATTACTGGTTACTAAACGCTGTAACGGAATTCCAGCCCGAACCTCTCCAGACTGTTTCTGAATTGTTCACCAAGCTTAGCAAAGCAAGCATTTTTTCCAAGATTGACCTGAGTAAAGGTTATTACCAAATACCAGTCAAGGAGGAAGTTAAAACTTTGTTAGCTTTCAGCACTAGTGAAGGACATTACACATTTAATGTGATGCCGTTCCGACTGCACAACGCACCAGGAGTATTCACTAGGATGATGAGGAAGCTTTCAGAACCTTTGCACAGTCCCCATATCCATAATTTCATGGATGACATACTAATCGCATCCGAAACCTATGACGAACATATTCCTACGGTTGCTACGCTCCTCAGGAGACTACAGGAAACTGGTCTCACAGCCAGATCTAGCAAATATCTCATCGGGTTTGAAAAGCTAGACTTCCTGGGGCATACTATTTCTCATGGCTGCATGTGGCCTGTTAAGAAGAACGTTGAGAAAATAGTTGCAGCTAAAAGGCCCCGAACGAAGAAAGACACCCGTTCTTTCTTATCACTATGTGCGTATTATCAAAAATATATCCGGAATTTTAACGGACTGACCTTACAAAAAAAGGACATCCTGATAAGGTTATTTGGGATTCGCAGTGCGAACAAGCATACAGCACTTTAAAAGAACAGTTGTCCGAATACCCCATTTTGAAGTTACCTGACCTCAAGAAACCTTTTGTATTGCGGGTCGACGCATCGGGTTAGGGCATCGGGTCAACACTGCTGCAAGCAGATGATACCGACCCGAATATATTATTCACAGTTGCGTATGGCAGTCGAAAATTAAATACGGCTGAACGTAACTACAGCACAGTTGAAAGAGAATGTCTGGCACTGATTGACGGGATAAGACGTCATCATGAGTTTCTTTACGGGACAGCTTTTACGGTGCAAAGAGACCACGCTCCCTTAGCTTTTCTTGGCGCAAATAAGGAATTTAACGCAAGGATCATGCGTTGGGCCTTGCTATTAAGCGTGTACTCCTTCAAAGTGGAATATATTCCGGGAAGACAGAATGTCCGAGCTGATTTCATGAGTAGAAACTGGACTACGTAGGAAGAGGAGGAAATCGAAGATACCAATCATCCAAAAGTTACCAATCAGGGCAGCTTCATTGTCATAAATGAAACATGAAAAATGGTTTCATGTCTAAAAGTGGGGACGATTGTGACGTAGAGTATGAAAATTGAAGTCCCTGAATTGATGGATGATAAAGGATAGTATCCTTGAATAACATCGCAGCCCCTGGATTTGTGTGAAACACAATAGTCGAAGTGGATGCCACGCGGGCACATTAGTATGCATCATTCCCACGTGGATTTTTACCAACGTTGGATAATTACTTGTAATATGATAAACAGTTATCATGCGAGGATCCAGGAGTTTCGGTTTGCCTTAGGGGAGGTTAAACCACGCCTACTGCCTATCTCTAGAGCAATTATAATCAAGCATTTCTCTACACCTTTCTGTCACCCCGCCTAGTAGGACTTGCCAAAGCTTATCGGGAGAGCGGTATCCTCAAAGGCAGTGGTGGTCCCCAGAACGGACGAAGCAGTTTCACGCCTTCGTTTAACACTTCAGTGCGAACCAGAGAACGAACGGGGAAAGTCTAGCGGTAGATTGTTGGGTAATGGTGCTGGGTTGGCGGCGCAGAAACAGAAAAGTTCCCTGATTTCAAATAAGGCGTTAAACTTAACATCTAGATATTACCTCTAATTTCATTTAATATACAAGGTATATTGAGACCACTGAAGAATGCGTTTATCATTTGCGCCAGAGAGTCTGAATAAAGTACTAGCTTATAGAACAAGATTTCTCGCGGATATCTTCTATATTGGAGACTTAAATTCATTCTGTTTGTGCAAGCGGTAATATATTAGTTTCAAGTGATCAGTGGGCTAGTTCTTTCATTATATTTCACTTGAGTTTGTGTTAATTTAAACCTATTAAATAAACCCATCTCAAAAGTTTCCAGTTGTAAATTAAATGATATATCTATACGTTATTTCCCAATATAATAGATGCTTAAATTTATTTAGAAGTCGCTAAGGGATTTATAACGAATTAATACAGTTTAGTTCTGTATATACGTGTGTTTTTAACCATTAGACTCGCGGAGAGATTTTCTTAAATATATATTTAACTGAATACGCTAGTGTTTAAAATAGTCTTAACTGTAAACTTAGCGCGCGTCAGAATATGATTCGTATTGGGTGTATGATTTCATGTTTTCTATTTTTTTCACATAGGATGATCATATACCTTTGCGTCCCAGCAATTATAGAGTCCTCCAGACTCGGTTCTTCTACCATCCAGAATTTTATGAACCTTTAAATATAATCTTCTTGTGGCGGCCCTGTGCGGTCTACCTCTCTAAATTTACATGAGATAAAGCAACCCAAGAACATTTAAAACTCATAAAGCAATAAATTATGTAAAATAACTGGAGAAGAACAATTGCCAGAAGCGATATATAATTTTTACTGCTCTACTTTGGAAAAGAATATATTCTTCCTGTACACTGACAGTCCTGTTATTTCCACTGGATTAAAACCCCGAAGAAAACATAACTCACTGATCATTCTTTGTCATCACGCTATAGAAGTTTTCCACCACCAGCGGTGAAATCCAGGAGACCATTACCTTCTCATAACTATACCTGTGACAGTGCCATCCCATAGAAACTTTAGATAAAAAATCAAAACAAGAACACTGAGGCTTCACTTTCCAGCGAATACGGGAAAATTTGCTGAACGCCAAACCCGATAGTCTGGGGCTGGAAAACGAAGGAAAAGACTCATACATTTGTTGTGTATTTAATAGCTGTTTGTGTGATTCTATGGACTGCCAGATTCAACGATCGGTAAGTGTGAATGGGTGTGATGGCCATCGCTAGCGTGCATGAATGAATGAGATATATTAGCTAAACTTATAATTTTCCTTACTTGGTAAATATCCTTACACTTCATTCATTGTATTTTTTCTCTCTAAGGGGGGACTGTTTACATTATCTTATCTCCCCCTCCCTTAATCTGCTTAGTCAAGGGATAACTTGGAGAATACTAGGACTCTGTTCCTACACCCCATACTAAATAGTGTAAAAACCCCTTTTCAGAATAAATCAATCTATCTTTTGGTTAAATTGTCTCTTTCTGATAACCACTTGTCTTTGGACTGGGTTTTTTTGGTCTATCCAAGCGGGAAGGGCATATTGGGATACTGCTATTCAAACCCCCCCCCCCCCCCGGTTAATTGTATTTTTCTGTAACTATGATTTTTTGACTGTATCATGCTAAATGTTGTGATTTTGGTTTAACTGATAATAAACACCATAAACCTTAAATTACTGTGTTGGCCGACCCATTACCCCATATCTGTTATATGTAGTTTGTATTCACGTCCGTGTGTTTGTAGCACCGAATTGGTGTGTGTACATGAGTGTTGAGTAACTGGCAAAAATTGTTTAGCCAGGAGAGGTTTAGGAGTCTACAGATAAATAAAATTGTCGTAAGATAGGCAGATCGGAGAAATTACTCGATTTCAGAGACTGTCCTTACTCTTTTCAGCCCCCTTGTGAATCAACTATCCATTTCTTAACCCTTACTATCACAGAGCCTTCACTATCATTTCCCACTCGGACGGGACCACTATTTCTAAGACCTATCTCAAATAAAATTACGACAATAAATGGGTTGCTCGCCGGGATTTTGAGTCTGATCTAGAAATTAGTACCACTAAACGGGTAACCCCAGTAGGATCTGATCTTAAGTCTGGGTCTAACTCTAGACAGAGTGTGAGTGAGTTGTCTTTGTGAAGATAGGGAATAAAAATAATTTTACCCTAGACAACGCTTTTAGTACTTGGTGTCGACCACACAAAAGATAAATATAGGATTGTTTTCTTTCCACAGCAGCAGAGAGTTACGGAAAAAAAATTGGTTAATTTAATTATTCTCTGGCAGAGAAAATTGGTAACATTTTTTTAAATAAAGATTGCTGGGATCGCGTGATTGTGAAACAATCACAAAGGTCTTGAAGTTAGCAGAGTTGAGCAAAGCTAAAGACGCCTTATTCTGATTTTTTAAAGTCTAGTTAATAACGTCTCTTCTCTTAATATACTTCGGCGGGCGGAGTTTTTGTGGTGGAGAATTAATTTTTAATGAAATTTTTTTTCCCTTAAATTGTTTTAAAATAAAATTTTCTCTACTAATAAGTAAAAGTAGATTTTTTTTCTAGTTGTTTGACCTACCATTTAACGTGGCGTAGTCGCCTGCATTAAGAATCTTAACTGACAGATAATAGCAGCGATAGGTTAGCAAATTAATAACGGTAGGAGGTATCTCAGGTAATTTATATTTTGTGTTTTTCTCGTGAGCGGTGTAGAGTTTGTTTTTCCCCTTCTTTTTTCTTCGTCTTATTCTCTTGTCTTAGTAGCATCCAGTTCTTTGACATGGCAGAACGAGTTCAGCTGAGATCCATGTTGAGACAGGAGGCAAGGGAGACAGGAATGCAAGGAGATGAGGCGAACGCGTTTGTCAACAGGGAACTTGACAGATAAGACGCGGAGAAAGAGAGAGCAGAAGCTGAGAGGAAGGAAGAGAGAGAGAGAGAGCAGAAGCTGAGAAGAAGGAAGAGAAAGAGAGAGCAGAGAGGAAGGAAGCACAGGATAGAGCAGAGAGGAAAGAAGCGGAAGATCGTCAACTGGAACACAAGAAAATTGAGGCAGAGATGGAAGCTCGGAGGGAAAGAGAGAAGGAGAGACAACGTGAGGAGAGAGAGAAGGAGAGACAGCACGAATTGGCGCTTAAGGCTTTAGAGAGTCGGGGTGCTTCTTCTTCCAATAATGGAGAGCCGTCTTCACCCCAGTCTCAGTTAACGGATCTCTCCAGCACTCAATCTGCCCAATTAACAGCAATGTCTTTTGTCTTAGAGTCTTTCCCTAGCCCTAATGAGAAAATTGACACCTTCCTAGAGAAATTCGAGAGGATGGCAAATCTGTATGGGTTAGAGAGTTCCCGGTGGTGCCTTAAACTTTCTCAGGCACTAAAAGGTAATGCTTATGATGTGTACGTGAAGCTGGGAAACAACCAAAATGACTACGACATGTTAAAGAAGGCCTTGCTAGAGCGTTCTGAGATGACCGCCCGAAAATTTCTGCAAATGTTCAGAAACAGCCGAAAGGAGAGCACGGAGACATTTCCCCAGTTCTCTTCACGTTTAACGGGCTATTTGATAAAGTGCCTTGAATTATCAGAATTACCTCTTACATATGAGGGAATTCTGGAACTTGTTCTTGTAGAACAAATAAAATCAACTTTATCAAACGAAACCCGTAGATTTTTGGCTGAGCAGGGCGCAGTCAAGCTTGAGGACATCCTCAATAAGGCGGAACGCTATGCAAACGCAATGGCCGAACTTCCTAGCACTAAACGAAAACCCACAGATGAGCCATCTCGAAAAAAAAATCTAGAACAGTTATCCTATTCTTCTAATTCCTCCCAGCACTATAACCAACGAGAAACTAATACCCAGAGACTTCCCCAAGAGAAATCGAAATTCTACAAAACCCGATATCCCCCAAACAACAACAATCCTGATCAATCCACCAGGCCTACATGGCAGCGCGGCCACCAAGGTCAAGGCAAGGGGAAGACCCCTACAGCAGGGACGTCTGATCAGGGCAAGCACACCGGGCCAAACCGCATCGGATGCTTGCATACAGCCTCGCAACGAAGAGTCAATGTCAGTGATTCTCAACCTGAGGGGGACAGACCCTCAACGCGAGGAACTGTATTTTTGAACGGTACCTCAATAACTTGTCTTTTTGACACTGGATTATCTTTTGACTGTATTGTCGCCAGGCACCTAGTCAAACCCGGTCAGGAGACAGAGGACACCGTCAAACTATGTGGAGTTTTTAAGCGTGACGCACCCAGGACGCTTCCTATCGCACTGGTAGAAATACACTCTGATTTTGTCAGAGGTGTTATTAAAGCGGCCATAATGGATGGTCCTATCTACCCAGTTATCCTGGGATGTAAATATGTGTTTGTTGGGAGACCAAAAGAGCCGATTGTGGCAGCGGTAACTACAAGAGGGCAAACCAAGAAGAAGAGGGAGCCAGCGCCAAATTTGTTGCCGAATGAACTGAAGGAGGCGCAACAAAAGGACCCTACTCTGGAGCCCTGCTTTAGAAGACTGCCCATGGATAAGGACCCCAGACACCACGGAGACATCTTTTCGAAGGATGGCGTATTGTATCGTAGAAAGGGCGACCCTGATACAGGGAATAACCAGCTCCTAGTACCGACGCAGTACAGAAGCCAGATCTTAGAAATGGGGCACTCTCTTCTCTTTAGCGGACATATGAGACAAAACGCCACTATTCAGCGAATAAAGTCCCACTATTATTGGCCGGGAATGAACTGTGAGATTATCAGGTACGTGAAATCCTGCGCCCAGTGCTGACGTGTGGCACCCAAGCACTTGACACCCCCAGTCCCTATGGGGCAAATGCCAATAGTAGGGACTCCATTCGAACGGGTTGCTGTCGACATCATTGGACCCCTGGAAAGGACCAAAAGAAGGAACATGTTCATCCTGACCTTAGTCGACACTTGCACAATGTGGGCCGAAGCTATACCGCTAACATGCACGGATTCCAAGCATGTCGCAGAAGCCCTCGTGCAAATTTTTACGCGGCTGGGCTTCCCTCAACAAGTTTTGACGGATAATGGATCCCAATTCCGTAGCCTGTTAATGGAGGAGATCTTTAAGATCTTGAGGGCCAAACACATCCACACACGTCCCTACCATCCGGCCGGAAATGGGCTCGTGGAGCGTTTTAACGGCAGCCTCACCATGATGTTGCGTAAGCTGGGTCAAGAGAAACCGGAAGATTGGGACCTATATATATCTGCTGCCTTATTCGCCTACAGAGAGCTTCCACAAGCATCTACAGGATTCCCGCCAGCCACACTTTTATTTGGCAGACCTATTAAGGGGCCACTAGAAGCCTTACTTCGGTCCCTGACAGACCAAAAGGCTGACGAGACAGTCGTCTCTGCAAGCAAATATGTATCGGAGCTCAAGAAAAGGCTACAGCTAGGATGGAATCTAGCTAACACCAACCTTAAGAAAGCACGCGCAAAACATGCTAAAAGATACAATAAAGCTGCAAAAGAGAGAGAACTCCAACCAGGGGAGAAAGTTTTGTTGCTACTTCCAACCGGAAACAACAAACTTCGCATCGGATGGCAAGGGCCGTTTACCGTCCTTAAAAAGATCTCCCGCACCAATTACAAGATCCTCATTAAAGGAAAGGAGAAGGTCTTTCACATAAATCTGCTTAAGAAATATTTGGAAAGACCAGTGCCGTCCTCCGAGCATCGCCTGGCGGTCGCCATAGCAACGGAAGACAAGGAAGATGACGATAGTTGCATGGAGTATCCATTGCAGCAAACAGAATCCTTTAAAGATGTCAAATTCGGCGACAATCTCTCAGAATAACAACAGACAGAAACCAGGGTGCTACTGAAACAGTACGCTGCAGTTTTAACGGATGTACCTGGTCGAACAAATCTCATAGAATTTGATATGAAATTAACAAACGAGACCCCTGTTCGAACCAGAGTTTACCCCATTCCGTACGCTAATGCGGATGCACTACGCGGAGAAATAGACAAGCTGCGTCAGGCAAAAATTATCAGTGAGTCTACATCTCCTTACAGTTCGAGTGTAGTACTGTTGCAGAAGCCCAATAAGGAAGTTCGACTGTGTATAGATTACTGGTTACTAAACGCTGTAACGGAATTCCAGCCCGAACCTCTCCAGACTGTTTCTGAATTGTTCACCAAGCTTAGCAAAGCAAGAATTTTTTCCAAGATTGACCTGAGTAAAGGTTATTACCAAATACCAGTCAAGGAGGAAGTTAAAACTTTGTTAGCTTTCAGCACTAGTGAAGGACATTACACATTTAATGTGATGCCGTTCCGACTGCACAACGCACCAGGAGTATTCACTAGGATGATGAGGAAGCTTTCAGAACCTTTGCACAGTCCCCATATCCATAATTTCATGGATGACATACTAATCGCATCCGAAACCTATGACGAACATATTCCTACGGTTGCTACGCTCCTCAGGAGACTACAGGAAACTGGTCTCACAGCCAGATCTAGCAAATATCTCATCGGGTTTGAAAAGCTAGACTTCCTGGGGCATACTATTTCTCATGGCTGCATGTGGCCTGTTAAGAAGAACGTTGAGAAAATAGTTGCAGCTAAAAGGCCCCGAACGAAGAAAGACACCCGTTCTTTCTTATCACTATGTGCGTATTATCAAAAATATATCCGGAATTTTAACGGACTGACCTTACAAAAAAAGGACATCCTGATAAGGTTATTTGGGATTCGCAGTGCGAACAAGCATACAGCACTTTAAAAGAACAGTTGTCCGAATACCCCATTTTGAAGTTACCTGACCTCAAGAAACCTTTTGTATTGCGGGTCGACGCATCGGGTTAGGGCATCGGGTCAACACTGCTGCAAGCAGATGATACCGACCCGAATATATTATTCACAGTTGCGTATGGCAGTCGAAAATTAAATACGGCTGAACGTAACTACAGCACAGTTGAAAGAGAATGTCTGGCACTGATTGACGGGATAAGACGTCATCATGAGTTTCTTTACGGGACAGCTTTTACGGTGCAAAGAGACCACGCTCCCTTAGCTTTTCTTGGCGCAAATAAGGAATTTAACGCAAGGATCATGCGTTGGGCCTTGCTATTAAGCGTGTACTCCTTCAAAGTGGAATATATTCCGGGAAGACAGAATGTCCGAGCTGATTTCATGAGTAGAAACTAGACTACGGAGGAAGAGGAGGAAATCGAAGATACCAATCATCCAAAAGTTACCAATCAGGGCAGCTTCATTGTCATAAATGAAACATGAAAAATGGTTTCATGTCTAAAAGTGGGGACGATTGTGACGTAGAGTATGAAAATTGAAGTCCCTGAATTGATGGATGATAAAGGATAGTATCCTTGAATAACATCGCAGCCCCTGGATTTGTGTGAAACACAATAGTCGAAGTGGATGCCACGCGGGCACATTAGTATGCATCATTCCCACGTGGATTTTTACCAACGTTGGATAATTACTTGTAATATGATAAACAGTTATCATGCGAGGATCCAGGAGTTTCGGTTTGCCTTAGGGGAGGTTAAACCACGCCTACTGCCTATCTCTAGAGCAATTATAATCAAGCATTTCTCTACACCTTTCTGTCACCCCGCCTAGTAGGACTTGCCAAAGCTTATCGGGAGAGCGGTATCCTCAAAGGCAGTGGTGGTCCCCAGAACGGACGAAGCAGTTTCACGCCTTCGTTTAACACTTCAGTGCGAACCAGAGAACGAACGGGGAAAGTCTAGCGGTAGATTGTTGGGTAATGGTGCTGGGTTGGCGGCGCAGAAACAGAAAAGTTCCCTGATTTCAAATAAGGCGTTAAACTTAACATCTAGATATTACCTCTAATTTCATTTAATATACAAGGTATATTGAGACCACTGAAGAATGCGTTTATCATTGGCGCCAGAGAGTCTGAATAAAGTACTAGCTTATAGAACAAGATTTCTCGCGGATATCTTCTATATTGGAGACATAAATTCATTCTGTTTGTGCAAGCGGTAATATATTAGTTTCAAGTGATCAGTGGGCTAGTTCTTTCATTTTATTTCACTTGAGTTTGTGCTAATTTAAACCTATTAAATAAACCCATCTCAAAAGTTTCCAGTTGTAAATTAAATGATATATCTATACGTTATTTCCCAATATAATAGATGCTTAAATTTATTTAGAAGTCGCTAAGGGATTTATAACGAATTAATACAGTTTAGTTCTGTATATACGTGTGTTTTTAACCATTAGACTCGCGGAGAGATTTTCTTAAATATATATTTAACTGAATACGCTAGTGTTTAAAATAGTCTTAACTGTAAACTTAGCGCGCGTCAGAATATGATTCGTATTGGGTGTATGATTTCATGTTTTCTATTTTTTTCACATAGGATGATCATATACCTTTGCGTCCCAGCAATTATAGAGTCCTCCAGACTCGGTTCTTCTACCATCCAGAATTTTATGAACCTTTAAATATAATCTTCTTGTGGCGGCCCTGTGCGGTCTCCCTCTCTAAATTTACATGAGATAAAGCAACCCAAGAACATTTAAAACTCATAAAGCAATAAATTATGTAAAATAACTGGAGAAGAACAATTGCCAGAAGCGATATATAATTTTTACTGCTCTACTTTGGAAAAGAATATATTCTTCCTGTACACTGACAGTCCTGTTATTTCCACTGGATTAAAACCCCGAAGAAAACATAACTCACTGATCATTCTTTGTCATCAGCGGTGAAATCCAGGAGACCATTACCTTCTCATAACTATACCTGTGACAGTGCCATCCCATAGAAACTTTAGATACAAAATCAAAACAAGAACACTGAGGCTTCACTTTCCAGCGATTACGGGAAAATTTGCTGAACGCCAAACCCGATAGTCTGGGGCTGGAAAACGAAGGAAAAGTCTCATACATTTGTTGAGTATTTAATAGCTGTTTGTGTGATTCTATGGATTGCAAGATTCAACGATCGGTAAGTGTGAATGGGTGTGATGGCCATCGCTAGCGTGCATGAATGAATGAGATATATTAGCTAAACTTATAATTTTCCTTACTTGGTAAATATCCTTACACTTCATTCATTGTATTTTTCCTCTCTAAGGGGGGACTGTTTACATTTTCTTATCTCCCCTCCCTTAATCTGCTTAGTCAAGGGATAACTTGGAGAATACTAGGACTCTGTTCCTACACCCCATACTAAATAGTGTAAAAACCCCTGTTCAGAATAAATCAATCTATCTTTTGGTTAAATTGTCTCTTTCTGATAACCACTTGTCTTTGGACTGGGTTTTTTGGGTCTATCCAAGCGGGAAGGGCATATTGGGATACTACTATTCAAACCCACCCCCCTCCTCTGGTTAATTGTATTTTTCTGTAACTATGATTTTTTGACTGTACCATGCTAAATGTTGTGATTTTGGTTTAACTGATAATAAACCCCATAAACCTTAAATTACTGTGTTGGCCGACCCATTACCCCATATATGTTATATGTAGTTTGTATTCACGTCCGTGTGTTTGTAGCACCAAACTGGTGTGTGTACATGAGTGTTGAGTAACTGGAAAAAATTGTTTAGCCAGAAGAGATTTAGGAGTCTACAGATAAATAAAACTGTCGTAAGATAGGCAGATCGGAGAAATTACCCGATTTCAGAGACTGTCCTTACTCTTTTCAGCACCCTTGTGAATCAACTATCCATTTCTTTACCCTTACTATCACAGAGCCTTCACTATCATTTCCCACTCGGACGGGACCACTATTTCTAAGACCTATCTCAAATAAAATTACGACAATGTCGCGATCGAATTATTTCCTTTATGACATGATTTCTACGTCTGCATGTGTGTACAGTTTTATGTTATATTTATACATGGTGTTTGCTAAAATGAGTGCGGGGAAAAATCTCATTATTTTCATTTTGTATAGGAATATGAGTTTTTTTTAGAAACTGAAGTGAAAAAGAATTTTTTTTTTTTAAACTGCAAAGGCAGCCATTACGTTTAATTTTGAAGAAAGGCAATGTTGAAATAAGTTAAACAATGTTCATTCAAAAATTGAAAACTCTGCAGAACTCATTTTTGTCATAGATCTTCAGAGAGCTCAATGTCTCTGAAGTAGATACTTACACATCCTGGGTTGACTACCACAGGTTTACATTTATTTACTTAGACATTTCTCTTCTACCCTGGGGTATACAGGTTTGCCAGAGAGAGAGAGAGAGCGCGCGCTATACTATCCTATCGGCTATCTTCTTCCTGGCCTGGTTCCAATCTAGGCCCCGATCCTTCAGAAATTGTCTAATGTTGTCCTCCCAGTGAACTCTGGGTCGTCCTGGAGGTCTGGATCCCTGCTTTCCCGTATTTGTCGCGGTAGCCGATTTCTCCAGTTCTGAAAACATGACCAAACTATAGTAATTGCGACTGTTTCACTCAGGTCTGCAAGGGCTGGGTTTTGAGGTCATGACGTATCGTCTGTTTGCGGACCATATCTCTTCTTGTTACTTCAACCAATTCCCTCAGATGTCTCTAAAGCAGATACCTACATCTCATGGGTTACCTACCACAGGTTTACACAACAGAGCTAAGGTTTCGCAGACTAGCTATAATTATTATGTTTGCTATGTACTCCAAAAATTGTCAATGAAACTTGTCCGAATTTGTCCCATCACCGTATATATTAGAAAAAAAAATATTCTTTTTCACTTGCAGGTTTTCTGTGTTATTTATAGACATCTCAGACAATACATTAATCCGGACCTTTCTTCTCCCCGTGGAGCACAGGTCCTCAACAACAACATGGCAAGCCTTATTGTCTTGTGCCATCCGCTCAAAATCTTTCATACCTTCTTAATACTTTTCGTCTTTGTCTCTATGTGTTTGTTTGTTGGGGCGGGGGGGGGGGGGCTTCTATTTCTTTTATCATCGGTATTCCAGAAGAGGAAATGCCTTATGATGAAATCAAGTGGGCGAATTTGGTTGTCAAGTGGGCGAATATGCTTGTATCGCTGGCTTCCAGTCGAAAACAAAATGTATCGATATTTAATTTATCGTCGGATTCGGTTATTCTGCAGCTTTGATGCACGTCCCGTTAGAATGTCTTGAGATTCTATTTGGGAAAGGGGGGGTGTGAGAGAGAGAGAGAGTAGAAGACCCCTTTTCCTCAAATTATGAGGAGAAGAAATTAAAATACACTGTAGAAACTGTCTGTCAGTCTGTGTATGTCTGTCTCTCTATGTCTGATCGACTCTCTGTGTCTGCCTGTCTCTATGTGTGTGACTTACTGTCTGTGTCTGTCTGCTTCTCTATGTCTGACTGACTCTCTATGTCTGTCGGTCTCTCTGTGTCTAACTCTCTCTGTCTGTCGCTCTCTCTGTGTCTGACTCTCTCTGTCTGTCGCTCTCTCTGTGTCTGACTGACTCTATGTGTCTATCGGTCTCTCTGTGTCTGACTGACTCTCTGTGTCTGTCGGTCTCTCTGTATCTGACTGACTCTCTGTGTCTGTCGGTCTCTCTGTGTCTGTCGGTCTCTCTGTGTCTGACTGACTCTCTGTGTCTGTCGGTCTCTCTGTGTCTGACTGACTCTCTGTGTCTGTCAGTCTCTCTGTGTCTGACTGACTCTCTGTGTCTGTCGGTCTCTCTGTGTCTGTCGGTCTCTCTGTGTTTGACTGTCTCTCTTTGTCTTTCGGTCTCTCTGTGTTTGACTGACTCTCTGTGTCTGTCGGTCTCTCTGTGTCTGTCGGTCTCTCTGTATCTGACTGACTCTCTGTGTCTGTCGGTCTCTCTGTGTCGGTCTCTCTGTGTCTGACTGACTCTCTGTGTCTGTCGGTCTCTCTGTGTCTGACTGACTCTCTGTGTCTGTCGGTCTCTCTGTGTCTGACTGACTCTCTGTGTCTGTCGGTCTCTCTGTGTCTGTCGGTCTCTCTGTGTTTGACTGTCTCTCTTTGTCTTTCGGTCTCTCTGTGTTTGACTGACTCTCTGTGTCTGTCGGTCTCTCTATGTTTGACTGACTCTCTGTGTCTGTCGGTGTACCTCTTATTTGTGTCTGACTTTCTGTCTCTCTGTTTATCTGTCTGACTGTGTGACCGTATAGATGTCCGTCACGAAAAATTTCAGTAGTAATAGCTCCTTCAGTCATAACTAACTATGTGAATGCGCCCCTCATAACTGACTATGGGAATGCGCCCCTCGGTTGATAGCCCTCAGATGTTTTTTTTTCCCCTGTTGTTTCTTTCGGCGTATTCTTGTATGTTCTGCTTGTTGTGAGAGTTTCAATCTGAGGTGGCGCCGTACGGAGCATCGCCACTTGGTGCAATCGGCAGCTTCATTCTCCCAGGTTGCTGGATTTATGTCCAATACCTTCATGTCTCTCTTGCCCACATCTCTGAATCTCAGCTGCAGTCGCCCGGATGTTCTTTTGCCATCTGCCAGTTGTCCGTAAAGATATCTTTAGACTACATTACAACAATCCTTTTAAGTAAAACTCCCATCTCCCCGTGCTCACGAATGCCGTACTGCCCCTAGTACAGCTAAATACAGAAGGAACTACTGCTTCTCAAGCATGTCGTAAGTAGCTGCTAATATGAGGCCGTGCCGTGTAAGAGACTGGTAACCTCATAATATAAAACACATTGTTTACAGAAACTACCACTGTAAAAGCACACGAAGGCTTGGTGCAGGCTGCCTGCAAGAGGACGAGCTGCACTGGTGACCCCATGTTAGATATAGAACAAACAGGATGAGAAGGAGAAGAAACATTGCTAACTCTAATGTCAACTCAGAAGAATAACAACTACCCTCCACTCTATAGTCGACGCCTCAAGCCCCTCCACTCTATAGTCGACGCCTCAAGCGGGAAAAAAATCTCAGTCCAACAAAAATAATAAAAAAACATCTGATTTTTGTGCTGCCATTTGAAAAGATTTTGTGCTTTTCTTCAGATGGGTGCGTCACGTTCCACTTAATAAATAACACACGATCTAAGACCATCTTTCTCCAGGTCGAGACCAATTTTATTGATTTCTGTTTACAACCAATCAAAGAACGAATATATCCCAGATAAAGATGGAGGCCAGGAATATCAAGGGTAGAGAATCCATAATTTTCCTTTCAAGTGAGAAAGAATACACGTTAGATCACGGCATTAAAATCAGCCAGCTAGGAGTACACAAGAATGACCACACGTGTTACCCTAGGCAGAATGCGAGTATTATTTGAGGAAACCGGCATCAGAGTATTCATATGTTTTTTGTAGTGATTGTATCTGTAACAATTTCTTTGTCATGATGAGGTTGCCAGCCTGACGTAAAACCTCATGTTAGTCGTCACTTTACGACATGCCTGAAGGAGGAGTAGGCCTATTCTTTGCGCCCCCCCCCCCCCGAAACACACGGGGCAATACGTCATTACAGGTAATGTTTTCAGTTCATGACAGGGGCGTGCCATGGAGGACAATATCAAACATGAGAGGTAGTTGTGGAGAGGGGAGGGAAGTGTTTGATTATCATCACGTTTGCAATGATTAGACAAAGAAGTAAATATTTCTGATCAAGTGGTACATGTAAAGGTAGTACCAGATACTGCCGTAGGGGAGTGAAGTGTTAGAGACTTCACTATACTAGGTCCAGCAACGAGAGGTGGGATGACCTGTTTCCTTCCTCGATGCCTTTTCCTTCCATAACTAAATAGCAGAGCCACGTACCCATTTACAATTAGGTAGACTGCACAGTTGCGAAATGTAAGCCGTTCCTAGACAAATCCATCGCTTAAAGGTATTACAGAATTTGTTCGTGATGAGAGTCTGGATCCAGAAGCAAAACACATACAGAATACGGTAGCATACGTATACGACATTTACTTAGAAAGATGGTATTCTGTTAAGTAAGATCTAATGGACAAGCCATAGGCCAAAGAACAGGAAGAATATTCAAGAAATATGAACAGCACAGACAACCATTTATAGAATACTTCAGAGCACAAAACTCAGCATAGCTAGAAATGTACTAATAATTGACCTAACCTGGGAGCTACACAGCATAACAATGTTGTATATTACTATAGCAACGACTAAAAGGAAAGATCATTGACGAATGGCACAGGACAGTGGAACTCGGCGTGAATTAGTTCACACTTACGCTCAGTAAGAAGATGAAAGGTAATGATGATGATACGTACATCACTACTAGCACAAAGAACGAGGGGGAGGAGAGATGAATTGAGGGCGGAAGAAAGGGGGCTGGGGGAGGGGGATAGACAGATAACTTGTTGTAACCTAATCAGGCATAAGACCCGTTATTGATTGTGAGGCGAAATATTCTTTAAGGGCGCAAAGAGTTTCAAGGGCGTTAGGAGACAACTAAAGAACGGGGAAACTGTTGATTCAGTCATATCGTTAGAGGCGATTAATGTGAGGTTGTGCATGGTGCTTCAGTCATATCGTTAGAGGCGATTAATGTGAGGTTGTACATGGTGCTTCAGTCATATCGTTAGAGGCGATTAATGTGAGGTTGTACATGGTGCTTCAGTTATATCGTTAGAGGCGATTAATGTGAGGTTGTACATGGTGCTTCAGTCATATCGTTAGAGGCGATTAATGTGAGGTTGTACATGGTGCTTCAGTCATATCGTTAGAGGCGATTAATGTGAGGTTGTGCATGGTGCTTCAGTCATATCGTTAGAGGCGATTAATGTGAGGTTGTGCATGGTGCTTCAGTTATATCGTTAGAGGCAATTAATGTGAGGTTGTACATGGTGCTTCAGTTATATCGTTAGAGGCGATTAATGTGAGGTTGTGCATGGAGCTTCAGTCATATCGTTAGAGGCGATTAATGTTAGGTTGTGCATGGGACTTCAGTCATATCGTTAGAAGCGATTAATGTGATGTTGTACATGGTGCTTCAGTCATATCGTTAGAGGCGATTAATGTGAGGTTGTACATGGTGCTTCAGTTATATGGTTAGAGGCGATTAATGTGAGGTTGTGCATGGTGCTTCAGTCATATCGTTAGAGGCGATTAATGTGAGGTTGTGCATGGGGCTTCAGTCATATCGTTAGAGGCGATTAATGTGAGGTTGTGCATGGTGCTTCAGTCATATCGTTAGAGGCGATTAATGTGAGGTTGTACATGGTGCTTCAGTCATATCGTTAGAGGCGATTAATGTGAGGTTGAACATGGTGCTTCAGTCATATCGTTAGAAACGATTAATGTGAGGTTGTACATGGTGCTTCAGTTATATCGTTAGAGGCGATTAATGTGAGGTTGTACATGGTGCTTCAGTCATATCTTTAGAGGCGATTAATGTGAGGTTGTACATGGTGCTTCAGTCATATCGTTAGAGGCGATTAATGTGAGGTTGTGCATGGTGCTTCAGTTATATTGTTAGAGGCAATTAATGTGAGGTTGTACATCGTGCTTCAGTCATATCGTTAGAGGCGATTAATGTGAGGTTGTACATGGTGCTTCAGTCATATCGTTAGAGGCGATTAATGTGAGGTTGTACATGGTGCTTCAGTCATATCGTTAGAGGCGATTAATGTGAGGTTGTACATGGTGCTTCAGTCATATCGTTAGAGGCGATTAATGTCAGGTTGTACATGGTGCTTCAGTCATATCGTTAGAGGCGATTAATGTGAGGTTGTACATGGTGCTTCAGTCATATCGTTAGAGGCGATTAATGTGAGGTTGTACATGGGGCTTCAGTCATATCGTTAGAGGCGATTAATGTGAGGTTGTGCATGGTGCTTCAGTCATATCGTTGGAGGCGATTAATGTGAGGTTGTGCATGGTGCTTCAATTTTGTCGTTAGAGTCGATTAATGTGATGTTATGCATGGTGCTTCCGTTATATCGTTAGAGGCGATTAATGTGAGGTTGTGCATGGTGCTTCAGTTATATCGTTAGAGGCGATTAATGTGATGTTGTGCATGGTGCTTCAGTTATATCATTAGAGGCGATTAATGTGAGGTTGTGCATGGTGCTTCAGTTATATCGTTAGAGGCGATTAATGTGATGTTGTACAAGGTGCTTCAGTTATATCGTTAGAGGCGATTAATGTGAGGTTGTGCATGGCGCTTCAGTTATATCGTTAGAGGCGATTAATGTGATGTTGTGCATAGTGCTTCAGTTATATCGTTAGAGGCGATTAATGTGAGGTTGTGCATGGTGCTTCAGGTATATCGTTAGAGGCGATTAATGTGATGTTGTGCATGGTGCTTCATTTATATCGTTAGAGGCGATTAATGTGAGGTTGTGCATGGTGCTTCAGTTATATCGTTAGAGGCGATTAATGTGAAGTTGTGCATGGTGCTTCAGTTATATCGTTAGAGGCGATTAATGTGAGGTTGTGTATGGTGCTTCAGTCATATCATTAGAGGCGATTAATGTGAGGTTGTGCATGGTGTTTCAGTTATATCGTTAGAGGCGACAAATGTGAGGCTGTGCATGGTGCTTCAGTCATATCGTTAGAGGCGATTAATGTGAGGTTGTGCATATGGTGCTTCAGTCGTATCGTTAGAGGCTATTAATGTCAGGTTGTACATGGGGCTTCAGTCATATCATTAGAGGCGATAAATGTGAGGTTGTACATGGTGCTTCAGTTATATCGTTAGAGGCGATTAATGTGAGGTTGTACATGGTGCATCAGTTATATCGTTAGAGGCGATTAATGTAAGGTTGTGCATGGAGCTTCAGTTATATCGTTGGTGGCGATTAATGTAAGGTTGTGCATGGTGGTTCAGTTATATCGTTAGAGGCGATTAATGTGAGGTTGTGCATGGTGCTTCAGTCATATCGTTAGAGGCGATTAATGTGAGGTTGTACATGGGGCTTCAGTCATATCGTTAGAGGCGATTAATGTGACGTTGTGCATGGTGCTTCAGTCATATCGTTAGAGGCGATTAATGTGAGGTTGTGCATGGTGCTTCAGTCATATCTTTAGAGGCGATTAATGTGAAGTTGTGCATGGTGCTTCAGTTATATCGTTAGAGTCGATTAATGTGAGGTTGTGCATGGTGCTTTAGTCTTATCGTTAGTGGCGATTAATGTCAAGTTGTACATGGGGCTTCAGTTATATCGTTAGAGGCGATTAATGTGAGGTTGTACATGGGGCTTCAGTCATATCGTTAGAGGCGATTAATGTGATGTTGTGCATGGTGCTTCAGTTATATCGTTAGAGGCGATTAATGTAAGGTTGAGCATGGTGTTTCAGTTATATCGTTAGAGGCGATTAATGTAAGGTTGTGCATGGTGCTTTAGTCGTATCGTTAGAGGCGATTAACGTGAGGTGTTGCATGGGGCTTCAGTTATATCGTTAGAGGCGATTAATGTAAGGTTGTACATGGTGCTTCAGTCATATCGTTAGAGGCGATTAATGTGAGATTGTGCATGGTGCTTCAGTTATATCGTTAGAGGCGATTAATGTGAGGTTGTGCATGGTGCTTCAGTCATATCATTAGAGGCGATTAATGTGAGGTTGTGCATGGTACTTCAGTCATATCGTTAGAGGCGATTAATGTGAGGTAGTGCATGGTGCTTCAGTCATATCGTTAGAGGCGATTAATGTAAGGTTGTGCATGGTACTTCAGTCATATCGTTAGAGGCGATTAATGTGAGGTTGTGCATGGTGCTTCAGTTAAATCGTTAGAGGCGATTAATGTGAGGTTGTGCATGGTGCTTCAGTCTTATCGTTAGAGGCGATTAATGTGAGGTTGTGCATGGAGCTTCAGTCAAATCATTAGAGGCGATTAATGAGAGGTTGTGCAGGGTGCTTCAGTCATATCGTTAGAGGCGATTAATGTGAGGTTGTGCATGGTGCTTCAGTCTTATCGTTAGAGGCGATTAATGTGAGGTTGTGCATGGTGCTTCAGTCAAATCGTTAGAGGCGATTAATGTGAGGTTGTGCATGGTGCTTCAGTTTTATCGTTAGAGGCGATTAATGTGATGTTGTGCATGGTGCTTCAGTCAAATCGTTAGAGGCGATTAATGTGAGGTTGTGCATGGTGCTTCAGTCTTATCGTTAGAGGCGATTAATGTGAGGTTGTGCATGGTGCTTCAGTTATATCGTTAGAGGCGATTAATGTGAGGTTGTGCATGGTGCTTCAGTTAAATCGTTAGAGGCGATTAATGTGAGGTTGTGCATGGTGCTTCAGTCATATCGTTAGAGGCGATTAATGTGAGGTAGTGCATGGGGATGACCGTTTCATCATGTAATAATAATTTCTACAGAAACCAGTGCTGCAACAGCATAGGAATGTTTTAGTGCAGGGTCCTACAAATCGCCAGATGAAGAGATAGTTCCATGCTCCATAAGGAGCGAACGAGTAACTGAAGATCAAACTGATGTTATGACTGTTTCACAGCATGTCAAGGGCATGGAATATACGCACAATGTGATGGCGCCCGTTCTATTTCGTGCAGCACTGTGTATGTAATCTTACGGAACTCAATTTCATACTATTGAGATGGGTCACACTGTAATTTCCGCACGTGATTTTAACTTTAGCAATACAAAAAATACGATTCTGTTTCTAAAATCTGAATAGTAGGTTATTTACAGAAAAAAAAAATCACACCAACAGTATAATAAGTTATTCTGTTCTTACAGTACTCACTATTAATAATCTTCACTTCTGCTCTTTGATCTCGTCACAAATATCCTCTAGTCATACTCGCTCCAAACATCACGTCTTTCTCCTACACCTTCAGTTCTTGAGCTTTTATCTCCAGCATAAATGATCCTGAAACAAAACCAATGAGAAAAACAAATGAGAACATTACAAGACAGCATTAAAAGACAGCATTACAAGACAACATTACAAGACAACATTACAAGACAGCCTTCGTTCAAGAATACCAGGGGTAAGACACATAAGAGGGAGACTACAAAAACACGCACACACAAACACGTGGACGTAAAGAAGACATGGACAGACCTTGATTGGACAGCACAAACCACGAGGACAATTGGTGTGTATTTGATGATGGCTAGTTCTCCATTGGGAGGTTAAGGTAATTGTAGCAAAGTTTGATTTTTGCGGGGGAGGTTATGATGGTATCCTAAAAGAATGAAATCCGTGTATGTACTAACCGTGTGAGGTCAAGCACATGTAGGCCCCTGACTCTATAAATGATGATGATGAATTATGTGCAGGGAACCTAACGCTACCTCCCTAGATCTCACACGGTCACTATTTTGGCTCTAGTGTCCGGTGTATGAATGAGTGAGTACATTATATAACAGGGTGGCTTAACCTTTTTTGTACCATGAGCCATTTTGGATTGTTTGATGAAGGTTATGGACCACTTCTTTGAAAAAAAAAAAACATACGTAAAAGCCCAATGAACATTGTCATATTTTAAATGTTAGGTTATGTTCACGGATCCCCTAGAATGCATCTTCGGACCCCCACCGTGTCCATGAACCACAGGTATAAAAGAAGATGGAAAGGAAGGGTAGAATACGCGTGTGTGTCCAATTCTCAACCCTTTAAAAATGAAGCTCGTTCATGTGGTGAAGTGGGATGTTATAAATACTTATAGGGAACTTAGTGTACTGACTGAGATCAGCTGTGAAGGTATCTATATCTATTAAGAGTAGTGTATTATAGATAACCTTACTTGCTACCACATATCTATATATCTCAGTCAGAATTATTCTGGAATAGTGTGATGCTACGTTATGTGTCTAGGGTATGTGTATGATGAAGTGTAAGTCACAACAACAGACAGATAAACAATTTAATTTAATCCACTACTCTTGACAACACTGTGACACTCACATACATATAACATTCTACAAAGATATCTTAAAAGAGTCACTGATAAACTTTCGAATAACAATATGTATTCATTACTGGCATGAATGAATATGTGTCCTGATTCAACTACAAGGGAACCAGGAATCACAATCAATTTAAATTACAAGTTATGTACAGAATGTATTTAATATGAATATTGTAGTGACATATATTATTACAAATGTTCTATGTGTGTCAGTTGTGTAGTAGTAAAATGAGGTAATACTGGTTTTGTTTTGTTCAAGCTCTGTTGGTATTTGTCATCATGACTTCAATAGTTTGTCTTTAGGGACCAGTATTGGAGATGTTCACAGTTCCTGATTTTAAGACAAGTAAATTCCCCTCTTAATGTTAATTTTAAAAAGTCAGTTCAAGATGAGGGGACATAATGTTGAGCTCAGCTGGCCAACTCTGCTTATCTTGAGTGATGGCGGCAGGAAAGGACTCCTCTGCTCGAATTCTCCTCTGGGCTCAGGAGACACCTCACTGATAGCTAAAAGGACCAAGGAGTATGCTGTCCGACTCTGGATTCAGCAAATCTCTGACCAGATGCTGCTCAGTACCATCAAGACCACTGTCCCTGAAATCAAGAAGGATGTACCTTCTACTTCATAACTAATTTATATTCTCTTTTACACTGATCACAATACAGCACAAACATTGCGTTCAGAGCGTTAGGCCAACAGTCAGCTTCATTTGAAATACTTTATTCCAGTATTACCCTTCTTAATGGTTACTACGCCTCTGCACTTCCAGCCTTATTTCTTTCTAGTCAATCATCCAGGTGTCAGTGTACTGTTTGGCCATTCCATGCCGTTTTACTTCTCTCCGACACCCTCCGTTCAGGCTGGAGCATTTTAGGCTTTACCTCACGTTTGCCACTGAACTACACATATATATACAGGCATAAATCAACAATTCACATTCAATTTTCATTAAAAGATATTAAATGGTTCAAGCTTACCACAATTCATACGAATAACACAGATACGTTGATTAGCAATGAATTTTGGCACAAACTGGCACAAATCTCCATCTGCTTATCTTCCAGGCTTTTATTGAGCCAAATATAAGCTGGCTTCAACGCACTGATGCTTTATCAAGTGTATTTAAACAAGTGTTTGAAAAAATGTTATCTTTTCCCGTCTCCCCTAACAACCAAGATAGTATTTATAGCCCGACCAATCGTGGTTAGGCTTTCATTTGTTGCGCTCCAATCAATTTGGAGTTTACATGGTAGGCTATTTCTGTAACGTAAATTTTTTTCAAACACGTTAAAAAAAATCTTATGAGCAGAAATGATTTTATGCTGTCAGGCACCCCCAATATTTTATTTTGGGTATAATTTATTAATTCCTGGACTATTTGCGTAACGTTTTACATATTATTTGTCAGCAAGCCCTAAGGAACCCAAAAATACTAATTTAAAGGAGCTACGTGGCTGCGTTCAAAATATGCAATTTCTTCTACCTCCTGTTTCGAAGATGTGCTGTCTGGGTACTGTTATGTGTTCAACCGTAAACCCATCCAATGTTATCTTTTCTAATAAGAGTCTGTTATGATTTATAAACCTAACTCTGGGAAAGGGTAGTGTATTTTATCACTGTCCGTCTGAAAAAGTTAGTGCTTGTAGACTTACACGCGTGATGCCAGCATTTGTATATCGCGCGTCGCGTGTTGCATGCGTTCCTGATTTTCAGCCCTCCCCTCTCGCTATCCTTTTGTCCATCTGTTCGTTCGTTTTGGTAACGTAATATAATTAATGTTAGGATTAATTTAGGTCATTACGCAGTACGTCTCAATGTTTTTCTTAGAAATGCAGCACACGTTTCATTGAAGAAGGCGGGTAATAATACAGTAAGCTTTTATATCAACGTGAAAGCGTTACAATTTGCAGACGAAGCAGAAAACAAGGGGGATTTCGAGTACATTCTCTGTGACAGCACTGTTATTTTACCATTGCTCTTCTCTTTATTAATTTTATTTGTTAGGCTTCATATTTACCTAATAATTTATATATGTGGATTAGAATATTTCATGACAGTTCACTTGTCTAACCGAATATTTTTTTTTCCCGTCCTATATTTTCCATTATTGTTTTCTTTAATACATATTAATTTCCAAGATATATGTGTATTCTTTCTTTTAAACCAGTAAGATTCTATGCATTTTAAACCACTTTTCTTTAAGATCGTCTGAGAGTTGTATATTTGTTGCGTTTCAAATCTTTGACGTGCAATATTTATATGTTCCACTTATCGTATTAAATGAAACTTTGTGACCGTATGGCTTACTACGCCGCCCTTAGGATAGAAAGTACTTCAGCAAGTCTGATACACTAAGTACTTGTATAGACTAGTTAGTACACAAACACTAGTCATAAACCAATGACATCATTTGTCATGGTACTCATGAGTCCATGAAGTCATTAAAACTTGTGTGGAATTTAAAACAAGATATACCTGAAAGTCCATAAACTGGAACTATGATTGGTCAACGTCACTTGGTGATAATAAGTTTGGTAGAGAGATTCTGTAGATAGTTAGTTTTGAGATTATATTAACTGACTGTTAACCAAAAGGCCAATCATGGGTTAGTTTCCGGTGAACCACAAAAAAAGGATAACATCCGCCCAAAAGCTTGAAAAAAGAAGTACGTTGACTGATGTATGATGGATTGAACGTGAAGAGTATAATTAGATGTTCCAATTTGTATTACTTTACAAGATATCACCTGCTGAAAAAAAACATTTTTATAAGAATAATTTTGACTGATCAAATCAAGCCTCGAAGTGAAAACAAAAGTAATTTGGTTGCAGTTTGGTGAAAGCTTATGTTAACGATCGATCATCACGTTGCTTCCTCCACTACACGATCACAACTTTGCAAGCAGCTCCCTTTCTTGGTACTTTTTAATCTTTCACGTTTTGACTAGCATTGGTACGGCAGCTTTAAATAATAATTAATCCAATGTAAAACAAGAAGAAAATAACTCATTAAGGTAAGGGATTTAAATTAAGGGCAATAGTGAACTGCGAATACACAATGTGTTTCGTATTTGGTGGGGCGGGCATCGGATGGTGAATGTTGACGTGCAGATAAAGTCAGTTGTTTCTTCGAATAACTGGGTTAGCGAATCTTGTGTTTTAAACATGGCGCTAGTAATTACAAAAAATTTTAATGAGCTTTACATTAGCTGGTTAAACTTTGAAATTACATTTTATTCAAAAAGGAATTCCCCTCTTTGGAAAAAGAAAACAAATATTCAGTTTCCTTTTAAAATACACAGTAATTAAAGGTAAAACAGAGTTTTAGGGTTCTTTGTTGTCAGTGTTAACTAATGCATTAAAAAATAAATAAATAAGTAATCCTTACATTCTGTTGCATAGAATAAAAGTATCTGGCCAGTCAGGATTAATCAATAATTCTCACGTCATTCTAAAATTTACATTTTTGTGTTAAATATACGACGAATTACTGGCAGTCTGCTTTTATTCTATCCAACAGAATACAGTGCAGTCCGCATAAGCGGAACTCTCTTAAGCAAAATTTCGGTTAAGTCGAAGTAATTTTGCAGGTTCCGGCCAACAGTCTTCATGATAAGCAGAAGTTCAGATAATCTGAAGTATTTTAGACGACCCAAGCGGCTTGCGCTTATCCGGGCTGCACTGTATATGGAACATTAATTAATTTTTTTTTAAAAATTGCATTTGGTAACAAAAATACAAGTGGATATTTAAAAGTGTTTTTTTGTTCGTTACTTGTCCACCCTCCTTCATTCCTGACAGTTAAAAAATATCTCTGAGGCATGTTATCTTTGTCCTTTTGAACGATTCAGTATCCAAATTTCCATTATAGAGATGTCAACTGACCAGATAGATGAAGCAGGCTGCGCGATTGGCTCTGTTGTAAATTGATCTTCTTTCTGGCGCATCCTTCCAAACTTGTCCTAGATATCAAAGCTAGATACACAAACGTTCACGTGGTCTATAATATCCCCTTCAGTCACAAATGAGGTGACATCCCTGACCTGCTTTTTTCCTGGTGTTCCTTTAGACGTTTTCTCCTCACTTCTGCTTGCCGTGTGAGCTTCTTTTCGCCCATTCTGAGGTGGCGCTGTAGAGAGCACCGCCCCTTGGTGCGATCGGCAGCTTCACCCTCCCAGGTTGCTGGATATATGTCCAGTTCCCTCATGTCTCTCTTGCACACATCTTTGAACTTAAATGCGGTCGCCTAAATGTTCTTTTGCCATCCGCCAGATGTCTGTAGATGATATATTTCAGGATGCGACCATCTTCCATGCGGCGGACGTGGCCAAGCCAGCGTAATCTGCGCTGTCTAAGCAGTGTATACATGCTTTGAAGGCCAGCACGTGACAACACTTCGACATTTGTCACTTTGTCCTTTCACGAAATACCGAGGATGTGGGCAGACACCGTAGTTGGAAGGTATTGAGCCTTCTTTCTTGCTTAGCATAGGTTGTCCATGTCTCGCTGCCATATAGTAGTGTGCTGGTAACGCAGCTTTGGTCTTCGTTGTGAGTTAGGAGTTTCCCCAAACAAGCGCTGTGAGGCGGGCAAAGATAGCTGCAGCTATGCCAATGCAGCTATCAATTTCTGTGTCCAGAGAGAGTTTGTCGTTGATAGTAGACCCCAGGCATGTGAAGTGGTGCACCACTGCCAATTGATGATTATCAATAGTGATAACTAGTGCAACACCCACGTGGTCTATATTATGGCATATTCCTCTCCTTCGATCAATCTGTATGTTAGTCTTCCTCGTTACATAATTGTGAATATCTAGAATGTAATGTTCGTGATGGTAACTGGACAGTCATCATTTCACATCCCTATATACTAATTGTTCACATGAAACGTCCTGTAACGAACAATGAAAAAAAGCTTGATAAGCCTGAATACAATGGGCCAATGAAGCTGAAATGGAATGGAAAAGAATGCAACGGCCACAGGAGAAATGGTGACGTCACCAGGGCGCGTGGCAGAAAGAACATAACATAATTATACCCTATTATGTTTTGGCGGGTTACTTCCTCGCAAGATATGAATAAACCCGTCTGCCAAAGTGAAGAGACTACATGTAAACGTTCCGTTGTTTTCTTATCACTTGTGTGCCATCTATCGGCGTTTTCGATATTGTACGAGGCGTGTGTGGATGGGGGGAGGTCGGAGTGGCTAAGAGGTTTGGAGTCCGCCTCAAATTCTAGAGGTACCGGGTTCGATTCCCAGTAGAGGGAATATAATTTATAGAAATGTTTTTTTTTTTTCAGAACCAGTGGTCCTAATGATATACCCCTCCCTGGTTTCCTGGGTAGTTTTTTTGTTTTTTTTTGTTTAGCGTACGCCCGCTATTACTCGAGGCGAAATCTCCGGTTAGTATATCTAACCTGAGACTGATTTTACGTAAGTATCCTATTTTCCCTGTACGCTGACAGGTGTCCTCTCGCCATTCAGGCAGATACTCGCCGTCTTCGGAGGGTACCCATTAGAGCTGGGTCGGCTCAAGAGCCGTTCCGGTTATTCCAGTCCCGGTCGACAACACTGCTTCAAATGTTCTCTCCCGGGGTTGAACCTGGATCACCCGATTGCCAGCGCAGTGTGGTAACTATTTCACCAGCGCGGCTCTCTTCCAGGGTAGTGAGATCGGATACCTAGCCTTCTCGGATAAGGGTGTAAAAATAGGAGGTCCCGTGTGCAAGTAGCGCACGTTAAAAATCCCACGGCAGTTGGAAATCGTAAAGAGTAAGCTTATCAGGCCGCTGTGCTGGCAAATTTTAAAAATTAGAAACCTACCCACTATAAAAATATTTATACAATGTGGGATTCCAATATACACACATTGGGATTCTCGGCGGTGCTACTGGGTTCGTGCGCTGTGCTGAGATCCTCCTTGTGTAATCTAAGGGAGGAGATCGGAGCCCTGATGGAGTTGTCCGTGTGCAATGAAGATAGTCCTTAAAAAACCACACCAAACCACGCCAAACCCCACCAAACCAAACCAAAGTTATGGGTGGCTTTGCTACCGTCAGACCATATTTTTTCAGGATTTTATTAATATTGCTTCTGCTGACGTTTAGGAATGAAAACAGAGTTCACAAAAAAGGAACGAAAATAGAATTAGTTTTAAAAAAAATTTAAACAAATAAATTAAATATTTTGGACGACAACACTTTACTTAAAATTATTAAAAACGAAAAAGTTGAAAGCAAACGGGTACGAGGACAGCAGAACTAGAAGTCAGGAGGAAAACACCAACAGCCAGACAGAGTGTAACATCAAGATAACGGTTGTCCCATAGAATATACTGCCGTAGGAGAGCGAAGAGTTAGAGACTTCACTATAAGAGGTCTCAGTTTTTGTGAGGTGGTGTGCAAGAAGTAAGAAAACAAATTACAATGCCAATTGTCAATACCAACAGCAAACAAAAAGTAATTGAATACAGCAAACAAAAAGTAGTTGAATACAGCAAACAATAAGTAATTGAATACAGCAAAACAATAAGTAATTGAATACAGCAAACAATAAGTAGTTGAATACAGCAAACAATAAGTAATTGAATACAGCAAAACAATAAGTAATTGAATACAGCAAACAATAAGTAATTGAATACAGCACACAACTGAAGATAAAATTACTCTCCTCCCATTTCCTTCCCAAAAATTAAAAATTATAATAATAAAAAAAAAAAAAATATGGAGGTGGAGTGACCAGTGCCCGTCCTCACTGACTTTGGCTTACTTAACTCAATAATAGAGTCAGGTACACACTAACACCTGGATAGACTGGAGCGTGACGCCAACAGGTCTCGAACTCGGTAACTTTGCCTCGAGAAACCACTATCCAACTCGTCGCTCGGGCAAAAGTGGAAACTAAAACCCTAAAGATCCATTACTGCCAAGCGTCAATGCGGAGAAGGCCTTGATCTGATATGAAGTACTCACGTTCCTCTCGGGCATGCAACATGCATACGTAAACTTAGCCACAGAATCTTGTCACGAGGCAACGTCATTAGCAAACACATGGAAATCGATAGCCGTTGAGAGGAGTGGAGGGAGAAAGGGAAGGAGGGAGGGAGGAGGCTGTTTGACGTTTATGCTAGATTGAGCTTGAGGGAATACGACAATACAGAAATAAATAACGTCATTGATCGAAATGAGAATATCACGGGCCTTGGCTTCTGTTATGAAGACGCTTCAGATTTCTGTTGGCTATAAATAGTGACGTTAGCGGAGAGTTAAAATGTGCGGGCATGTTATATGGTGTTTCAAGGTTGACTGACGGTTATATGGCTGGATACAGTTAAGGCAGCGGAGAGTTAAATTATGTGGGGCATGTTATATAGTGATTCAAGGTTGTCTACGATTTCTATAGTAAAGGTTGCGGATAGTTAAAATATATGGGCATGTATGTGGGCATGTTACGTAGTGATTCAATGTTGCCTGCAAGTTCTTTCATCATCATCATGTGACGTATTCTGTCCAGAACGTTGTCTCCATTACAGCTGCTCTGAACGCATTACGATTCTGGGCAAGTCGACCTGCATCAGCCAAAGACAAGTTCAGACTCTCTGTGATGTCCTGGGTCCACCGTCGTCTAGGTCGACCCCTTCCCCTTTTTCCAGGGACCATGCCTTCCATCACTAATTTTTCCAGACTATTATGTCTTTTTATATGACCGAAAAATTTCAGCTTCCTTATTGCGATGGTATTTAGGAGCCAATTTTCCTCTACGTTTAGTGAGTGCAGTATTAAAATATGAATGTGTGGTTATATTCATTCAGGGTTCTTTGCACTTTATATATATATTTTTTATTTCCCTTAACCAGCGGCACTTGGGCTTTCAGCCCTTCGGCCCAATGACATGTCATTGCGAGGCTGGGGAGCCTGTGGACTTTCCTTCTAACCCGGTCAGGAGCTTCGCTCCTTCCCATCCACAGAGGATTTATCTCAGGAACCGTTCAGGTTATTCAGTCAAAATCCCGGTCGTTGACACTCCTTCAAATGCTGACGCCCGGGCTTGAACCTTGAACACCTGGTCGCCAGCGCAACGTTGTAACCATTACACCAGCGCGGCTCCCTGCACTTTATATCGCCATTTATATTAATGTTGCCAGAGAGTTAAAATGTGCCGTCATGTTTAAAGTTATTCCAGGCTGTTTGCAATTTAAATGGTTATAACCCTCAGGCATGTCGTACAAGGCAACAAATATAAGGTTGTGCATGAGGCTGACAACCTCATTATGTCAAACAAATTGCCACAGAAACCACTGGCTGTAAGAGCATATGAATGTTTGGTGCAGGTTTCCTGCAAGCAAAGGGACCAGCTGCAGTGGTGAGTCCATGCTCTGTATGGAGCGCAAAAGTAAATGATAATAATAATGATGATGATGACTGCAGTGATATACAGTAAATTTAGCGGAGATTTTAAGATGAGTATCTATGTCTACGGTAATTTACGTTTTTCTGCAATTTCTATTCATAACTTGCGTAACAATCGTTTAAAAATTGCTTTGTTCGTTCATTCATTCGTTTTCTGAGGTTGAAAAGGACATACTGAGGAAACCAACGGATAGCATTACAAGAGTCCGTATTCTGGTATCGCCAGTGTAAGAGAACGCACGAACGAACGAATTTTATTTTCAAAGGGTTAAGACATAGAGGGAGAATGGAAATTACGACAATTGGAACTCAAGACATACCTAGAGGAAGACAAGAAAAAATCTTGAGCGGATCACACAGTATATGATGTTCCAGGGTGAACCTGATGAAGGCATTATGCTCCACACCAAGATGACTAAATGAATTAATCTTCATCTTCTTTAAGTACCATGCCTGGTGGCGTATGCAATCATTCTCTCCACAACTTCATGTCTCCAGTACTATTTATCAGTTCTGTCGTTGACTTGTTTTCATGCCATGATGTCAAACTGTCCAGTATCTGCGTTGTCTCCCCTATCTCTCTTTTCCTTCAATCTTACCTGCTGTTACGATATATTCCAGCTTTCCTCTTCTCATAACATGCCCAAAAAAAGTGGATTGCTTCTTTTTAACACGAGGAATAAGCTTCCATTGCGCATGTGCCACTTACGGGACATCCTGATTACTCTTTTTGGTTGTCCGTGGTATTTTTAACATTCTTCTGCAAAACCACATCTTTGTGGCCTCCAGTGGTTTCCATACTTATTTACTAATTGTCCATGACTCACACCCGTATGTCAGGATTGGTTCTATATAACACCGAAGAACTATCTTTCTTACTTCCATTGACAAAGAATTGTTGCATAAAATGAATTAATACAGATATTTAAAATTATGTAATATATCACAGAAAGAAATCAAAATATATATTTTAATATGAACAATGTCAAACATAAAACAAGCATGTAATTATAATAGACAGAAAATAACATGAACAGCCAGATGATGAGACGTCCTAGCAGTGGTCAGACAAATATCGGCCCTTTTATCTCCTTTACATTCTATCTAAAGTGGAAGAGGGGGGGGGGAGGAGGGGGGGGGGGCGCTCACTTGAGTTATGACTTCAAAGCATCAGCCTCTTATTTATTTTTTTCCTGGTTGTCTTCATTTTGCCAAGGAAGCAGCCACGAAAGAAACAATTTTATTGTAAACAACTGTCATGAATTACAAAGCACGCTGCAGTTGTCTTGTCCCACAGCCAGCACGACGTCTGTTTCACAGTTTCACCAAGTAAAAAAACATATAGTACCAACCAGCAACATGATCTATTTTTAGCCGGACATTGCAACAATACTTAGTCGCTCAAGGACAAAGAAAAGGATTGACAACTTAATGGAAACGTACTTGAACCTTCCATTAGCTCATTCTAACGTCTGCGTAAGCAATTTTTTTACAACTGCAGCAGATAAAACATCGAAAATAATATAACTATTATGCATGATCTGAAAAGAACAGATTCGCAGACCAAAAATCGATGTGTGGGATTGGTAGAAAGTGACGATTGCCAGATCACTGGGTACATTTCATGACTGAAGCAGGATCGACAAGTGTCACAGAAAATCTGTTAAAGAAACATTCGAATCAGAGTTCTGGCTTCGGGCATTGGTTTAAATTTTCTCTTGATATAATTAACTATTGATTTCGATTTCTCTGACTAGCCTCAGAACAAAGAATAAGAGAGGGTAGAAAGAAATCTGGATGGAGAAAGGAGCCAGACAGAACTATTAATGCCGGCATTCAGGAAGTTCAGAAGATGGACGTTTAGAGTTCGCAGTGAATGAAAAAGTTGATGATTAGAACAAAACATGGTGGAGGTTTCTCGTTCACTGCGTGGACAAAAGATTTTGTAAAGGCAACACGTGAGGTAAAGAAAGATTTGGCCTGGAGGCTTAGTGCGTTTTCCTCTGCTTACGGTCAGGCGGAAACCGTCGCATGGGGTTGAAGTGTTTAGTTCTCTGGAGTGCTTTCTCTTTTATTTTCTTTCTTTCTAGTTGTTGTAAATGTGGTGCGTTTTTTTTTCTAACAGCTGAATATCTGCTGGTCATAGCAAATGTTTGTCAGCATATTTGTTATCTAATGTGCATACATAATGAGCAATGATACATAATGTGCAAATACAGAGTAATGATAAATTATCACAATCCATAATTCTCGCCGTTTGTACGTCGGTCATATCTAAGGGATGCAACTGTGGTTGAAAGTTAGACATTAATTGTATTGTTTCCCTTATATGTACTCTCCCGAAAACAGTAACACTCAGCGAAGAAAAGTTGGTGTAGAACACAGTTTCATTCCGGAAACGGATTTAACTCATCATTTTGTTAAAAATAACCTTAAAATGTAAGTTTTTGATTGTTTCTTCAAGACAAAATTTTAATTTAAAGTATTGCAGACTTATTATTTTGGATCAAAATGAAAAGATGGCTGCAAAACGAGCTGCAGATGCTAAGAGGAAGAGACGATCGCGTCAATCACAACGAGCAAGCGAGACTCTAGAAGAAGCAGCAATACGACGAGAAATGAAGCGGCACAAAGACAAGCACAGCGTCAGTCACAACGAGCAAATCAGTCTGCAGAAAGCATGAATCTTAACGCGCTGCAGAAGCTTTTCGCATTCGTCATTATTGACGGGTTATTGCTAGTACATATATAAATCAGACCTCTACACCTCACGGTAGAAGGGGAATGACTAAGTAAGTAACATATATAAATCAGTAATGATACATTGTGTGTATAAATAAATAATAATTTACATTGTATATAAATAAAGAGTAATAATACATTATGTACGGTATACATAACGATGTGCTCACCAACATGGCGGACAGACGCTGGAACTGGGTTGGCCATGTCCTCAGGAGAGACCCCGACACCATCACTAGAACTACTAAGCTACGGACCCCGAAAGGAAGGCTAAAATGAGGCGAACCAACAACAATTTGACAGAGAACTGTGGAGGCCGAGATGCAAAGCATGAGCCCGAGTTGGGCAACTGCATGACGGATAGCCACAGACCGAGCAAAGTTAAGACTGTTTGCTGCTTCCCTATAAAGCGCAACCAGGCTTGATGGTCACAATTTCTGGAATTTTCCACCATTTATGTTAACCAGTTCAGGAGTTCGGGTAAGGAGGAAAAAGTGTCTCCACCATATGAGTATATGTATATACGTATATAAACCAGTGACTCATCATTACTCATCATAAAGGAAGCGTCTATGCTTTCGTGCCACCTTTTCCCTGTCTTCTGAAGCAAAATGGAAATGAATAAAATGTACACAGGACAATTTATTGCAGCAATCAGGGCCATGCAGCAGAATGGGCACAAGACAATTATTTCTCGCCATATTTTGGCAAGCGATATACTTGTGCATATATATATATATAGATAGATAGATAGATATATAGATAGATAGATAGATAGATAGATAGATAGATAGATAGATAGATAGATAGATAGATAGATAGATAGATAGATAGATAGATAGATACGCCACACATCTGACCACAAACACTCATTAGCCCATACACACACAAAATAACACTCCAAACAAACGCACATACACACGTGAGCACACACATTCATATTCCAAAGCGAGGAAGGCAGTAAATGAGAATATATCAGCCCACGCAAGCGAAATGCCACACAAATTGCCATCAACCATTCATGCCAACAAACGCCAACTAAAAACTCACGATTCTTGAGCTTACAAGAAACGACAGCAAAAAAAAAAAAAAAAAGATGTAATGAAAGAAAAAAGATGTGGAAAAGAATTGATTCCATTTCAAGCGGAAATCGCATGCAGTTCTAGTCGTCCCATATTCAAGTCCACGTAGAATGATTGCGAACGCTGGTCGTGGAAACTGCGAGACATCGTCAGAGTTAAAGTTCTTGTCCTTCTACGGCAAAGACATTTTAATGTGCACAGCTCGCAATCGATACTGGCGAGTCTAAGATGAGTTTTCCTGAACTAAGTCGCGCGACTGAAGGGGTCGTTATTTTAAGTATCACTGATGTAATGCGAGTAAATAAATAATGACAGGTCTGACACGAAATCTTCGAGAGTAGAAAAAAAAAGTATGCGCCTTTATCTTGTCAAATTAAACATTACACGTGTTTGTTTAAATTAAAAAAGGGTTGAGGTAAAGGTAATTCCACAGGAGATACTGCCGTTGGGGAGTGAAGTGTAAGATATTGTACTTTACTAGATCGCAGATTTATACGCGTGGGGTGACTATATTATATGGTTTTGTTCATCTGATAGTTACTTATAACAGTCTCTCTGTAGTCACGTTTAAGAATATTATTTGTCTTAATGCAGTTTCCAGAACGACGAGTGGCAGAGTTGTGTGAACGTTTGCTTCCTGAAGTAGAAACCAGATACACGACGATCAAGTATACCCTGATTTATATAGGTGCCTGGCTATGCTCGTGAGTTACGGAAGGCAAAGTCAGCTGAGGTCTCACAGTTAAGTCTCTAACACTTCACTCCACTAAGGCAGTATCTGTTAGAGGACGACCGTTAACATTTAAAAATTATGTCTCTGTAAACGCAGGTCTACAAGTATTTTATTTGTTCCTGTCATCAATTTAACATAAAGTAGGGAAATATGTACGCACATTTGTAAACTAGAGGATCTCTGCGAACACATTGGGGTCGTCCACATATCACTTCACACAATTGTTGCCTTTTTTAAACCCCCCTTTACTATATTTCGTCAATAAAAACCCTGACCCCCCCCATCCCTCCTTTATGTGACGTCACTAATCTCTAAAACCCACTCCCTCCTTTTTTCCCTCAGTTTTTCTTTTGTAATAGTGAGAAGAAAAAAAAAATACAGCTGCATGAAATTACCTAAGTAGTGCAGACAAAATAACAATTTTTTAAGTAAAATGGTGTTTAATTAATCAGGCTGCTACAAAATGGAGTTTAATTAATCAGGCTTTGACAAAATGGTGTTTAATTAATCAGGCTTTGACAAAAACTGCTTTGCTGGTCAAATTTATGTTAAAAAAAACATAGCTCATAACTTAAATGAAGACAAAGAAAAATAAATTAAATTTAAAGTAAACATATAAATAACTTCAGTTATTACTCATGTTAAAGTTTAATGAAATAATGTAAAGCATGAGAGAAAATCCACAAGAATTTAAGCGTTAAAAACTGAAGTTGTTATCAATAAATTATTTTTTTTCGTTTTCATTCTTCCACTGCCAAGAAAGATGCTCCTTCATTGAACCAACTAGAAATCTACTTGCATCCAGATGAACAACGTTATTAATAGTAATGTATAATAAATAAAAAAATGTAAACAGTTAAGGGTTATAACAATTATCCGATGTTTCAGATGAGATTATAAAATTATGATGTCGTCCACGAGGGAGTTGTTAACTATTGCGGATACAAGTAGACTGGAGATGGAGGTTGCACACTTTATTATGTTCCGATATCATTTATGAACGAAGCGAGCCTCACTGGTATTTTTCATGTGACGTTATATTTTTTCAATTCCCCCCCCCCCCCACCCCCCAATCGTCACACTTCGTCACAATATTCGCCAACTCCCCTGGCTGCGCGACGTCTTATGTGGACGACCCCATTTAACAAAGAAGGTAACGTCAAACTATATCTACAAGCCAATAAGGTGTGCATCGTGTATATCCCGGGGGTCTCTAAGGGACAAATAAAGAATAAATGTACTGCACCCTCAGGCATGGTGTACAGGGTGACAAATTTGATTTTCTCAACCTCATCATGTGTAACCAGTTGACACAGAAACCACAGCTGCAACAGCATGTGAATGCATGATGCAGGTTTCCTACAAACTGACCAGCTACAGTGGTAGTCCCATGTTCCGTAAGGAACGCAAATCAAAATGATGATGATAAAAAAAGGGGTGTGGAGTTTTTTATTTTCTTCAAATTGCGAGCTTTTCATTTTTAACCATCGCATCAAATATTCATTTGAGGTCCACAGTTCCAGCTCCTAGTTGCAAGCACTTCCCGGGCATCATTCAGACATGTCTTGCCGGCTTCTGTTGTCTCGAGTACGCCAGCAGAAGATTAAAGCGAAGGAACATGGTAAAGAGATGGACGTTATCGAGAATCGATTTACGGTCGTCTATTTATCCAAGAGGGAAAGTAGCGAGATCCGATCTTCCTGTTTCTTTTTGGAATTACTCAGAAGACGAGAGAGAGAGAGAAAGAGAGAGAGAGAGAGAGAGAGAGAGAGAACGAACGAACGAACGAACTTTATTTTCAAAGGGTTGAGAATTGGGCACACAGGCCCGTCTAACATTCTGCCCTTCCTTTCGCTCACCTGTCATACTGAATTCATGTATTCTCATATGCATGTTACATATCAATTTCAAGAAATTCAGCGTAAAGTAAAATAAGAGAGAGAGAGAGACGACAGAGATGCAGAGAGAAACAGAGAGGGAGAGAATGGTTATGTAAGAGAGAGATATAGAGAGTCTGTTGTGAAGGTCAGTAGTACCATGAATGACCAGGAGTATCTGAGGAGGCATAGAAAGAATAGTCCAACTGCTTCCTCATGTATGTCGTATGAGGCGGCTAATATGTGAGGTTGTGCATGTGGCTGACAATCTTATCGTGTAACAATTGTTACAGAAACCACCGCAGCAACAGCACACGCATGTTTTAGTGCAGGCTTTATAAGGATCATCTAGAGTAGGGGTTCCATGCTCCATAAGAAGTGAAAGCAGAAATAAATGAAGGACGGTAGCTAGATGGTTTAAATGGCATTGTGATATAACGTGTAGAAAGTGCCGTACGGGAGTGAAGTGTTAGAGACTTCACTTTTACTAAGTTCGGCGTTTTCATCAGGTGGGATAACCAATTCCCTTCCTCGTTATCTTTACTTTCCCTTACTTGAGCAGAGTAGATGCCCATTTACAGGTGGATTGAGTGGAGCATGACGCTACCACGTTTCTCTTGCGGAACCTGGTAACTGTACAGTGAGAGGAAATCCCTCTTATAGCTTAGCCAGTCGGATACTCTCTCTCTCTCTGTGGCCAATGTTCAAATACAGTGAAAGACGCAGTCAACGCCTTAATAAAATACAAGTGCCCAAGCCTAGGCTTGACTTATTCAAGAAAAGCTTAGCTTACTCTGCTGCTCATCTCTGGAACTATCTTCCACATTATCTGAAAGATAACAACCTCAGTCCCTATTCATACAACCGTAAACTTTTCGATTACTTTATGAGTTCTGATTATCTGCCCCCCTAATGTGATTATTTTTCTGAAAAATGATATAATATCGAATGTAGTTTTAATGATGATGATAGTGTTTTTCAACATATTTTGTTTCATGGTGATACTTAGTTTGTATTTTTCAACATACTTTATTTCATGTTTATAATTAGATACTGTGAATGTGAGTATGCTATTATTTTACCTTTATAACGTTGAATTCCTTGAATTGATGGGTAAAATGTATGTGAGAATAAATGAAACCAGTATAAAAGACGAGAGAAAGGAAGGGCAGAATGTCAGACGGGCCTGCGTGCCCAATTCTCAACCCTTTGAAAATAAAGTTCGTTCGTTCGTTCTCTGTGTACTACTGAAGATATTCTACCACATGTTATGTGAAACTTCAGTGGAAGAAAGCTTCATTATTTTAAAACATGCCTTCTTAAAACACATTAAATTGGCATACAATGGTAACAAATACCAGTTACTAGAAAAGGTTTGCTACTAAACAAGCCGTTTAAGGACAAAAATTGGCTTCTCCTTCTACAGTTAGAGTGAAAAGAAAATCATCGGTATTTCTCCGACAACATCGTTACTACTTTTAAAATCAAAAGGTAATATATATATATATATATATATATATATATATATATATATATATATATATATATATATATATATATATATATACATATATATATATATATATCAGAATCTTTATTCTCCTTTAAATACATTGACATGTACTGATATTATATAATAAAATACTACATGTCAAATAGGAGAATTGAGAATTCACAAAACATGTCACGTGCCATCAGCTCAGGTTCTTTCCACATCTTACTCATCATCTTCACCAATTCTCTTCTCCATGTGTTTATTGGTCTCCTTCCAGTTCTCTTCTCCATGTGTTTATTGGTCTACCTCTGCCTCTCTTTTCCTGAGGATTCCATGACTACCATGGAATGCTATCAACAGGTTTCCTAAATGCTTGTCCTATCCATCGCCAGCGCCTTCTTCTCATCTCTTGTTCCACTGGCACTTGATTCTTGTCATCAGTTCCACATTGATGAGCTTCTCGAACTATTCTATGCAAAAATATACATAATAAATACAACATACCAAATAGGAGAATCATTATAATTCACGACAGTGTGGAAGAAGTCCCATGTAGTTCAAATTTGGTGATGTGTTTGTCTGTGTGTTTTTATTATTTATCTTTATGTCTAATATGTTCCTACTGTAGCGTAGTCCTGAACCAATATCTAAGGGCAATTAACGAGAGCCTACCTTGCCTACCTATATCGAAATATGTCAAGAAATGTTTTCGACCAATCGCTGCACGAGCTGAAACCGGTCTCAGGAACCGTAGGCTGCAGGATTGCTAGAGGGAATCTGTGTAAACGTGAATATGTATTTGTGACCTCAGGTCAAAGGATAGGGTATGTCCCTCGGAACAGTGAACACAATAAAATACCAGGAATCTTAAATTTTCATTAGATACATGGATTTAAGTTGTAGAAGCATGGACACAGGAGTTATGAGTGATTACAGGCAGTAATAACAGAGCGAAGGCTGGTTTCCCCGGTTTCAACTGTCACTGCAAACGCTACAAGGGAGGCAGAAAAAGGTTAGCTTGTTTAAATGGTAGCGCCCAATTGGCCGGTTTAAACAAGACCTGGATGGAAGGAATCGGTTGGGAAACACCGGAAGAATAAATTATCGGAGTTTGGTAAGATCGGGCAGAAAGCGGTTGTTTTACTGAAATTTTGGTAAACATAAACTGACCCAGCCAGCATAATGGAATTGCTTGTCTTTCGTTCGCCCGCTACCTGTAATAAAAAGGGAAACAAATCTGGAATATTTCTCTTGAACCGCCAGAACCAAATTCGTCAGAGGACAGAATCAGATTCTACCCCAGCTCCTTCGCCATTTGCCAGTGAAGCAGACTGCATGGGTTTATTAAAAGCCTGTTGAATCTGAGATTGTGGGTAAGAGAATTAAGTCATAATATGTATAATATTAATTACTAGTAGGTAATGGAAGTGATTTTGTGTGTAAATCTATTTGTGTGATTCGTAGAAGGAAAGCTGCTTTGTGCTGTATAATTGCATAAACCTATTTGTCACTGACTGAGTCTACCTTTCCTGTGTGCTGTAATGTTGTGTTATATTATTGCATAAACCTATTTGTCACTGACTGAGTCTACCTTTCCTGTGTTATCATCACTTATTCTGAACTGCCTCACTAATCTACAATCTGGGTAGGCGGATTTTAGAGCCAGATGCTATGTAAGACCTATTACATTTCAGGTCAGAGGTATCCTGTCACTCATCTTGTTAGCAGAGAAGAACATTGGTGTTGTACCTAGCGGTGTATGATTTGAACAAGCACCCTCTACCTACATCAGTTGGAAGAGTGGGGACTTCAAGGAAAAGGCGGAAGTGAAGAAGTTAAGTCCTATTAGACAAGACTGACTCGCAGAGCATTGGCGTACCACACCCGGTCATAGTAGTAGTGATGAAAACAGTGATGATTAAAATTAGTCTGGAAGCAACATAAACTTTAGTCAGAGTGACAGTTTTCAAAAGCTACTTAACCTAGAAATATTGTGAAGTCAAGTGATATCAGTAACAGTGAAGTCATTATGACAGTTGTCAATATCTACTCCCCTAATACTGAAGATAAACTCAAGTACCATCATTAACATTGGTTCCAGAGGATTAGTTGCACTAAGACTTTTCATAACAAGGGAGCCTTAACAACTAGGAAAAGATTTTATTTTTAGTGATTGACTTTTATTTGGTGTAGATACATGCAACATCATCAGTATGTTTTTATTTTTAGGGTTTGTGTTTACACAAACAAAACTAAACAGATGACTGTACATAAATAAAATTAAGACATTGTAGTGCACTGTTTTTATTACTTTATGTCAGCTTTGAATTACTTTGAATTTAATTAATTCCCCTAGATACTATAACAGCCCATAGGTATAATTCTGACAGGGGCACCATAGAATTCTGGTACTGAATATTACTATCTCTGCCAGAAATTCTTTACAGCCTGACTTTATACCTATGAACTCTATACACCATTGCTCTTTTCTGAGAATGGGGTATTTCTTTTAAGACCAGACTCTTCTCTGGCAACTATCCTAGTATCACCTGATACACCTTGTTGTCTTATTCTTCATAAAAGTAAGGAACCTCTCGCGACACCTACTTTATGAACAAATATCAGCTTATCTATTCTCCATAAAATATATTAACATGTAGTGACGTGATACATTAAATACAACACTGATGTGATGTTTTAAAAAAGAACACATTGTGTAGGAGATAAGATTTAACAGCAGTGTGAAAAATGTCTCCTTTATATTAATCTGGGTGTTTCTTACAGAGAAAATGTCATATCTTGTTCGACTCTATGATTGCACTGGTGCTGATATATTTACATAATACTCAGACTTCAAATTTCCTCATAAAAGAATCTTTATTATCCAAAAAAAATACATTAACATGTACTTCATATAGTATAAAAACACCATATCATATCGGATAATCATGCAGAGTCCTCAAGTGTGCCAAACCCCGTCCAGGAAACAATCGCCAAACGTTCATAATTCACTGAATTCAATTCGGTTATACTTTACAAGTTGACATCACAGAGAGATGGGTCTCCAGCCTTCAGTTACCGTCACTGTTCTTTGGAACACGAGCAAAAACTAAACGTTTACAATTCTACTGGACGCAGAAGTTGACACATACACTCGTATATACATACATACATTCACACATACATACGTACATACATAAGACAAATTTGTTTTGGTAAAAGAAAAACACCTTATTTTAAGCAAAAATAAATGTCACACTCCATACATGAACACTGCACCCAGAAAAAATAACTGTTGGTAGAAAAAAATGTCTTTTCTCACTGACTACAGATCCCTCCCCGCTGTTCCCTTACCCTTTTTTTTCTATCACATTGTGGGAGATACTGGAGTAAAGTGTCCTTTGATTAAGCATCCCCAAGAATCGCCTGCAGTGAACTTCCATCACCAAAGATCTGGTCTTGTTGATCCTGCATCAGAGCTGTCCCTTGTGGGATTAACTCAAATTGTGTTCCATTAATGAACAGTAAAATTGTCCAGACATTCTAGAAATTCCGTGAGAAATGAATTAAAAAAAAATGTCTATTAAGCATTTCCCTTAATCAAACTTTAATAAAATTTAATGCGTCACATTCTACAAAGCGTATGTCTGTCTCTACCTCTCTTCTCCGTGTATTATTATGTCTGTCTCTACCTCTCTTCTCCGTGTAGTCTTATGTCTATCTCTACCTCTCTTTTCCGTGTATTCTTATGTCTGTCTCTACCTCCGTGTATTCTTATGTCTATCTCTAGCTCTCTTCTCCGTGTATTCTTCTGTCTATCTCTAGCTCTCTTCTACGTGTATTCTTATGTCTGTTTCTACCTCTCTTCTCCATGTATTCTTATGTCTATCTCTACCTCTCTTTTCCGTGTATTCTTATGTCTGTCTCTACCTCCGTGTATTCTTATGTCTATCTCTAGCTCTCTTCTCCGTGTATTCTTATGTCTGTCTCTACCTCTCTTCTCCGTGTATTCTTATGTCTGTCTCTACCTCTCTTCTCCGTGTATTCTTCTGCCTGTCTCTAGCTCTCTTCTCCGTGTATTCTTATGTCTATCTCTAGCTCTCTTCTCCGTGTATTCTTATGTCTATCTCTAGCTCTCTTCTCCGTGTATTCTTATGTCTATCTCTAGCTCTCTTCTCCGTGTATTCTTATGTCTGTCTCTACCTCTCTTCTCCGTGTATTCTTCTGCTTGTCTCTAGCTCTCTTCTCCGTGTATTCTTATGTCTATCTCTACCTCTCTTTTCCGTGTATTCTTATGTCTGTCTCTACCTCTCTTTTCCGTATATCCGTATATTCTTATGTCTGTCTCTACCTCTCTTTTCCGTGTATTCTTATGTCTGTCTCTACCTCCGTGTATTCTTATGTCTATCTCTACCTCTCTTCTCCGTGTATTCTTATGTCTGTCTCTACCTCTCTTCTCCGTGTATTCTTATGTCTGTCTCTACCTCTCTTCTCCGTGTATTCTTATGTCTATCTCTACCTCTCTTCTCCGTATATCCGTATATTCTTATATCTATCTCTACCTCTCTTCTCCGTATATCCGTATACTGTATTCTTATGTCTATCTCTACCTCTTTTTTCCGTGTATTCTTATGTCTGTCTCTATCCCGTGTATTCTTTTGTCTATCACTACCTCTCTTCTCCATGTATTCTTATGTCTGTCTCTACCTCTCTTCTCCGTGTATTCTTATGTCTGTCTCTACCTCTCTTCTCCGTGTATTCTTATGTCTGTCTCTACCTCTCTTCTCCGTGTATTCTTATGTCTGTATCTACCTCTCTTCTCCATGTATTCTTATGTCTGTCTCTACCTCTCTTCTCCGTGTATTCTTATGTCTGTCTCTACCTCTCTTTTCCGTGTATTCTTCTGTCTGTCTCTACCTCTCTTCTCCGTTTATTCTTCTGTCTGTCTCTAGTTTTCTTGTTCTAGTGATTCTAAAACAAGGCCTGCCAAGTTATGCTGTCAGAGGTTCCCTCTATACGTGTCCAATCCATCGCCAGCGCCTTCTCAAATAGTGTTCCCCTGGGACTTGTTTTGTTCCTATCATCAGTTCCACGGTGGAGACCTTGGTGTACCATTTCGATCATTCCAAGCATTAACTTCAACAATACTGCAGTCTGATTATTTAAAACCATCTTATTGTGCTATCAATGACAATTCACTCCAACTGTCAATGTTATTTTCTGCATAATTCACATTTTTGTGTGGATACCCTGCATATTTAAGAGCCTATTAGCTCAAGAGAGCATCAGAAGCCATGTTCTAATTTCCCTGCCAGCTATAAGGTTTTCATTCATTCGTTGGTTTGCTTCCCGACCTCTCTCTCCTGGAGAATCAATACGTTATACATTTTTCCCTCATCGTTGAATCCTTAATAAACAAGTCACGGAATCAATGAAGGCATCAGAGATGGGACTTTTACAGAAAACCCAGTTTAGAAACAACAACAAAAAAATTTGCTAATACAATTAGATTATCAATATTCAGAAGAAACGCAGCACATTTAGACAAGGGAAAAGAAAGAGAATACATAACACACACCAGAGATCCAGGAACAGTTACTCAAAGTAACGTCACAATTTAATCAAGACAAGGATGGACCAGATTTTACGTTTGGCTATATTTGTCTCCCTTTAACTTTATAAGCCAAGGCATTGTTCTATACATCATCGTCCTCTTTTTCCTTTGCACTCCTACGGAGCATGGAGTAACTACTGCTGCTGGTGCCCTTGCAGAAATCCTGCACAAAACATTTACTTACTCTTGCCGTGGTGGTTTCTCTGACAATTAGTTTTACATAATGAGGTTGCGGGCCCCATGCACAACCTTATTTTAGTCACATTGTACGACATGCATAAAGATACCGTTGTCCTACTGTACTAAAATATGTTTACATTTGGGTAGACATCATTCATTAATTTATTACTCTTCGGCCTCCCAAGGAGTATTGGCTTTTAACAAACTCATGACAATTGCTCATGTCCCATACCGTCAGCTCAAGGTCCTTCCATGTTTCCCACGTAACTTCCCTTTCTGTCTCCAGTTCTGTTCTTTATCTGTTTTGCCTTTTGTTGTTGTTGCTGTTTCTGTGTGTGGCCTCCCTCTATCTTTGTTACCGTGGCGTGTCCAGAACAAGGACTGTCTTGTCGAGCTATTAATAAATTTTCTCAATGTTTGTGCTATTCATTGCCAGCGTTTTCTATTTAAATTGAATTTTTTATTTACAGAGTAGCCGACAAGGAAATATAAGTCATCAAATGGTTTTATTGAGGACAAGATTGAAAAAAAAAATGTTTAACAAAATACCGACCTAGTAGAGAGGCGAACACACGGACGAACTTTATTTTAAAAGGGTTGAGAATTGGGCACGCATGCCCATCTGACATCCTGCCCTTGTCTTTCATCCTGTATCCTGTCGTGAGTTGGTCTGTTTTCACAACACGTCTTTCTGTATACTCTGACGAAACTGCGCGCAATACTTTATGATAACAGCTTGATACACTGACCAATCGGAAGGTACCTTTTTGCCGTGTTTACTAAAGCATTGAACAGACAAAATGGCTAGGACTAATCCGTGCAACCGAGTGAAGAATGCCATTTAATTACATAAGTAGGAAAGAAGTACCACCGGGAAGAGGTCTCTAATTCTACAACGGGAATGTTGCTCTGTACGTCTGTGCAGAGACTTTCACGATCAGCTAAAGATAGCACCTTAAAACCTTGCTTTGGTAAATTGCCAGACAGCCATAACCTCCCTAAGAAAGGACAGTTTTATTTGAAGGATGGATTGCTTTACAGGAAAGCTGGAGCAGGACAAAAGGGGCATGGACAGTTAGTACTGCCATTGTGTTATAGGGACAAAGTTATGGAGCTAGCACATGTTGTACCAGACGGTGGACATATGAAAATCGGTACCACCTGTCAAAGGACATCTGTGAATCATTATTTGCCAGGTATTGCTGAAGACATAGCTCAGTATGTGAATGCCTGTGCACAATGTAGCAAGGAACATCCCACACGTTGGAAAAATCAACAGGACCTAGGAACGCATTGGGGTGGACATAGGCCTGAAAATAAACATAAAAAGGTAGACATAGTGGATATGACAGCACCTTCTCACAGTCTTCCACGAAACCAGTTACCATGGCAACTCTCCGTGTTGTACAGAGAGGGGACACAACCCATCCCATCCCGACACCAATTTGTTCGGAATACCAGGAACTGGCTATAAATAGAAAAGTGGTTAGTAGGCCACCTTCGAAAGCGGAACTACGGGGAATCCCCAAGAAAATAGGTAGTGGACGATTGGTTTGTGCGAACTAATTGACTGATGCAAAGCCAACTTCACTATACAGCTATTAAATTAGCATTAGAAAGGGCACCGGCAACAGTGGTAGTTGGCCGGCCCATATACACGGTCCAGTGAAAGTATTGACACGGACATGGACTGAGATTATATATTATATAGCAAATGCTAAACGGAGAATTGATTTCTTGGTGCAGGAAAATTCATTTCCCCATATGAATCATATTATCGTGCCAGTGAGGTTTAGCTGAGGAAACCCCTGGTGAAAATAGACTCTGCCTGGATTACAGGAAAATAAAGGAGATAACAGAGTCACTAGTGAATCTAAGTAAAGGGCATTGCCAGATTCCCGTCAAGCCTGAAATCAGACGGTTGCTGGACTTTAGCACATCGGAGGGGAACTATGAGTTCAATATGTTGCCTTTTGGGTTGAAGAATACTCCGAGTGTTTTCTCCAGGATGATGAGGAAATTATTGGATCCCTTACACAACTCAGCTATCACCAATTTTAGGGATGACATCCTCATAACAACGGAACTTTTGAGGAACATCTATCGTCTCTGGACATGTTATTGGACAGACTCAGAGAGGTGAAAAAGGAATAGTAGTCGATAATCAGCATTAGACAGGCAGCAGGCCCTGTGCTGTTTATTAACACTGTGACATACGTATAGTATGAACAGTGAAGTCCCTGAAGTGTTAGATGATATGGTAGGTCCCTCGAATAACATCGCAGCCCCTGGATTTGTGTGTAACACAATAGTCAACGTGGGTTCCCCACGTTTTCTCATTAGTGTCGTGGAATATTCTAATCCACATATATAAATTATTAGGTAAATATGAAGCCTAACAAATAAAATTAATAAAGAAAAGAGCAATGGTAAAATAACAGTGCTGTCACAAAGAAGGTACTCGAAATCCCCCTTGTTTTCTGCTTCGTCTGCAAATTGTAACGCTTTCACGTTGATATTAAAGGCCTTCTGCAACATACACGCGTTTCCCAAACACACAATAAAATGTGCTGCCTTTCTAAGAAAAACCTTGAAATATGCAAGTTGACCTAAATTTTAAATTCCATTCATGTCTTTTTCTACACTATGTTACCAAAAACAAAAGACAGATGGACTAAAGGATAGCGAGAAGGGAGAGGCAGAAAGCCGAACACTAAACACGCGTCGCGCGATACACAAATGCTGCCATCACGCGTGTAAGACTACATGCACTAACTTTTTTGGACGAACAGTGATAAAATACACTACCCTTCCCAGAGTTAGGTTTTAAAATCATAAAAAACGCTTATTAGGAAAGATAACAATAGATGGGTTTACGTTTGAAAACATTACAGTACCCAGACAGCACATCTTCGAAACAGGAGGTAGAAGGAATTGCATATTTTGAACGCAGCCACGTAGCTCTTTTAAATTTGGATATTTGGGTTCCTTAGGGCTTGCTGACAAAGAATATGTAAAACGTTACGCAAATAGTCCAGGAATTAATAAATTATAACCAAAATAAAATAGTGGGGATGCCTGACAACATAAAATCATTTCTGCTCATAAAATTTTTTTATAACGTGTTTGAACAAAACCTTACGTTACAGAAATAGCCTACCATGTAAACTCCAAATTGATTGGAGCGCAACAAATGAAAGACTAACCACGATTGGTCGGGCTATAAATACTATCTTTCGTTGTTAGGGGAGACGTGAAAAGGTAACATTTTTTCAAACACTTGTCGAAACGTGGCTCCATTGGCTAGACTCGCTGATATACTCACTTAGGAGCGTTAGTTCGAGACCACTAGTGCAAATAAGCTTGATAAAGCCACAGTGCGTTGAAGCCAGCTCATATTTTGCTAAAAAAAAGCCTGGAACATAAGCAGATGGGAATTTGTGCCAGAATTCATTGCTAATCAACGTATCTGTGTTTATTCTATGAATTGTGGTAAGCTTGAAACATTCAGTATCTTTTAATGAAAATTGAATGTGAATTGTTAATTTATGCCTGTATATATGTGTAGTTCAGTAGCAAACATGATGTAAAGCCTATAATGCTCCCGCCTGAACAGAAGGTGTCGGAGGAAAGTAAAACTGCATGGAATGGCCAAACAGTACACTGACACCTAGATTATTGATTAGACAGAAATAATGCTGGAAGTGCAGAGGCGTGGTAACCATTAAGGAGGTAAATACTGGTATAAAGTATTTCAGATGAAGCTGACAGTTGGCCTAACGCTCTGAACTCAATGTTTGTGATGTATTGTGATCAGTGTAAAAAGAGAGTATAAGTTAGTTATGAAGTAGAAGGTACATCCTTCTTGATTTCAGGGACCGTGGTCTTGATGGTATTGAGCAGCACCTGGTTAGAGCTGTGCTGAATCCAGAGTCGGACAGCATACTCCTTGGTCCATCTAGCTATCAGTGAGGTGTCTCCAGAGCCCAGGGGAGAATTTGAGCAGAAGAGTCTTTTCCTGAAGCCATCACGCAAGATAAGCTGATTTGGCCAGCTGAGCTCAACATTATGTCCCCTCATCTTGAAATGACTTTGTAAAAATAACATTCAGAGGGGAATTTAATTGTCTTAATATCAGGAACTGAGAACATCTCTAATACTAGTCCCAAAAGACAAACTATTGAAGTCATGATGACAAATACCAACAGAGCTTGAACAAAACAAAACCAGTATTACCTCATATTACTACTACACAACTGACACACATAGGATATTTTTAATAATATATGTCACTACAATATTCAGATTGGTAAAGTCTGTACATATACTTGTAATTAAAATTGATTGTGATTCCTGGTTCCTTTGTATTTGAATCAGGACACATATACCTTTATGACAACAATGAATACATATTGTTATTTGAAAAGTTATCAGTGACTCCTTAAGATATTTTCATAGAGTGTTATATGTATGTGAGTGTCACAGTGTTGTCAAGAGTAGTGGATTAAATTAAATTGTTTATCTGTCTGTTGTTGTGACTTACACTTCATCATACACATACCCTAGACACATAACGTAGTCATCACACTATTCCAGAATAATTCTGACTGAGATATATAGATATGTGGTAGCAAGTAAGGTTATCTATAATACACTACTCTTAATAGATATAGATACCTTCACAGCTGATCTCAGTCAGTACACTAAGTCCCCTATAAATATTTATAACATCCCACTTCACCACATATATTGGGGGCTCGTCCGGGATTTTGAATCTTTCCCTATTAAAAATATTGGGGGTAATTCACTTCAGGGAATATAAGAATTAAAAGGTATCCTTGGGTGGAATTAAATAAGGTTGAGCTCACGGTGCCTGTGTTGTCCATTAGATATATTTAGAGATTAAATTGTTGGTTAGACATTGTAGAAATTTACCTGATAGACAATGGCGGACCTGGCCAAGTTTCGATCTGCTGCTGTTCAGACTGCAAAAGAGTTAGGATTAGATGGGCAAGTTATGGTTGCCTATGTCACCACGGAATGTGACAAATTTATTGAACGCGAAGAAAGAAGATTAGAAAAAGAGGCCGAAAGAAAGTTAGAGGCTGAGACTAAGAGGTTGCAAGCTGAGGCTGAGACTAAGAGGTTGCAGATTGAGGCTGACAAAGAGGCTAAGAAATTGGAAGCAGAAAGAGAAGACAAAATATTAGCTGCAGAAGAAAGAAAATTAGCTGCAGAAAGGGAAGCAGAAGATAAAAGATTACAAAGGGAACATGAGTTACGACTCAGGGAATTTGAGTTTCAAGGCCATGCTCCTGAAAATGGTGCCAGTCCCTTTGCCTCTGATGCCACTGCTAGCCAAGGAGCCTCAACCTCAGCTATGAATTTTCATTTAGATCATTTTGTTGAGAAAGACGATGATATAGAGAGCTACCTAAATAGGTATGAACTATTAGCTACCACGTATGGGTTAGAGAGAGAAAGGTGGAGCTTAAAGTTATCTCAGGGACTTCGTGGGGCAGCTTATGAAGTTTTTGCAAAAATGAGCAGAGGTGATCAGGAAAATTATGACATGCTAAAGCAGGCTCTTTTGTTAAGATATGAAAAGAATGCAGAATTTTATAGGAAAAAATTTAGGAATGCTAAACTACTGTCAGGTGAAACCTATCACCAGTTCTCTGCACGAATAGAGACATACTTGGATAAATGGACTTCTCTGGGGAAAACCCAAGATCTTAAGGAAATGGTCCTTATAGAGCAATTAAGAGAGTCCATGGCTCCAGACCTGAGAAAGTTTCTCATGGAACAAGGTGCAGAGAGGCTGGGTGAGTTGCTAAATGTTGCTGAAAGGTATCAAGCAGCTCAAGCAGAGGTAACAGGTAATAAAAAGAAACAGGTGGACAACTTTAGGGCACCACAGAACTTTAATAAATTTGATCCTAAGGATCAAAATAAAGGTAAGCACCAATTTGATAGGCCACGGTATGAAAATAAAAATAAATTCCCACAATTCGATGAAAGGAAATATGATGAAAGAAAATCTTTCAACCAAAGAAAAAGGTGGTGTAAGAATTGTCAGATGGACAATCATGACACTGACCGTTGCAGAAGGAAACCTGTGTATATGGCAACCCTTCAGGTCAGGTCGACCTCAAGACAGGAGGAGGATATTATGTTAGATACCACTCCCGAAGAGATGAGGAAGGCACAGGCTGGGGATAAAACACTCAAGCCTTGTTTCAGAAAATTGTCAACTTGTCATACAACTCCAGGCAAGGGAGATTTTTACATGAAAAACAAGTTGATGTATAGGAAGACTGGAGCTAGATCCAAAGGTCACGGACAGCTGGTTCTTCCAAAAAGATATAGGGCAGACTTAATAAGGAGCCTACATGTGAAACCAGATGGGGACCATGAGAAGATAGGTACCATCATTCAAAAGGTGGCTCACAATTATTATTGGCCCAAAGCAAGATGGGACATTGAGAATTTTGTAGAAAGGTGTAGCATAGCACATGAGGGAACACCCACAAGTGGGAACATGGATCAGGACCTGGACACGCCCCGGGGCAAAATTAGGCCTGATAATAAAAAGAAAAATAGATTTGATAAAGTGGACCAAATGGAATGGGAAGCCCCTTTTCACGGACAAGCTTCACTTAACTGTTTTACAATGGCCACTATGCGGAGAGTGCAAAAAGATGTCTTACCCCAGGATAAGCCGACAATCCCTCAATCGGACTTAAACAAACTGGAGGAAAAGGATGTAGAGAGGAAATCTCTCATCAAGAATTTTAAGTGGGGAGACAGCCCCAAAAGAAAAATTGGTAGCGGTCGTTTTGTGAATGATAATTCTGGGAGGAAAAATCATCACTATAAAGCTTCGAGTGGAAGAGACCATACCGGTGCATGGACAAATAGGTCCACACAATAAAAGGTCCACTCGAAGCTATGTTAAGAACGTGGACTGATGAAAAGGCAGAGGAAAACATTACATCTTCATACCAATATGTGAATGAGCTGACCACTCGGTTAAAAACTGGCTGGAAACTTGCCAATGAAAATTTGAAACAAGCCAGGAAGAAACATGCTGCCTATTATAACAGGAAGGCGAAAGACAGAAATTTGGCTGTGGGAGAGAAAGTACTGCTTCTTTTGCCCGGGAGTCAGAATAAGTTACAAATTGGATGGCAGGGTCCATATACAGTTTTAGAGAAGGTATCTAGAACAAATTATAAGATAGATAAGAAGGGGAAAGAAAAAATCTATCATGTGAATCTCCTGAAGAAATATTTGGAAAGAGAACATCAGGAAGAGACACACTTGTTGACCTTGTCCATCGCCATGGAGATGAAAAAGGAACCACTTTCATCATTTGAGTATCCATTACACCCCTGTGAGACAGCAGCACAGGTGAAAATCAGTACACATTTAACGAAAACACAGAAAGAGAGAGTGCAACAGGTTCTAAATAATCATGCAGAGGTGTTAACAGACCGACCAGGGCATACAAACCTATTGGAATATGATATGAAACTAATAGACTCCACACCTGTCTGTATGAAACCATATTCGATTCCGTTTGCTAAGGAGAAAGCTTTGAAGGAAGAGATAGACTATCTATTGAAGGAGGGAATTATTTCACACAGTGAATCCTCATATAGTTCCGGTGTTGTACTCTTAAGGAAGCCCTCTGGAGAACATAGACTCTGTATAGATTACAGGAGACTGAATGCTATTACAGAAGGACAGGTGGATCCATTGCCGGATACAAATCAGCTGTTTGCCAGACTAAATAAAGCTAAATATTTCTCAAAAGTGGATCTGAGTAAAGGATACTATCAGATTCCAGTAAAGCCTGAGGTTAGACCATACCTAGCTTTTAGTACCTCAGAAGGACACTATGAGCTTAATAGATTGCCATTTGGATTGAAGAATGCGCCTAGTGTCTTCTCTAGAATGATGAGAAAATTATTGGATCCTCTGAATAATCCCTGTATAACAAATTTTATGGATGATATCCTTATAGCAACAGAAACATTTGAGGAACACATTGACTCTCTGAACATGCTGTTTGATCGACTTAGGGAGGCAAATTTAACAGCCCGACCAACCAAATGTTGCGTTGGATGTAAAGAATTGGAATTTTTGGGACACATAGTTTATCAGGGAAACATGACCCCTGACCCAAAGAATTTAGAGAAACTACAGAAAGCCCCGAGACCACAAACCAAGAAGGACGTGAGATCCTTTGTCTCATTATGTGGTTTCTACCAGAAGTATATCAAAAACTTTAATTCCATATGTGCACCGTTAACTGAATTGACACGTAAAGGACATCCAGATCGCATTACATGGACACCACAATGTGAAATGACTTACCAAGAATTGAAGGAAAAGCTCACAAGTAAACCCATTTTGAAATTACCTGACTTAAGTCAAGAATTCATAGTAAGGACGGATGCAAGTAATATTGGGTTAGGTGCAACTCTACTACAGAAATCAGATGCATTGGATGGGGAATTAAGCCCAGTGGCATATGCTAGCAGAAAGTTGAATAAAGCTGAAATCAACTACTCAACTAGCGAAAAAGAATGTCTTGCAGTAATATGGGCGATAAAGAAATTCAATATTTATCTATATGGGAAGGCATTTAAGTTGCAAACAGACCACAAACCTTTATCGTTTCTAGCACAGGCTAGGCATGAGAACTCCAGGTTACTCCGATGGTCTTTACTTTTGGCTCCATATAATTTTAGCATTGAGTATATATCTGGAAAAACCAATTTGGGAGCGGATTTTTTAAGCCGTCATCCGTGTGATGAGAATCACCGTAAACCCCAGAAATAAAGAAGGTACTCGAAATCCCCCTTGTTTTCTGCTTCGTCTGCAAATTGTAACGCTTTCACGTTGATATTAAAGGCCTTCTGCAACATACACGCGTTTCCCAAACACACAATAAAATGTGCTGCCTTTCTAAGAAAAACCTTGAAATATGCAAGTTGACCTAAATTTTAAATTCCATTCATGTCTTTTTCTACACTATGTTACCAAAAACAAAAGACAGATGGACTAAAGGATAGCGAGAAGGGAGAGGCAGAAAGCCGAACACTAAACACGCGTCGCGCGATACACAAATGCTGCCATCACGCGTGTAAGACTACATGCACTAACTTTTTTGGACGAACAGTGATAAAATACACTACCCTTCCCAGAGTTAGGTTTTAAAATCATAAAAAACGCTTATTAGGAAAGATAACAATAGATGGGTTTACGTTTGAAAACATTACAGTACCCAGACAGCACATCTTCGAAACAGGAGGTAGAAGGAATTGCATATTTTGAACGCAGCCACGTAGCTCTTTTAAATTTGGATATTTGGGTTCCTTAGGGCTTGCTGACAAAGAATATGTAAAACGTTACGCAAATAGTCCAGGAATTAATAAATTATAACCAAAATAAAATAGTGGGGATGCCTGACAACATAAAATCATTTCTGCTCATAAAATTTTTTTATAACGTGTTTGAACAAAACCTTACGTTACAGAAATAGCCTACCATGTAAACTCCAAATTGATTGGAGCGCAACAAATGAAAGACTAACCACGATTGGTCGGGCTATAAATACTATCTTTCGTTGTTAGGGGAGACGTGAAAAGGTAACATTTTTTCAAACACTTGTCGAAACGTGGCTCCATTGGCTAGACTCGCTGATATACTCACTTAGGAGCGTTAGTTCGAGACCACTAGTGCAAATAAGCTTGATAAAGCCACAGTGCGTTGAAGCCAGCTCATATTTTGCTTAAAAAAAAGCCTGGAACATAAGCAGATGGGAATTTGTGCCAGAATTCATTGCTAATCAACGTATCTATGTTTATTCTATGAATTGTGGTAAGCTTGAAACATTCAGTATCTTTTAATGAAAATTGAATGTGAATTGTTAATTTATGCCTGTATATATGTGTAGTTCAGTAGCAAACATGATGTAAAGCCTATAATGCTCCCGCCTGAACAGAAGGTGTCGGAGGAAAGTAAAACTGCATGGAATGGCCAAACAGTACACTGACACCTAGATTATTGATTAGACAGAAATAATGCTGGAAGTGCAGAGGCGTGGTAACCATTAAGGAGGTAAATACTGGTATAAAGTATTTCAGATGAAGCTGACAGTTGGCCTAACGCTCTGAACTCAATGTTTGTGATGTATTGTGATCAGTGTAAAAAGAGAGTATAAGTTAGTTATGAAGTAGAAGGTACATCCTTCTTGATTTCAGGGACCGTGGTCTTGATGGTATTGAGCAGCACCTGGTTAGAGCTGTGCTGAATCCAGAGTCGGACAGCATACTCCTTGGTCCATCTAGCTATCAGTGAGGTGTCTCCAGAGCCCAGGGGAGAATTCGAGCAGAAGAGTCTTTTCCTGCCGCCATCACGCAAGATAAGCTGATTTGGCCAGCTGAGCTCAACATTATGTCCCCTCATCTTGAAATGACTTTGTAAAAATAACATTCAGAGGGGAATTTAATTGTCTTAATATCAGGAACTGAGAACATCTCTAATACTAGTCCCAAAAGACAAACTATTGAAGTCATGATGACAAATACCAACAGAGCTTGAACAAAACAAAACCAGTATTACCTCATATTACTACTACACAACTGACACACATAGGATATTTTTAATAATATATGTCACTACAATATTCATATTGGTAAAGTCTGTACATATACTTGTAATTAAAATTGATTGTGATTCCTGGTTCCTTTGTATTTGAATCAGGACACATATACCTTTATGACAACAATGAATACATATTGTTATTTGAAAAGTTATCAGTGACTCCTTAAGATATTTTCATAGAGTGTTATATGTATGTGAGTGTCACAGTGTTGTCAAGAGTAGTGGATTAAATTAAATTGTTTATCTGTCTGTTGTTGTGACTTACACTTCATCATACACATACCCTAGACACATAACGTAGTCATCACACTATTCCAGAATAATTCTGACTGAGATATATAGATATGTGGTAGCAAGTAAGGTTATCTATAATACACTACTCTTAATAGATATAGATACCTTCACAGCTGATCTCAGTCAGTACACTAAGTCCCCTATAAATATTTATAACATCCCACTTCACCACAATTAGTATGCACCATAGAAGAGTGGATTTTTCACCACGTTTGCTCATTAATATGTAGACAGTTATCATGCGAGGATCCAGGAGTTTTGGTTTGCCTTAGGGGAGGTTAAGCCACACCTACTGCCAATCTTTAGAGCGATTTAAAGCAAGCATTTCTCCACGCCTTTCTGGCACCCCGCCTTGTAGGAGTTGCCAAAGCTTATCGGCAGAGCGGCTAACGATCAAAGGCAGTAGTGGTCCCAGAACGGACAATGTAGTTTCCCGCTGTTAGGTAACACGACAGTGTGAACCAGAGGAGAGCGCCGGAATCGCGGACGCAGCGAACCTGTGTCTTTTTTGTTTGTTTTTAATTTCCTCGCATGAGGTTGCATATTTTTTCCTCGCATGAGGTTGCATTGGCTCCCGCCCATACCCGGCTCTGGTTAAGACCACGAGTCCCAACACAAGAAGACCTAATGACAACATGTGTCACCGTAGTGATTTTCTGTGTTCTCACACAAAGGACCTAATGACACACGAATGTCACTGTGACTGGTCCCTGTGTCTAGACACATGATCCTAGCCAAAGGCCAGATATTTTTTTTTTCCTCGCATGAGGTCGCATTGGCACCCACCCCAAACCCGGCTCTGGTCAAGACCACATGTCCCAACACAAGAAGATTCAATGACAAAATGTGTCACCGTAGTGATCTTTTGTGTTCTCACACAAAGGACCTAATGACACATGAATGTCACTGTACTGGTCCCTGTGTCTAGGCACATGATCCTAGCCAATTTTTTTTTCCTCGCATGAGGTCGCATATTTCTTCCTCGCTTGAGGTCGCATTCGCACCCACCCCAAACCCGGCTCTGGTCAAGACCACATGTCCCAACACTAGAAGACCCAATGACAAACTGTGTCACTGTAGTGATCCTCTGTGTTCTCACACAAGGGACCTAATGACACATGAATGTCATAGTACCGGTCCCTGTGTCTAGACACATGATCCTAGCCAAAGGCCAGATAGTTTTTTTTTTCCTCGCATGAGGTTGCATATTTTTTCCTCGCATGAGGTCGCATTGTCCCTGCCCAAAACCCGGCTCTGGTCAAGACCACATGTCCTAACACAAGAAGACCCAATGACAAAATGTGTCACCTAGTGGTCTTCTGTGTTCTCACACAAAGGACCTAATGACACATGAATGTCACTGTACCGGTCCCTGTGTCTAGACATATGATTTTTTTTTCCCCTCGCTTGAGGTCGCATATTTTTTCCTCGCATTGTCCCGGCCCAAACCCGGCCCCGGCCAAAACCACATGTCCCAACACAAGAAGACCCAATGACAACATGTGTCACCGTAGTGATCTTCTGTGTTCTCACACAAGAGACCTAATGACACATGAATGTCACTGTACCTTTTTTTTTTTTTTTCCTCGCTTGAGGTCGCATATTTTTTCCTCGCATGAGGTCGTATTGTCCCCGCACCAAACCCGGCTCTGGTCAAGACCACATGTCCTAACACAAGAAGACCCAATGACAAATTGTGTCACTGTAGTGATCCTCTGTGTTCTCACACAAGGGACCTAATGACACATGAATGTCTTTTTTTTTTTCCCCTCGCTTGAGGTCGCATATTTTTTCCTCGCATGAGGTCGCATTAGCCCTGCCCAAACCCGGCCCTGGTCAAGACCAGATGTCCCAACACAAGAAGACCCAATGACAACATGTGTCACCGTAGTGATCTTCTGTGTTCTCACACAAGAGACCTAATGACACATGAATGTCACTGTATTGGTCCCTGTGTCTAGACACATGATCCTAGCCAAAAGCCAGATATTAGGGCGTTGGGTTTCACAGCGTTATTTGCGCTGCACATAAGGTTCAGATGAACAGTAATTTGGTGTGGATGACATAAAAGAGTAATGGAAAATGGGTTAGAAAATATAAATAATCTAGGAAACGGGCTATTTGTCATAAACATGGGAGATAAAAGATTGTACACCCGTGCTTGGAGAGAAAGGGAGAGAACCCTTTAATTCCAAGTCATTGAAAGTAAGGTTGATTTACACTTAGATGGTTTCTATGAGTACGCAATTATGGTGTAGGGAATTTGCATATCATGATTGTTTTAGTAAGCCTTAAGTAAGGGAATGTAACATTAAAGCAAAAACTCAAAGGGAGACTACAATTAATTAGCGCCCCTTGCAGATTAAGTGAGCAGAGAGAAAAACTAACGCACGAGAAAAATGAGCACGGCGTAAACAGTACGGAACAAAAGCTCACTGAGTTGTTTACGTAGGAGAGGAGCGTGAGTTTTGTGATCGGTGAGTTGGAAGCGATGGACCAATCGTATTGACTGAAAAACAAAAACGGATGACGGGATGAAGATTTGAAGGACAAAAGAAATTAGTCCTGGCCCAAGAAGTTAACGAGGCAAGTCGTGTGTTGCCAGGCTCTCATGAAGTGAAACAGTGAATCCTGTGGGTGACAGGAGTTTTCACAGATGAAATAGCTAGATTTAGCATGATTAGCGGTAGCAATTCTGGAGATTAGCATAAATTGTGTTCATTGAATTGTGTTAAACGTAGGATTAGCACATAGGGGTGATTTAGTAGGAAACGTGATAGGTACTTGGATTCATTTTGACACGGTAAGAAAGACTCTTGCTATTTTTATAGACTTTCAGTCAACTTATAACCAGAGGTTAATGATGCTCATGTTTAAAGGGGCGTACCACAAGAACTAACATTGAAACAAGTACGACTGAAGAAGGTATAAAGTGGATAACATAACTTTTTATTAGCTGATAGCCAGGATAGGCTGTTATATAAAGAAAAATGAGTACGACAATATAAAGTGTGGATAACATTTAAATATTAGCTGATAGCCAAGATGGGCTGTTGTATAAAAAGGAAGAGGTATTGTCATTAGACAAGAATAAATGAAGAAGGGTTCTGCAACGCGGACATCCTTGAGATAAGACATGCTCTCTCTCATTGAACAGTAAATCAGAGGAAAGAAGAGATGATGGTGAATTTGATAACTATGAGACAACTCAGGTGCTCTCTCATTTGACAGTAAGTATGAGGACGCCACAACAGCTGTACCTGACATGATTTGATTTTATACATGAACCATGTACAGATATTGATGTAATTTTTTATGAGTTAGGCCTGACAGGGCAGATACAAGAGATAAGGTGGAGAAATAAAGAAAAGAGAATAAATTGTGGGTAGATCACCTACGCATAAGTAAGAGTCTGCAGGAGAGGCAATAAATATACCTTTTGGAACAAGTTGAATTAAGGGCTGGATAAATGAACATGAAATGGAGTTTTTAACCATACTCCTTATTGGAAAATGTCGGAGCTTTAATTTTGTAAATAAATTTGTTATAAAGTTGAACCTACCACACAAGTTGACTTGATTTATAGAAGGTTATGGAGTGGGTGTGAGAAATAAGGAGTAATAGCACAACAAAAATTAATATCATGGTACGCCACAATACGATCTAGTCGCTACACAACAACAAGGAGGGAAGAACGTGACCTGGGTTGATAAAGGAACCAAACCATAACTCATCAAAGAATCATCACCTCTGGTGGTAAGGGCCAGTAAAGAGATAACCTTACTTGGAAGATAAAGTCAAAGACATAGTCTGCCAGTTCGAGTAGACTACGACTAGGCCTGCCTCTGTCACCTAGTTATTTCAAGAAGTCCCAGCACTGTCACACCAGGGGCGGCATCTCTCTTTTAGTCTGGCGGCCAGAATCTCGATAGTCTACTGAGTTCTTAAAAGGTGTGAAATTTTCACGTGTCCCCCCGCTCTTTCATTCCATTTAATATAAATAAAGACCTCTGAAAAATGCATTTATCATTCGTTTGCCAGAGATTTAAAGAAACACTAGCGTAAAGTTGAATACTGCTAGATTCCAACTGAATTGTTGGCTATATTGGAGTGAATTCTTTTCTGTGCTAAACGGTATAATATAGTAGTTAAAGTGATCAGTGGTCTAGTGCTTTCATTTTGTTTCACTGGATTGTGTGTTAATTTAAACTTATTAAATAAACCCATTTCAAAGTTCCAGCTGTAAACTAAATGATATATCTATTACATTATTTCCAAAGATAATAGATGCCGAAATGCTTAAATTAACGTTTAAAGTCGCGAAGGAATTTATAACTAATTAATTAAGTTATATATATATATATATATATATATATATATATATATATATATATATATATATATATATATATATATATATATATATATATATATATATATATATATATATATATATGCAGTTTAACCATTAGACTTGCGAAGTGTTTTCTTAAATATCTAATTGAATACGCGAGTGTATATAATAGTCTTAACGGTAAATTTATCGCGCGTTAGAATGTTATTGGATTTTTGCAGTATGATTTCATGTTTTTCTATCTTTCATCCTGTGTGGGGTCCAGCTAGGGTGCAAACCCAAGAACAATTTAACACATCATCAATTAAATTAAGATTAACTTCACTGGACTTAAACCCCAGAAGAAAAACCTACTTTACTGGTCAGTCGTGTCATCACGCTTAAGTTTTTCCACCATCAGTGATTAAATCCAAGAGACCACACCATTCTCACCCCTGTATCTGTGACCGTGCCATCCAATAGAACTTTTTTTAATATAACGAAACAAAGAACACTTAAGCTTCACTGTCCAGCGATTTCGGGACACTTTGCAAACCGCATAAACCTGCTAAATCTGGGGCTGGACACAGAAGAAAAAGACACTACCTATGTCGAGTGTTTAATTGCTGTTTTGTATTTTTCTATGGAGTGCCAGATTCCACGATCGGTAAGTGTGTGTGAGAAAATAAGTGTTGGCCATCACGAGCGTGCATGAATAAAGGAGCATTATTTGCAACCATTTATAATTTGTTCACCAGATAAATATTTTGTTTATTGTATTGTTCTTCTGTAAGTGGGATTTCCTAACCTTGGTTATTTCCCCTCCCTTAAATCTGTTTAGTAGAGGGAAAACCTTTTGGAGAACAATAGGACTTTTTCTACCACCTATACCTAGTATTGTAACACCTCGTATCAGAGTACATTAATTTACCATTGGGTTAAATTAGCTATTTGTCTGATAACCACCTGTCTTTTGGACTGGGTTTTTTTTTCTTTGTCTATTTCAAGCGGGAAAGGCAGTTTGGATTACTCCTATTCAACCCTACCCCGCCCCCCTTTTTCACCTTGGTATTTTGTATTTTCTGTACTATGATTTTCGTCTGTAACTTGATAAATGTTTTTTGATTGTGATTTACATGCTAAATAAACATCATAAAACTTTAGTACTGTGTTGGAAGACCCAAGCCCAAATTACCCATATTTGTTAACCATTGTTTGTATTCACGTAGCGTCCGTGTGGTTGAAGCACCAAATTGGTGTGAGCGCAGGTGTGTTTGGAAACTGGCAAATAATTGTTTAGCCAGGAGAGTTGTAGGAGTCTATCAATAAAATAATATTGTCGTAAGATAGGCAAAATCGGTGCATTACCCGATTTTCTTAGACTGTCCTTACTCTTCCAGCACCTTTGTGAATCTACTACCTATTTCTAAACCCTTATTATCACAGAGCCTTCACCATCATTCTTCACTCTAACGGGACCACTATTTCTAAGACCTATCTCAAAATACAAATTTACAACAAACCCAACATGCGGTGTATATCCCTGGATCTCAGATGTTGGGGCAGATTTCTTAAGTAGGCACCCACTTGAAGGAAACCAGGAGAGTAGGAAGGCAGAGTGAACCCCATATTGGGAGAATGTCGTGATTGTGAATCCAGACAGGAAGCTTCAACAGATGGTTTACGCCTTTGAATGGGGAGGCTATTGTCGTGAGTTGGTCTGTTTTCACAACACGTCCTTTTGTATACTCTGACGAAACCGCGAGCCATACTTTATGATAACTGCTTGATACATTGACCAATCGGAAGGTACCTTTCTGCCGTGTTTACTAAAGCATTGAACAGACAAAATGGCTACGACTAATCCCTGCAACCGAGTGAAGGATACCATTTAATCACATAAGTAGGAAAGAAGTACCACCGGGAAGAGGTCTCTAATTCTACACCGGGAATGTTGCTCTGCACGTCTGTGCAGAGACTTTCACGATCAGTAGTATAGGACGGGAGAAATCTTTGGTTGAATGCATCGAGGCCTCAGGTTAGTCCATAATTTGGCTGTTTAAAGTACGCATAGAAATAAATGCATATAGGAAAGAAACAGATTAGTAGCTAGGAAGGTGTAGAATAATACAGAGCGTATTTAAAGCTTTAGATGAAGAAAATCGTTCCAGGAATAACGTAGATGAATAAAATCATAGTTTTCCTGATTTGAACAAATAGGCAGATTTTACAAAAAAATTTCGGATGCAAATATTAGCGAGCAGGGAAACCCCTCGGACGCCCGACCTCACACTATAAATAACGTGTATGCTAACGATATAGGGCCAGTCATTTTTTTTAAATCACGGTGAGCGGTAACACAAATGTTAATGCGTAGTGCCTTTGCCTTATGTATCTGAGAGCAGACCATTACAACCATTAACAGCTCGACTGTGTGTGCCTGAGGGTAAGAAAGAATGTATATATATATATATATATATATATATATATATATATATATATATATATATATATATATATACATATATATATATATATATATATATATATATATGTATTTTTATGGATTAATTACAGTGTGTTAGAAAGTGTGTAGAACATGTTTGAACTACTGTGTAATTTTCTGGAGGCAAAAGTCAAGCTTGTGAAAATATTCAAATCGATTGAGAATGGTAGCAAGGTTGTGTCTATAGTTTTAGAAAAGTATTTAAAGAATTATTTCTTGATGGAATGAATCACATACCAGGAACATGAAGGAGGATAAAGGGATTGTTTTACTGCATTGATTAAGAAGATATCACTTGGTATTTTCCCACAAAACCTAATAACTTTATGGAGGCGAATCATGGACAAATAGCTCTAACTAAGGATTTGAAGGAAAATTGTATTCAGTGAACTGAATTGTATTAATGCTGACTTGATGTGACCTGTGCGTCTACCTGCACTCTGTTGTCTTAAAACTATCTCTCATCTCCTACTTCTGTGATAGGGAGATAGAGATAGGCAATACAGTGGTGAAATTAAATATTTTTCAGGTTACATCCTGCAATTACCTGCCACCTTTAGAAGCCAGACTCCATTATAGGATTCAGAGGTGCGAGTTCCCTTTAATGATACAGGGCCGGTCACCAAGATCCAAAAGCCTGGACGAGACAGTCTTCTTGCCAGACCCAAGGTGGAACAACCAAATCAAGACCTCAAGCTAAGTAGCCACCCAAGGCTACTGTATAGTTTATCACAGCATCACCACAAACTAGATAGACTATGATGAATAAACAGTGCATTTTCGCTAGGCAAACGTCCTAGTCAGTGGTTACTTAATTCCAATAACTGTGAAGAAGATAAAATAAATCATAAAGTACAGACAGTCTACACCTACAGTGATTTCAGCCTAGATAGGAGAACGTTCATACAAAGATAAAATACGGTAAATAATTTTAACGATTTGCAAGTGTTTTTATTTATTTAATTTTGTAATCAACTTTTGAATTCAGTGAAAGATTTTCACAAGAAAAGAAAACGTGTAAAAATAAATTGTAAATATTTACCAGCAGACTTACTTAAATTCTTTAAGTTAAGTTACAGTTTCTGTTGGTAGATAATTAAGTCATTACCCCTAGCAGAGTTAATAATAATAATACAATTAACAGAGGAGAATCTGGAGAGGAAACACGTAGGGACTTAGAGTAATACATTACCATCTTCTCTAGGAACTTATACAGTTTGATCCTACCTTTGATGTCTATACACCCTTACTCTTTTCAGAGAAGGGGGTATTTCTTATAAGACCAGACTCTTATCTGGCACTATCCTGGTATCACCTGATACAATTTTGTGTCCAGGATACTAAAGAATTTCAATAACATCTAACCCTCTCGTGACATATCCCAACATTCACTCATGCGGTCAAACTGTCCCCGAGGAACTTCTAAATAGACCAGCTCTGCGAGAGTCCAAAGACAACAACCCAAGCCTGCAGAAAACGATTTACAGGTTAACTGTCAATAACAAGAAATAAAGAAGAAATAAAACCTTAAATCCACAAAGAGGTGTAAAAGCTGCGAATCCAGGTGACATTCCAGCAGAATCCGTCATAGCAGGCACAGACATCTCCACACATACATATTATACACATTACGTGGTAAAATCTGACGGCGAGAAGAAAGCCCAGCAGACTGGAAGGAAGAATGTCTAGTGACAAGCAAAAGCAGGACGATTTTGAAAGATTGCGCAAACTGCAGAGAATTAATATTACTATCAACGAAAGGAAAAATATTAAACAGCATCATCGTTGAGAGACTAAAAGAGACCACAGACAGACAAGTCAGTCACGAACAAGCTGGTTGTCGACAAACAAATCCTGTACAGACAAACTGCACATAATAGCAAAACAGAGCTTGGAACCGAATTCACCATTTTACATAGGATCTGTGACCAGTGTGATAAGGTTCTCGAAAGTTTAGAGTATCAGTTTGACAACTAACGAGACACTATGGCGTTCCCCAAAAAGTCCATTAACCTAAGAAGGAAAACACACGGAGACATGACATACACAGTTATTCAGGAATATAAGTATATAAACCAATAAAACGGTATTGAATCAGTTCTACAAATAACGGTTCACATGAAACAAGGGACGTTTCGGGTTCTACCCTTCGTCAGCCACAAACAGGTGTCAAAGACAAGAATTACATATAGGTACTACAAAAACATACGATGATGAGAAACATACACACAAAATGGACGATACAAGCAGATGGAAAAAGTAAACACCAACAGTGATGAGCGAAAAAAGAACAATAATAATACAAGAAAATCGTAAAACCTAAATTAAATACCGAAACAAGAAAGTAAATAATCAACGAAACGAAAAAAAGAGAATGAACAAAACTTTGGAACAAGTAAAGGTTCACTTAGCTAGATCGGAAGATAAGACCTTCCTTAGCGATTTCTTGGACGAAATACTACGGTCTTATCTTACCAGTTTTACAGCAGCCCCTTAATTTATTTACTTAAACTATACAGTTATTCAGGAAGGACACCTTACAGAACCTTCTGAGATAAGAGTGTGGCAGGGATGCCTCTCGCCACCATTTGTCCTCGTTCTGGCTATAGATTCAACTTTGAAAACAAGGACGTCATCCAATGTAATTCTGTGCACTCTGACAAAGCAACGTGGCTGTTCTGTAACACAACAGTAACCGCTTGCAAGACAAAATGACAATACTCGATAAGAGGTCACATCTGCTGAGTCTGAAAATATGATAGTTAAGACAAAAAGACAAAGAAGACAAACATGAGAATAAATGACCCAAATTTAGTCACACTGTACTTGGAGCTCGGAAGGAAGCAGACTCTTACCTAAATCGTGGTAACAACATTGACATTATTGCGCTGTTGAGAGCTGCGCACGATGATTGAAGATTTGCGTTTACCCGTAGCGGTGTAGCTTTAGTTATCATTGAGCAAAAAATCATACCTGCATCAAAAAAAATTCATTATAATTGTTTGGAAAAGACGTCAGTGGAATAGTAGGGCTGGTGTTAAGACCGTACGGTCTAATGTGCTAATATATTTAAGTCGTCGACGAAGTACCTGCATGATTACTTTCAGGCACAAGGTATAATAAGTGCACTTTGATAATGAACGTTCAGATTGTAAGATAAATGGTACAGATTGTATCTATTTACTTCTACATGCCCGGCTGGTACTTGTCACACAATTCGAAGCTCTTGATATGGAACGATCACAGCGTTTATATTTGCAGGGAGCTACGAATTAACAGACAAACGAAGTCTATGTATTATAAAAAGATGTTTGTAGTGCCTTATGGAAAATTGTTGTTGAACGTCAAATGCTGAATTATATCCGGGACCGAAGACGCATCAAGAGAGATGAATGCAGTCAGCGACTCATAGCTTGACTGCTTGCGTCAGGATCTGCGAACCAGAGCTGACCAAGACCCTACTCCACCTCCAGGTGGTGGTCCTGGAAACAGGCTGCATCACTGCAGTCTGGCAGAGAGAGTAGGGATCAAAGAGGGAAGGCAAACCCGATCCCAAAAAAAATGCCGTGTGGAAGTCGGATGTGTCGGCCGAAAGGCGGAAATATCGCAGCTTCGCGGTAAACGGACACAATGCAACCATTTTCAGGATGAACGAGGAAGAAGAAGAAGCAGAAGAATTATATCCTTTAGATCAGTGGTGGCCAAGCTAAGGTTGGCCGAGGGCCAGATTATGGTAAAGGGTAACACCCGAGGGCCAGACCTATAAAATCCTTAAAAAATAACGTTCTGAGATTTAGTTTTACATATATAATGAACCACGTACAGAAAGCAACGGCAAACTACTGTACTGCACATCTGCCAAGACATGTATACCAGTCTTCGAACTGAAATTACTGTTAAAAAAATACAATGAATCTGTTGTTTTAATTTGTTTTGTAATTTGTAATACGGCATGTAATTATTTATTTCAAACATACATTTGTGTGTTATTTCATTGTGAAGAGTGTGGCTTCAATCAATAATAAGAGGCCGGCCAAAACAGGTTGGCGGGCCGGTCAAAACTAGTTGGCGGGCCGGATCTGGCCCGCGGGCCGTAGTTTGGCCACCGCTGCTTTAGATCGTCTATACCGTGTCGGCTGGTTCTCTGATGTCGTGAAACCTGTTGTATGTTAATAGTCCCTAATATTATAGCCCATCACTGGAAGGGTTACACACCAGCTGTGATCTAAAATAACAATGTCAAAAGCAAGAGGGTGTCTCACTGCACCAGGACACAAATGAAAATCACAAGAAATCAAGCTTTAGAAAAGTACTGATCTTCAATGCAAATGTCAATGCATCTTGCTGTACGGTTCTGGAACACGGACAACAATTTATTAATAACTGAGAAATGGTTTTTAAATGGGCGCTTGCGTAGAATAGAAGGACTTCAATTGTATGAACAGATCTAAAAATAGAACTAATGCAAGGGACCAGAGAAATACCAGCGGAACAGAGGATAAAGGAAGGCATTAGTTTTTAACAGGCCACACATTTAGAAACAAACTGATCGCATTACAACACAGGTCTTTGTTTTCAAATGCTCGTGGTAAAATAAACAGAGGAATCCATAAACACTCAAGGAGATTGAAATATGAGATCATAGAAAGGCGAAAGAAGATATGGAAACAACTTGAACGGATGGCACAAGAAAGCTTTACCTGACTCTCAATTGAATCTGAAGCCACATGCTCCAAAATGATCTAAAGCAGTGTTTCCCAACCTATTTCGAGTCGCGACCCCCTTTTATAATAACCAAGTAACCTGCGGAACCCCCCCCCCCCCCCCCCAACATTTGCATAAACGGCATTTTTAATAGGGTAAAGAAAACACATTAAAAATATACTTTTCAAAATATAATTCTAACCTAATATTTAATGCGATTGTACTTGCATCTGAACAACCAGCTTGAAAATTCGCGGCTGAGTGTTTGTTAAAGCCAACCTCATGTCATCTTCAACATTCAGTCCTTCTTGCCTTTGTTTTGATATAAAGAAGCGTTGAAAATCCACTCTCGCAGAGATATGTAGAGGCAAATGGAAGTAAAACTCGAAAGGCAAGCATGGTGACATTTGGATATCACTGATACATAGCACACCAGAACTGAGTCAGGAATTTTTCATAAAACAAATTACGTCCGAGGAATCATTCCGCAGATTCAAGAATTCATCCTGTACTTCGTCGGGAATGCTGGCTACATTCAGGGAAGCAGAGAATGTGTTTCGTACCAGTGCAGCTTCTTCTGTAACATCAGGGTAGTACCGCTGAAATTCCTTTTCAAGGGATTCAAGGTGCCCAGTAATCTCCTCCTTCAGATTCTCATCCAGTTCACCTTCAGATTCCTCTACCACACGGCAGAGTTTTTCAAACATGGCAATGTTTCCAAGATTTACTTACCGACGCCAGTTTTGCAGTTTGGATACAAATGCTTGAAGATTGTCTTGAAATTGGATAATATGTGTTTCCTTTCCCTGAAGTTTCAGGTCCAGCTTATTTAGTTGGTCTAAAATGTCTGCTAAGTAAGCAACTCTTTTCTTCCAAGCTTCATCATTAAAGTAGGCCACGAGGTCATGTTTCCCTTGCACTTCCAGGAACAACGTGATTTCATCTTTCAACTCAAAGACTTCGATTGCCAACATTTCCGTTCGACAACCAGCGTACAGCAGTGTAGAAAAGAAGAACTTCGTGATCAGAATTCATGTCTTCTTTACAGAGTTCTTTAAACAGACGGGTGTTGAGGGCTCCAGATTTGATGTAATTCACAATTTTGATCAGAGAATCAAGTACCTCTTGCATATGAGCGGCAAGAGTCTTACTGGCAAGAGCATATCGGTGAATCATGTAGTGAATGACCTTTGCTTAGGGGGGGGGGGGGGGGGGGGGGGGGGGGGGGGGGGGGGGGGGGGGGGGGGGGGGGGGGGGGGGGGGGGGGGGGGGGGGGGGCAGGGCAAGTTATTTGTCTTTTGTCTGAAAGCCCGACTTTGACCCTATCATAGCTGGTGCTCCATCTGTACAAACCCCACAGTCGTTTTTCCACTGTAGCCCTCCAGTTTCAAAAAAGGTATTTATCTTCTCCATAATATCTTCACCTTTTGTAGTACAAAACAGAAACTCTTCTTTGATGTCATCTGAATGAATATATTTCACGAAGACAAGCAACTGAGATCATGAACTTACTTCCATTGATTCATCAACTTGAAAAGAAAACAATCGAGAAACTTTGATTTCATTCAAAACCTGCTCTTTCACGTCAACTGACATATCTGAAATGCGCATCTGAATAGTGTTATTGGACAGAGATATGTGTCGCATCTTTATCTCGCTGGCTTCCCCAAGAATTAACTTCACCATCTTCAACATGCAGGGTTTGATGTTTAATATGTATGAACACGGCGGGCTTTTAATATTTTATAAGTATCCGCCGCGGTGGACCTTAAGTCACTTCCTTTCATTTATCAAAAATCAGTGTTACAACCACTAGTAGAATATTGCAGTGTAGCCATATTGAAATAAATAAGTGTTGAAAACCTTCGTGATGAAATTTCCTATAACAATAATTGCAACTAAATATAACCGCGGCAACCCCCCCCCCCCCCCCCCCCCCCCCCAGAAAACACTTTGCGACCCCCTTAGGGGTCGCGACCCACAGGTTGGGAACCCGGGATCTAAAGGGTAAAATGCCAATGATGATATCATGTACTGGGTTTAGGCTTGTATCAAGCTTGTATTAAGCATTTAACATGGTGTGACATCATTGAAACATGCATAAGAAGTTGAAGGTGTAGAAAGAACTAAAACAGACTGTTCGAGAAAGAAAAGTGGAACATGAACTACGTGAACTAAGTTAAGGCATTTGCTCACAGGAGAGCTGAAAAACAGAGAAAAAAGACGAACAGTTTTTGACATGATAGAAAAAGGTCAGAGAAAAAGATTAAAGTCAACAATTCTCATTCTCCGCTGACTGGGTAATCAAGTGAATTAGATCTAGGATACAAAGTCTTTTATTCGTTCCAGTCATTTAATTTATTGTACGTTGTCTTCCCACAAGCTATACTTGGGTTAGGAGTCCATTTGTATGTCAATAGAACGGCACAATACGAGAGAAGATCAAACACACGTAATAATCTTTTTCCTTTGGAACATTCAGAACTTCTGATGAATAAACTTAAATGGCTTTAGAATGTTTCTTGCCTTGCTTCCAATTCTAAATAACAATTGAGAGAGAGAGAGAGAGAGAGAGAGAGAGAGAGAGAGAGAGAGAGAGAGAGAGAGAGAGAGAGAGAGAGAGAGAGAGAGAGAGAGAGAGAGAGAGAAAAGAGAGAGGGAGAGGGGGAGAGATGGGGAAAGAGGATGAAATAAGGGAGATTCAAGAAAAACGTTTATGTGAAAAAAATAATTACTAGGAGATGATCATATTAGATCAACTACCATCTTCGCATCGAAGTCTGCTACTGTGGATCTCAAACGTCTAATGTTTCTTATTTTGATGGTGCACTCTGATAGACTTTTTCCTGACAATTTCTTGATGTTATCTTCCTACATAAAGCGCTGTTTTCCTCTTGCACGTTGTGGCATAATTTGTGCGCTCTCTTCTCCTCTCCGGCAGTATTTAACTACATTTGTTGTGCGTACTGAATTAGATGCATTATTTTATTGTTAGCACACTCTTTTTCCCTACTGTCATTGTTCACGTTTCACGCTTTGATGCATTACAGGGCCAGACAAGCGTATCGTCCATCCCTGAGAGATTAACTGAGTCCCTAAAACGTGATAATACCACTGACTCCAGGTAAATGCGAGCATGAAGTGTTTGCTTAAGATTGCATAATTACTTCCGACTCGACAGCAGGGTGAGGTGATTATAGATAAACGTAATCTTGGAAGACATCTGGATGAGCGAGCAAGACGAATGATGTAACGAAACTTCCGGACAACCTGGTTATGATCAGGAAAAATGTAAGAAGTTGTAACGTAAACATTACCAAGAATTGTCGGATGTAGCAACTCCACATAAGGAGGATGACTGTTTGAAATTTTCAAACGCTTGAGTCATACAGAATACTGCATCAGGAAACGTTTTCATAATATGAACTTTGAATGTATTGGCTGGCTTCTGAGGGGTCAATAAACAACCGGCCTGATTTGGAGTTTGTCAGAAAACGCCAGGTGGAAGCGTGGGCCAGGAACCTACGATATAACGTAGAAAAGGTTTAACAAACGGCACTGAATTCCTGAAATCGTTAACGTAGACAGCTCGGACCTTGCCACAGAAAAAAACAGAGTTGGATTCTGAATTTATAGGACCGGACAAAAAGCATTAAAAGCATCTCTGTACATTAGTAGAAAACTCGCCAACATTAATACGGAACCCGGAATTCTACAGGACCCCTTACAAGTGACAGAGAGATTATGAAATAGACATAATACCTAAGACGTGTGTTCGAGGCATCTATGTTATGTTGCCAAGACTATTCCCCTGAATAAGAAATCTAAGATTTCTCAATTATTGAGTTCGTGGTACCAGTACGAGGCGACCCGACTAATTGTGGTAGGACCCGGAGAGACCATTTACTGGACTACAAGACAGTGGTTAGAAATTTGAAATCGACACCTGAAGATTCTTGCCTTGACCCGGAGGGGTTACTTCCTGAACTGACCTGGAAACGTGCCCCTCACAACAGAGACGAATCTACGGAAAAGCAGCATTGGCATTTCAGCATTTTGGCAAGTCACAATTTTAAAGGACAACAAAACAACCGAACTTTATTTTTTCAAAATTCGTCAAGCTTAAAGAATGTTCAGTGAAGAAACCTAATTATTTTTCATAATCACCAGTCATATTTATTTACATTTGTTTCAAAGTAATTGACCATTAAATTTGTGTATGTTGATTTTGACAAATTCATAGTTGAATTAATCATTACAGAGTGAAAGGCATGTGTATGATCCAGAACCTCTAGTATATATTCATATATATGAATATATATATATATATATATATATATATATATATATATATATATATATATATATATATATATATATATATATATATATATATATATATATATATATATATATATATATACACATCGAGCTAATTAAATGAATTTAGCTGAATTAAATAAGCTGGGGGCTTGAACGAGCTAATTATAAGATAATCCTTCACACAAGGCGGCGGGTCAGATAAAAAGTTAACGTGCTCAAATTCATTAGCATTGTTCTTGACTTCAGAAATATCTGCCACGAGTAATCTTGTGCGAAGGTAGACACTGTTGAAGACCCACATTAGGTACTCTAGGTTTTGGCCACTGTTAGACCTCTACTGCAGAGCAAGGGGAGCAACCTGTTACACACGTTTGACTTCAACTCTTCCTTCCATTATGGTTTTCAGCAAGGTGTCTTTTTTGTATGAGCAAAACATTTTTACTCTCTGACTTTGATTTCATTAATTAATTCTCTGTTCATTTCTATAACCTCTTTATTTTTTTTTTCTTCTTCTGGGATGCATCCTACTCTTCTAACTATCCAAGTCTCACCTAAAAGGGGATACGTTTTTTTCTTCGAACTTCTTATCTACTGAATGTTCATGTTTCAACAGCATGGATTAGTATACATAAAGCTTGATGGTTCTCAGTTTTGATTTGTGGGTTATTATTATGGATGTTATTGTCTGTGTTATGTAGTTAAATGCAGCTTTGGATATTACTATTATTGATTTATGTTTCTGTGTAGATGACAGACAACATTATGAAGAGAAAGAATGTGACTCTTGAGCTTGAGGAATTACTGGAGTGTGCAATAGTCTATGACGATCAAATATAAAGTGTGCAATAGTCTATGCCGATGAAAAATAAAGTGTGCATTAGTATATGACGATCAAATATAAAATGTGCTATAGTTTATGACGATCAAATATAAATTGTGCAATAGTCTATGACGATCAAATATAAATTGTGCAATAGTCTACTACGATCAAATATAAATTGTGCAATAGTCTATGACGATGAAATATAAAGTCTGCTTTAGCCTATGGCGAGCATATACGAGGGCTATTCCAAAATCAACCTCCGATTGGCTGGTAAAAATAAACTGGTTGCCATAGCAACACGGCACATTTCCTGCAGCAATCCATATTGTGTTATCTCGCTACACGCAAACCCACAGTCCCAACTGTTCAGTTGTTCACGAGTAGCGAACGAGTATACATGGACCCTGTCATCGCCACTCCCGCCAGGTGTGAGGTCCGTGGTGTGATTCGTTTTCTGCAAGCAGAAAGACACAGCGCCGCCGAGATTCATCGTCGATTGTGTCACGTGTACGGTGATAACGTTATGAGTGACAGTTCTGTGAGGGTTGGTGCAGGAAATTCAGGGATGGGCGCACAAATGTGCATGATGATGGAAAAAGGGGGGGGGGGGGGGGGGGACAAGGACGACACTCAATTGTCACTTATGAACTAGTTCAACAAGTCGACCAAGTCGTGGGTGAAAAGCGTCATTTCACGATTTCAGATCTTTCTGCTGAATTTCCTCAAATTTCGACGACTAGACTGTTTCTAATTGTCACAGAGAGATTGGGTTACCACACGGTGCACGGTGGGTACCAAAATAACTGACTGACGTTCACAAAGCTCAAAGAATCGGCTCAACTTTGACGTTCCTTCTGCGCTACTGGGAAGAATTTCTCGACAGAATCGTGACTGGGGACGAGACATAGGTTCAGTTCGTGAATGCAGAGACGAAGGAACAGTCCAAAAAGTGGATGCACACTCATTCTCCAAACAA
>JAMPIV010001315.1:0-135000 GCA_024509875.1 Oreohelix idahoensis | reverse complement strand
AACCTCGATGAATAATAAAATAAAAGCAAGGTAGTGTTGTGTGATAAAATGATAATATTTGATTTATTACCCACAGATATTTAAGCAGACTAATAATATTTAACAAATATTATAATACACTGAAATAACTCAAGAGTGTAAAATTTTTGATAGAATTATATTACATTTATTTGTTCTGGATCAGGTTTTATGTTGACCAGAACTTTTTTTAAAAAAAGATTTAAAATTTATGAAAGAAATGCATGGAATGTTACATAATAAATGCAAGAATGTACATATATAAGTACTAGACTAGTTAGTTTTATTAAAATGTTCTAGTAGTCATCTACTTGGGAGGATAGTTAATGCTTGTGCTGTTGGGGTGGCCTCATCACACCTGTCTATATTGACTACACAGTGTCCAGTAAATTGCAGGAATTTTATGGGGTATTAGTAACTAAAAGGCGTTGGTGAACTTCCAGCAGACCAGAGGCTCACTCATCTTGCATATGTAGCTCTGGTGCTGAAATCTGGTGGTCCCACCTCTCCGTGCTGGCGGGCAATAATAGTGGTCTCTGTCACAACGTACTGCACAGATACACTCGAGTAAAATCACCAACTGAATGGACACCGCCTTGTTCACAACTGAAACTCACAGCTCTGCAATCAAAGTATGGGCCATGTGTCAAAATCTATTCTCTAGCCACGTCTGGACACAACACTGACACAACAACCACATCATACAGACAGGTCAGATCTCTCTGACCAAACAGCACATTTACCATGGTGGTTTTACATCAGATAGGTCCTCCCAGACTATAGATTCTGAAAAATATTTATTAGTTTCCTTCCCTAAAAGTGGATAGGTAATATGTTTCATTATTCTCAACACTTGATCTGTCTTTCCTAACCCTTGCTGGAGTTTATGTATATTGTTGGTCCCTAGACCCTGACTTGGGCGGGGGGTCTAGAGCAAATCCCTACTTGTTTGTAAGGCTAGATTATGATATGGCAGTATCAAATCACTCGAACATTAAACAATATTCAAAATAAACAAAGAAATAATTTCAATCTTACCAGATTATGAATAAAGAACACAGAAATGCTAGCAAAACTCAGCTGAGCTGCTGGCTATAGTATGGCGTCCCTGAACTTATTTCACTTTCTTTCATTTGGAAATCACCACACTTTAAAATACTGTGTCTATCATCGAACAACTATTGAGGAATGGCCCCACTTGCGCGTCTGAGAGCCACAATAAAATGATTGTCTGTGGCCAATCACTGCCTAGGTTTATTTCAAATTCAAATTTCCTACCCTAAAGTCATTTCAGTCATGCTTCAGTCAAGTATGGATGTTTATCTGTTAGTCTGTCCGTCTCTACTTGTTTTTTTTTTCAAAACGTACTTGATTTTTGAACCAACCTTTCTCTCCCCTCCAAAATTTTGTCGTTAAAAGTTATATTTAGACACAGCTCCCACCAATGTCCCTTCGCTTCCCTACTAAGTAGATTTGAACACCTGCGTCTCGAGGTCGTGTTTTTTTGTGCAAATAGCGACACTTTTTATTCCATACAGTCTGTCGCTGATGTGAACAACACTGTATTTTGTCATTATCTTCAATATTATCTATCCGTCTGTAAAATTAAGAACATATTAGTTCACTGCTCAGAATGGGCCATCCGGCCAGCTAATTTTTATATTCCTAACATTAATATTACGAAAAAGTTACTTTTTAATTTTTGTAATATTCCAAACATCTGCGTTCTGCCGATGAATTCAAATCAAAGGCTTGGTATCGCAAAAGCGACCAATAAATGACTGTGGCGTAACATATCCAAGGTCCCTTCTGTCGAGTTCCTTGCTTTATGTCAACTTGGGAAACGTGACTTTTCTCCGTTTCCCCCCCAATTGCGTCTCCTTAGCCTTTCTAGTCTCACGCAATCTTTCCAGTCATATTTTTTCCTTTTTATCCGCCGTTCCCCTCCTGTCTAGCAAGTCAATTTTTATGGAGGGTGATGACCCGCGGTCTGGGCGATCATGTACTATCAGCAGCCTACGCATTATGTTTTTATCCTTACATGTTATCTTTGGAGGTATTTTACCGTTGTATCTCTGTCAATTTCACTACAGTAGCCCAAGAAACCTCGATGAATAATAAAATAAAAGCAAGGACCGTTGACAAATAAAATGATAATATTTGTTTATTAGAAGACAATACTACCCATAATGTTATAATATCTTACAGTAAAAACGCTTAGATAATAACATAAATATTGTTTAAAAAAAGACATAGAGACAGACGCATTGATGTTCTCACTTAACTTTGCCAGTCTTGGGAAAGGGGGGGACGTTACATTTTGAAAGTGTAATTTATTTTTGAAAACAAGAGGCTAGTGGGCATAACATAATTCGATTGGCTGTGGTAGAATAGACTAACAGTAGTAATAAAAACGATTTGAACCCAGCGTTAGTTGCCACTCGAAGATAAAAATCTCACAAGTAGTGTTAGCATCAGAAGCAAGGAATACATGACCACTGCCTTTGCTGTTCTGCATCAGTGGCGATCTGAATGTGCCCATTGATCGCCGGTTAACCTACAAATTGTGTATTATTTCATTGATGCGGTAAGATAAACATTTATGTAAACCTTATTATTGATATGTATTTGTCTTATTGAATGTATAAGCCTTATTGATTGGGTAGAGGCATACATAGAAAGGCGCCAACCTCAAAACTTTGTGTCATTCCACAAATGTTATTAGAAAAGATTATCACCTTGTATTAAAGCCAGACAGGCTTACTGAGACTTTAGGAGAAAATAAAAAATACATAAAAGGGGAAATTGATGTATATTATTATGATGTAAGACCAGAAAACCACTGGCCGTCTTCAGCAAGTCACAGTGTTTGCACATGACTTTATAAATTTAACTATAATTTCTTCAATGACAAGGAATGTATCAAATGGATGTTTGAAGATTACCTGATGATGAATAGGGCACCAAATCAGATAGGAACGATAGCTATTTATTTAGCAACTCTACTGATCTTGAACTGTTGATAATGTTTAATTGTTTAGAGATAGAGATAGGTGTATGATGTAATGAGGAGGCCTTAATCCTCTGATTTCAGGGTTCCATCGTGAAACAATCAGTGAGCCACATACCAAAATATACGTACTCCTGAAGCTGCAAGCTCGAGGCAAAAATTACCTGTTTGCCTTAAATTCCAAGATTTCTGAAGCAGTATTCAGATCTTGCAGCAAGTCCAATTGTCCACGGGCGTGTGTTAGTTCATTTAACCATACTCTCCATCATTATTATATCAATCAGCATTCTTGACATGATGATACAAGTCGTTCATCAGAAGCGTGTCCCTGCATAGGAGTTATTGCTTCATCAGAACACTTCCAGTCAGAAACAATTTATATTAATATTAACAGACACAGTTGTTGTTTTAAATTACTTTGCTGTAAATAAATTGCCTTCTACTTTGAGTTTAAACAGTCCTGTATCCCAGCAATTGAGATACTGGTAAATAAAATTGTAAAAAATATTATCATTTAAAATTTACCCCGTGACTTGTTTAATTACTTGTTCATTAAGTTATAGGTGTAGTTGTTGTCATTTTATTAACATTACATTGCATAATACCCTAGACACCTAGCCAGATAACATCCAGACACCTTAACATATAATTAGGATCAAAACATACAGCAGATTGAGGTCGTAGGGTGGTAGCAGACAGGTACCCTGAGAACAACTTCAGCAACAATTAGACTCAGGGACTTGCATAGCTGACCTCACATCTGTAGACAATTAATACTTAACCTTTTAACATCTAAACCCACCACAAAGAGGGATAGCCAAAATAGTAAATTCAATGCGAAGGACGAATGATAACGGGTGAAAGCGAGAAAGAAAACAAGAAGTATATAAATTAAGACAGGTGTGAGGTATAACAGGTCGCTGTTCCAAAAGGTATCTTTTAAAAAAGAAATGTTCCCCTAGTTCCTGAGCAAATTAAGAAAGAATACCAATACCATCATGTAACAGAATTAGCTACAGAAACAATAACTGCACGAACAAATCAATGCTTTAGTACATGCTGTCAGCAAGAGAGCACGCTGCTGTAGTGGATCCATGCTTCCTAAGAAGCGAAAAAAAGACAGAAAAAACATCAACTTACCCTTGCAGTAGTTTAGCAGTCACGTGCAGTCTTAATTAATTACAAAAACACAATTACCAACGTTTAAACCACCTGTGTCTTCTTCAGAATGGAACAAAGACAACTATTCTCGTTTCCCATCTTTAGCACAGTCGCGCATTTAATAATCAATTTAAAAAAAATCACCTTGTCGTACCCATTCTGCCGTAATAACCTCGCGCTAGCGTCATAGTCAGAAATACTCACATGTTCTGAATATTTATCCCGAGAGTTTTGAAATGTCACTGGCAGTAATCTGCGCTAAGTTGATATTAGAACGAGATCTCGCTGCAAGATGGATTTCACGTTTAGAACACATGGCGACGGTACAGAATACTGTAGTAATAATAGTGTAATTGCTCCACGACTGACAGGCAAATCTTTATTAAGAGAATGTGACCCGCCAAAACATGGCGGGGAAATAAATATGTTGTGTGGTTACTGCTGCTTGCCTTGGCGACGGCACTAAATTCTCCTGTGGTTATTTCCTTTATTTCAATTTTGTTTCAGAAATAAATCAATGATATGGAAACAGTAGCTCGAAAGTTTGGAAGCTTAACCGATGATGAGTAATGAGGGTGCACTGGTAAAATATACAATAGCATACACTTATTAGTCATGAAGAATACTGGGAAGAAATATACGTTGTTTCAATAGGCGCGAAATTTAGTTCCCAAAACAAAATGCGCCATGAAAAAATTGCAAGTTTATTGGGAGAATGTTTGATGACAGGGCGTGACCACTTTAGAAAATTAGAAGGAGCAATTTATCGATAGCTACCAAAGATATACTGCTTCGAATGCGCTCTTTTACAGTGGCATGTCACAGAGGCCGGAACGTTTTAAAAATGTGCAGTTTGCTCTGCTGCTATATTTAACACGTCATCATCATCTTTCTCACTCCTTATGGAGCATGCAGGAACTAATGAAGATGGTCGCCTTGTGGAAGCCTACACGAAACCACCAATTCTTGCACCGATGATTTATGTAGCAATTTTTTTATATATCATGAGGTTGCCAGCACCTAGCACAACCTCATCCTAGTCGGATACCTGAGAGTGCAGTAACCATGTTCTTTCTGTCTTCTCAAAGACCCGCGGGAAGATACGGGGCTATTCCACGTGTACTCTTAATACTCTTATGTAACTGACAGCTGACATTAGGCAAGATGGTATAGACGGAAGAACTATACAATTTACAGACATATTTAAAGTACAGAACTGGAAATTCAGCATACTGTGTCATGTGACAATATTTAAGATGACATATACGGAAAAACTATACAATGTACAGTAAATAGAAAGTACAGAACTGGGAACTCAGCATAATGTGTCATGTGACAATAAATAAGTACAGTAATCTCATCACCATTTCCATTTTTGCACCTTATGGAACATAAAGCCACCAACACAGCTGGTCTCCCCTTGCCGGAAGTCTGAACTAAAACATTTATGTGTTCTGATAACGATGTTTTCAGTAGCAATATATTTTACAGGCTGAGGCTGCCAGCTCTATTTACACACTTGTATTAGGCGCCATGCCCGAGGAACCAGTTGTCATAATCTTTCTTTGTCTCCCTAGATACCACAGTGGACTACACGGCTCAGTTAGTAATATAGCAGTGTGGACAATACATCTGACCAGTGGCGGCTTTCTTTAATGAGCTGTTCAGCTGCAGCACCCCCAATGACAAGGAGAGATAAACCCAGATGTTCTTCTAAAAAAAACCCAGAAATACCCAGATTATTTTATGCCTCAAATACACGGGATAGACGATGCTTACATAATCTTTTATGTGCATCTTTAGCACAAATAATCTGTGTGCTACCAATTTTTTATGTATTTCTTACATTCTTTTTTTTTTTCTGTGTACTTTTTTATGTATTTCCAAAAAAATTCACAATTAAATAAAAATGATTTTAATAACACCCCAATATATGAACTCTTGAAAATGAGATATTTTAACAGTAATATACTTACATTAGTTACATTAACAAAATGTTCCTCAAATTAAATATAAAATGTTAGTTTTAACTTGTTACTGTTGAAAAATGTCACTTGTCAGAGACTCGGCATCCATGTCGACAACTTCTCTCCTTCGTCAAGATCATATGCATGAATTGACAACGTGGAATCTTGATTGTGAAGTTCCAAAATCTTTGCATATCTCTGCCGACAACGTCCTTCACGCACATCTTCAACCACGCTTTTACTAGGATTAAACTTATGACAAACTCCATCTTTGGCAACTGCTTGCTTGGCTAGTATTCGATTGGAAACTGTTTCACACAAAAAGCTTGTTGGTTTGTTTAGTTTTAACTAAGTTAACCTTCGAAAACACTCTTTCGACGCATGCTGAGGAGTGAGGTAGTGCCATAAGCGTGCACATGAGGTCAGCCAAAACATCAAATTTCTTCTGGTTATTAGCATCTGTTACTTGTTGCAGTCCCAGCCAGAATGCGGGCGGATCCTCATCCACTAGATGTCCAAGATCTTTTCGGTACGATGCCAGTTCTCGCCATTGATCAGACAGACGATCAAGGCTCTCTTCTGAAACAACTGTTGGGAACTGCGCTGCTAATGGAATGACAGAAGGTTTGTTGATATCGAGAGCTTGCTTTGGATCCAACAGCTGCATTTGCGCCAGAACACTGTTTTGTTCAAGTGGGAACCTGCGTCGTATTTGAGTACAAAGTTCAATCAGGTATGCCAATGCATCCTTGCGAAACTGGACTTCTTTATCTCGTAACGGTTGTCGCATTAACTGCGCTTCACATCGTCCACCCAGCTCAATGTAATTCAGTTTCTTGTGCACCTGTACATCCGAAGGATCAATGTCGGCAAGAGTGCGATGCTCATGCTGCAATACTTCCTGCCTAATAAACATACTGAGAAGAAAACGATACTCTCTTGTTACACTCGTGTACACTTTGTGAAGACGGAAGTTCTCGGACTGGAATTCCATGTTCATGACGTTAACTTTACCCAGTATGTAGCCGACAAATAGAAGCATGTGCTTCGTGCCAACAGTGTTCATCGTCTGCAGGATTTGCCCCGCACCGTCGACGTTGTCCACTGAAGCTTCGGATTGGAAATACAAGTGCAGAGCATCCCATTGCTCAAGGATCCTCTCAATGACTGCTTCACGGGACAGCCAGCGTGTTTCACACAGCTTCAACAATTTATGTTTCTGGGCCTGAACTACATCTTGTATTAACTGGAACTGGAGATTTCTTTTACTACTACGCGAAAAATAGAAGCAGACATTCTTTATGAAAATTTCAAGCCAAGACGGTAGGTGGTTGCTGGCAGCATTTGCACAAAGTGCAAATGAATGACAAACACAGCCGAGAACAAAGACATGTGGAATCTCTTTCTTCAGATGTGCCTGTAAACCACTTGCAGTCCCCATCATAGTGGCACAGTTGTCTGCAGCAAAACCAATGACGTTACTAAGCGGGATTTCATGCGTGCTCAACAATTTCTTAACAGCTGTAAACATGCCAAGACCAGTCCCATCCTCCACCTCAATGAGGTCTAACAGTGAATCAACTACTTTTTTTTGTTTTTTTGTCACAGAATCGCACAACGACTGCCAACATCTGGTTCGTAGAAATATCAGTACTCTCATCAACGAGTATAGAAAATTTCTGATTTCTGCAAATGTTTATAACTTCAAGCCGCTCAAAATGAGCAATGCCGTACTGCATCACATAGGCAGCCTTGGTGCGCTTCAGTGACATTTTTTTTTAGCAATTGTGCTGTCTGGAAATATCTGCTTGCAACATTCAATCAAATGATCAGCTTGCGAAAACGGAGTATTATGTTCTGCCATGAAAGCCGACAACACTATCTCCGCTTTAGCAATTTTGTCTTGGAGACAGGGCTCTTTTGGTTTGATGAAAAACTTGTTAATGTTCAGAGTTTTGCTTTTGGCTTCGAAGTTTTTCATGTGCTTCTGTGTGCTTTTATGTGTCAATAAAGCTGTTTTGTTGGCATTAGTTAATGTACAGGAACAGACCGTACAAATCGCAGCATAGCGATTACCAGAGTCCGGCTTTATCCAATCCTTCAGTTCGCTGTCTGTTAGCCATTCCGCACAAAAAGCCTGCTGATACCATGGCTTCACTTTTTTACGCGGTGGCGTGTGTGTCGTCATGCTACCACAACTACCTAGCGTACCTTCATCATCGCTCATTTTATAATCTTATAATAACAAAACAAAAAATAACAAAATTATGCTGTTTATCTGCTTAAGTCTAAAATGTAAAAAGAAGACTTTATAACACATCGCAAAAATGACTGAGTATTGCAGATGACAGCCATTAACAGAATAACAGGAAATAGATAGCTGATGTAAACGAGTAAAAAAAAACAACGTCATTGATGTGGTTAAAAACAATAATTAAATTTAAATGGAATAAAAAATATATAGCGCATAATGTTTTACATTTAATTATAATATACATATAATGTATAATGCTGAGTGCACAGAATATACATACATTGTAAATGCCAACTGTCAAATATACCCACATTAATGCATATTTTGAAAAAAATTACCCAGATACCCAGACAACTTGCTGTTACACCAATCAGTTGCGGAAAAGTAAATGTAACAAAATATGTCTGCGACAGTTTTGCGCACAAAAGATTACTCTATTTGATTCGGTAAAAACAATTGTTAAGTTTGAACAGAAAATTCTTCAAATTTTTATTTACCTGTCTGTCCCAATATTTTGTTCCTATCCTATTTTTTGTTTTTTGCTTTACAGTCAAAAGTATCTTGTCTTCTTATCTACCAGTCCCCTGTGTGGCACCCCTTCTCCACCCCCTCCCTTTTCCCCAGTGTGTTCTTTGTCACATGTTAACCTGGATCTTTTATCTGCATTGCTTAATCAAGGGAGGTTATGCAAGTAGAGCACAATACAGCTCTTTATTTTTGTGGAAATTATTAATGTCCGTGTTACACCCCTTTTTGTGCACCTCAATGTTTTCATTATTTTGAAACGCTGCGGTGTTCAAATAGACTAGAGTGTCGCGGGAACAGATGTTGTGAACTGAGTTTATGGTGTGTGTTATGACTGTGATATAAGTAAATAAACCAATAAAACGGTATTGAATCACTTTACAAATTAACGGTTCACATGAAACAAGGGACGTTTCGGGTTATACCCTTCGTCAGCCACAAACAGGTGACAAGGACAAGAATTACATATAGATACTACAAAAACATACGATGATGAGAAACATACACCAAATGAGCGATACAAGCAGATAGAAAAAGTTATTCCTTACCAGTTTTACAGTAGCCTCTTAATTTATTTAGTTATGATTGTGAGTGTGATTTGGGTAAGTCCGTGGGAAGAATGCAGGTCGCGAATGGTGGGAAAGTGTTGGGTGATGTTTTGCAGTTAGTGGACTTGTGAGAAGTGTCTCCAGCCGGTACGGCTGTGTTGGATGTGTATTTTTCCTCATATTATATGTCCGCCAGTGTGTATGCATACAAGGAAAGTGTTTATTCATATGTATACTAGATATTTATGATGTGCCAGGAAGTACTTTAACGATGTGTACGAGTAAGGAATAGAGATTCATATAGCGGACCAGTAACAGACAGACTGTACGGAGAGTTGACGAAAATACTGTTACTACTGTGCATTCAACATACACGAACGTTGATGGCCCTATGTGGGTGGGCTTTGAAATTTAGGTGATCATGAATTGTTTATTGTGAATGCAGTACGTATTGGATGTAGTTGTCAATAAATTATATAATCGTCAGCAGTGTTCATCTAACATTATTTCGACCTGGGTTTGTGTGCAGTTCCATAGATAGATGAAGTAACATTTCCTCTAGAGATATTGTTTGACCACTTTTCTACCCGCTCCACAAAATATACACATAAGGGAACGCCACAGTCCGTTAATTCTATTGGTCGTATTTCTGTCAGTGACATGTCCGTTAATTCTGTTGGTAGTATGTTTGTCTGTCATATGTCCGTTAATTCTATTGGTATTATTTCTGTCAGTGTTATAAAGAGTGATTACAAAGTCACTATCTATTTTTAATTTGTTATTTCATTAGTTCTATCCAACCAATTGTTTATATAAAACACACGTGACAATAAAGACTGTAACCGGTCTGGTTACGGCACCAATATAATACATGTGTGGCCGGGGTCAGTTCAGTTAATTGTGTTGTGCGCAGGTAAATATTTTGACGAGAGCTAATTCTTCAATACGTTTCTGGTTCAAGTCGTTACAGGCCTTTCGCCTGAGCCGGAAATTCCTGACCTTAGTTTATTCTTCTTCCCAAAGTCCGTTCTTACCCTTTTAGGTTTAGTGAAAAGCAATACTTCGTATAATGGTTTGTCAAAGTAATCCACTGTAACGTTCCAAAGAAAACTCAGAAATGTAGAAAAATAAAATATAGTTTATTAACGTCATTAGAACAGCAATGTTATTGACACAATGGTGAAGTACTTGTTTCTTGCTTACACAAAGTAGTGAGTATCAAAAATGAAAGTGTATATCCCCAGGAATAATATATCCAATAGAATAAAATACAAACTTGTCTACTTGAAAACTAACTTGTCTACTTAAAAATACTTGTCTAACTTGAAAACTTGTCAAGTTAAAAACTTGTCTTGATAATCTCAAAGACGAAGTTCACCTAACACTATCTGTAAAATCCTCTCGCCTAATGAATCCTAAAAATATGTAAAAGCCTTGTCTATCGCCCACGTCTCTCCTTTTTATACTATTTCTTCTTTTTTTCCCACCAATTTTCACACGATGCTTTCTTTTTTTCACACGGTACAATTATCTACATTTGCACACGCTTTCTCAGCTTTTCGACTTTTTCCACACGTCTCTCTCTCTAACAACGGAAAAAACCCAGATTAGCAACTCTCACTTTCACAAAATGTTCCATTCAAAAACATGCATTTACTATTGTTTTGTTCTGGGACAGCTTTACAATGCTCCTCTCAAAGCCGTGAACTTTTCACGATACTGTGTTTTGTGCACAAATGTCTTAACTGCTTTTAACGTTGTTATTCTTTCTCATTGTATGTGGTTTTTAACACGTATTAATGGTAGTGTATGTCAAGCGGTCACAAGACAATTAACTGCCGTTTTATCATATAAATTGCTATTTATTAAAATTACAACTCAGCATGAGATCTGGTTTGTTCACCACATGACGTCACTGCGGGTAACAACTATGGCTGTTTATTGTAACGTCAGTTTATTGGCCATTTTAGATTTTATGTTGCTTCTGGCAATAAACAGAAAATAAACAGAATATAAACAGAATACAACTTATTTGTCAAACGGCAGTTAGTCCTCATCGTTTTTTTTTAATTTGTTTATAGTATATCCAATGGATACAAGTAAAGATATAAAATTAAAAAAAAAACATTAAAAGTGATTTTCAACCATCATGTAGATTTCTGATGTTTTTTCTATTTTATTTTGAGGTGGGGAGAGGGGGGAGAGAACAGGGGTAAGAGATACTGACGCCTGTTCCCTCGTCAATTCCTCGTGTTGTCTTCTCAATCCACCAAACTCTGTTTCCATGTCACTCCTCCAGTGAAGCTTCTACGTTCACCAACGTTTATTTTCTTTTCGTTCCTCTTAGAACTCACAGTTTCTTAACCTGTGGGGGTCCCCTCCTAGGACAGAGGCAGAGAGAATACAGGGGAGGTGTGAGGTGCCTCTCGAACATTTATCGTAATTGCTTTCTCACTGGATAAAATTCAAAGATTTAGAATTAAAAAATAATATATTTGCGAGCAAGTAAACCCGCCAAAATATGACGCCGTGTGTGTGTGTATGTGGGGGGGGGGGGGAATAATTACGCTGTGTACGATCTGCTGCGTGCCCTAATTACGGCATTAATTCTCCTGTAGTCATTCATCTCTTTCAGTTCTATTTCAACTTCACTGGATCTTTGTAGTCAAACTTATCACGACTTTATGGTCAAACAACACGGCAAACTTATCACGACTTTATGGTCAAACAACACGTCAAACTTATCACGACTTTATGGTCAAACAACACGTCAAACTTGTCACGACTTTATGGTCAAACAACACGGCAAACTTGTCTCCGACTTTATGGTCAAACAACACGGCAAACTTGTCACGACTTTATGGTCAAACAACACGGCAAACTTATCACGACTTTATGGTCAAACAACACGGCAAACTTATCACGACTTTATGGTCAAACAACACGTCAAACTTATCACGACTTTATGGTCAAACAACACGTCAAACTTGTCACGACTTTATGGTCAAACAACACGGCAAACTTGTCACGACTTTATGGTCAAACAACACGGCAAACTTATCACGACTTTATGGTCAAACAACACGGCAAACTTATCACGACTTTATGGTCAAACAACACGTCAAACTTGTCACGACTTTATGGTCAAACAACACGGCAAACTTGTCACGACTTTATGGTCAAACAACACGGCAAACTTATCACGACTTTATGGTCAAACAACACGGCAAACTTGTCACGACTTTATGGTCAAACAACACGGCAAACTTGTCACGACTTTATGGTCAAACAACACAGCAAAACTTGGTCACGACTTTATGGTCAAACAACACGGCAAAACTTGTCACGACTTTATGGTCAAACAACACGGCAAACTTGTCACGACTTTATGGTCCAAACAACACGGCAAACTTGTCAACTTTATGGTCAAACAACACGGCAAACTTGTCACGACTTTATGGTCAAATAAAACAACACGGCAAACTTGTCACGACTTTATGGTCAAACAACACGGCAAACTTGTCACGACTTTATGGTCAAACAACACGGCAAACTTGTCACGACTTTATGGTCAAACAACACGGCAAACTTGTCACGACTTTATGGTCAAACAACACGGCAAACTTGTCACGACTTTATGGTCAAACAACACGGCAAACTTGTCACGACTTTATGGTCAAACAACACGGCAAACTTGTCACGACTTTATGGTCAAACAACACGGCAAAACTTGTCACGTCAAAACTTTATTTATGGTCAAACAACACGGCAAACTTGTCACCGACTTTATGGTCAAACAACACGGCAAAACTTGTCACGACTTTATGGTCAAACAACACGTCAAACTTGTCACGACTTTATGGTCAAACAACACGGCAAACTTGTCACGACTTTATGGTCAAACAACACGGCAAACTTGTTGTCACGACTTTATGGTCAAAACAACACGGCAAACTTGTCACGACTTTATGGTCAAACAACACGGCAAACTTGTCACGACTTTATGGTCAAACAACACGTTTCAAACTTGTCACGGACTTTATGGTTCAAACTTGTCAAACATTGTCATGACTTTATGGTCAAACACAACACGGCAAACAACTTGTCACGACTTTATGGTCAAACAACACGGCAAACTTGTCACGACTTTATGGTCAAACAACACGTCAAACTTGTCACGACTTTATGGTCAAACAACACGGCAAACTTGTCACGACTTTATGGTCAAACAACACGTCAAACTTGTCACGACTTTATGGTCAAACAACACGTCAAACGTGTCACGACTTTATGGTCAAACAACACGACAAACTTGTCACGACTTTATGGTCAAACAACACGTCAAACTTGTCACGACTTTATGGTCAAACAACACGTCAAACTTGTCACGACTTTTATGGTCAACAACACGGACACTGGCAAACTTGGTCAAACAACACGGCAAACTTGTCACGACTTTATGGTCAAACAACACGGCAAACTTGTCACGACTTTATGGTCAAACAACACGTCAAACTTGTCACGACTTTATGGTCAAACAACACGTCAAACTTGTCACGACTTTATGGTCAAACAACACGGCAAACTTGTCACGACTTTATGGTCAAACAACACGGCAAACTTGTCACGACTTTATGGTCAAACAACACGTCAAACTTGTCACGACTTTATGGTCAAACAACACGGCAAACTTGTCACGACTTTATGGTCACTACAAACAACACGGCAAAACTTTGTCACGACTTTATGGTCAAACAAGGCGGCAAGCGTGTCACGAGTTTATGGTCAAACAACACGGCAAACTTGTCACGACTTTTATGGTCAAACAAACACGGCAAAACTTGTCACGACTTTATGGTCAAACAACACGGCAAACTTGTCACGACTTTATGGTCAAACAACACGGCAAACTTGTCACGACTTTATGGTCAAACAACACGGCAAACTTGTCACGACTTTATGGTCAAACAACACGTCAAACTTGTCACGACTTTATGGTCAAACAACACGGCAAACTTGTCACGACTTTATGGTCAAACAACACGTCAAACTTGTCACGACTTTATGGTCAAACAACACGTCAAACTTGTCACGACTTTATGGTCAAACAACACGTCAAACTTGTCACGACTTTATGGTCAAACAACACGGCAAACTTGTCACGACTTTATGGTCAAACAACACGGCAAACTTGTCACGACTTTATGGTCAAACAACACGGCAAACTTGTCACGACTTTATGGTCAAACAACACGTCAAACTTGTCACGACTTTATGGTCAAACAACACGGCAAACTTGTCACGACTTTATGGTCAAACAACACGGCAAACTTGCCACGACTTTATGGTCAAACAACACGGCAAACTTGTCACGACTTTATGGTCAAACAACACGGCAAACTTGTCACGACTTTATGGTCAAACAACACGGCAAACTTGTCACGACTTTATGGTCAAACAACACGTCAAACTTGTCACGACTTTATGGTCAAACAACACGGCAAACTTGTCACGACTTTATGGTCAAACAACACGGCAAACTTGTCACGACTTTATGGTCAAACAACACGGCAAACTTGTCACGACTTTATGGTCAAACAACACGTCAAACTTGTCACGACTTTATGGTCAAACAACACGGCAAACTTTGTCACGACTTTCTGGTCAAACCAGCAGTCAAACTTGTCACGACTTTATGGTCAAACAACACGGCAAACTTGTCACGACTTTATGGTCAAACAACACGGCAAACTTGTCACGACTTTATGGTCAAACAACACGGCAAACTTGTCACGACTTTATGGTCAAACAACACGGCAAACTTGTCACGACTTTATGGTCAAACACGGCAAACTTGAAACTCTTGCACACTCTTTTAATCGGTGCATCATTTAGCTTTCACTGTCTTTTCCGTATTTTCCCGAAAAGGTGGCGGAATTGATTCATTGTTCGTTTTAGGGCGTGTAACTTAGACAATTAGTATAAAGAGGATCTTTTGTATGATGGCTGGTGTGAAACAAAAAGTCAATAAGAGCATATTTTCGAAGACTTGTGTACGCAAGGACCTCGCTAGAAATAAAATCTCGGTTGTAACATCTTTGCTATGTCCTGACTGGTTCATTCATTAATTTGACTCCGGGCGAGAGATGGGCCAAAAAGTTCAGAATCTCCGTAATCTAACACCACCAACATTCATTGTCTATTTTATTCCTCTAGTTATCTTCCAAACAGTGGCGGTTTAAGGCAAAATAACTTTGGCTTTTGCTCAGGGACTTCATAATTTTAGAAATCTCGCACACAACTATATACTTGTCGTTACAACAATAATTTATTGAAAAGGATCCTCGCAGGTTCAGACCTGCATAGGGCTTCTCACAACCTAAGCCCGCCCCTGCTTCCAACTCTACCATTCAAGAATTGTATTTTTTATTTTTTTAAATCCTCAATATTACCTTTTTGCATAATCAAAGTTTATTTTTTTTTAAATTTCCCTGTTATCTTGTAACTCCATCACCATCAGTTTTTGTTTCTTCATCATAACAAAAATATGTTTGTTCTCTTCCCTGCACGCTCACATCCTAACTTTATGGGCGCACGCAAATAATAAAAAGAAATAAAAAACTAAGCGGAAAGAAAGAATCTGATATAAAATATTTTACCTCTTAATAAGATATTTTCTAGTGATTATAATCGTTAGTGTTTATATTCTCACAGCCCATATCAGCTGATGACAAAAAAGAAAGAACACATCTTCCCCCCGCAACATTAGCAAAAAAAAAAAAAAAAAAACAGCGAACTACCGGTAAAAAGTGACAAACAGCAGTGTGGAAAATCATGCAGGATAAAAATTGCACAACTTCGACGCAGAAGTTAGGAGGTTAGAACCATAGACCAGGGGTCGGCAACCAGTCTATCCCAATCTACCGATAGTTCCCAGTGGATGATTTGTTGGAAGGGTGAAGGGAGAAAGGCGTTTTAAACTAGGAAAGTTTCGGACTAGACGGTCTCCTCGTGATCAAAGGTACTTTTTTCGCATTCCCAATGAAAACCATCGAGCTGGCTATTGAAATATATTCGTGAACTGCATATGATTGGACCGCGATCTTTTCTTTGTAACTGTCACGAAAGGGTTTCGTTATAGTAAAGAATAAGGTTATCCTGGACAAAAAGATGTATCAGGTGATACCAGGATAGTGCCAGGTAAGAGACTGGTCTACAAGAAATACCCTCTTTTCTGAAACAGGATAAGGGTGTATTGACATCAAAGGTTAGGATCAGCTGTATAAACCTCCAGGTGTGATGAGAGTAAATGTCCTGAAAGTCTATTTGCTCCCTTTCAAGATCCGCCTAAGATATTATGTATTATTATTTGATTATGTTGGCTAATTTTTCTAGGGGTATTAATTTATTATCTATCTCTATAACTATAATATGTATCAAACAAAACTTGTAACTCAATGTAAATAATTTCAGAAAGTCTGCTGGTACATATTTACAATTTTATTTAACCTATACCGGTTCTCTTTTCGGTTAGGTAATTTAAAGAAACTCAAAGATATTTACAGAATAAAATAAATAAACATAGAAACTTTAATTATCAAACAGAATCCTGTCTTGAAAGTTCTATTTTTCTTTACGCTGATTAATTATTATAATTCACTATATTGTGTCACTGAGTTGAACTGTGAAGGTAGTAATAAATACATTCTGTCCATAAGAAATCATCCTTCACTGTGTTTTTCTTATTTCTTTATATGTTATTTTATATTTATATATGCTGAATAAGCTGACCAGTGGCTATATATCGCCACTTATCTCGTGGGTGACGAATTCAAACTCCTTCCGCCATAGACTAACACATCTGTGAAATTTCAGGCAGTGGACCAGGGGGTGGCTGGCTACAATGACTTCACGAGCACTTGCACCTCAGAGTCCAAGAGAGTTAGTTGAAACTACTTCCAGTAGTTTGCAGGATAAAACCTGAAATACAAATAATCACAACCCCTGTATGGTCCAGCATTATTCTGTCCTTACATACAATGGACATAACACACAGTGTCAGACATTGTGCTAACATATGCACAGGACAATTTACTTCACCACCAATCACAGCCAGTTCACTGTGACTACAATTTCCTTATAAATCCTAAGTTAGATTCCTTTGTCTATGATCTGCTTCCATACAATGATTTGGTATAGTATAAATGTACTAAGTAATATCTTGATCGATTCATTACAACAATTCCTGTCGATCCTTCCTTAGGTTCCTGATAAATGTCATTTCTTTAAGAAATACTCCTTCAAATACATTATCAAACTTACAGTCGTATTTGTGCCATCATTCTCAATTAGTCTACACATTTCACAATGTTGACTTTCGTCTCTAAAAGTCAACACATGCTTGCGTTCCAGCCGGCAGCACATTCATCCTGTAATATTTCCTAACACACGCCATGCACTTCCTAACACACCAGTGGATTAATCACAGCAAAAATACATAAATATATACATAGATATATATATAGTCATTCTTACCCTCAGGCAAAACATACAAGCTGTTAATGGCATCTAATGTCTGCGCTACAGTTGCGGATGGCAAAGGTACATGACGATTACACGGTTACCGCTTCTTCTGTACAGCTTGCAGTTTTTGAAAAAGTTGTGGCCTCAATTCAGCCAAGTTCAAGAACTTATAGAGTACCGCATCCTCCCTCTCGGATGGCATGGGGTAAAAGCGGTGTTAAAAATATAAAACTGAGGCATAATTTTCCTATCTGTTCAATGAGTAAAAACTAGTTTTTCAATTATCTTCCTTATTTGTGGGGCGATTTTGGTCATTTAAAGTTTGAATTATTCTGTATTAAATCTATCTATTAATTAGTTAGTTTGCAAAATGCATTTTAATATATGCATGCTTTAACTAGCTAAGTTGGGACTAATCCTGATGTAACGAAGCTCTTTCACTCGATATTCCTATTTTACTAGAATACTATTCAAGAAAGTTTTTACACCTACCTCTAAAGTAACATTCCCGTTGTTTAATTATATACTCCTTTCCGGTGATACTTCTTTATTCTTTTCATAATTAAATATCCTTGTCCCATCGGTTACACAGAATAGGCCTCTAGGTTTTTGCATAATACGTTTCCTAACACACAATAATAAGGGTGCGTTTCCATTGGCTATTGTATTCGAGAGTTCTCTACCTATGGCGTGCGGAATGGTCAGATTAGAAAACCGTGTTGTGAGACAGATTAATATCACGACAGCAACGTTCATCAGCACCACTCCCCACCCCCGTTTAAAATCTCTCTCTCTCACACACACAAATATATATATATATGTGGATAATATACCAGCAGAGCTCTTGAAATATGGAGGACCAGATATAGTAAAAATCATGACAACAATTTGCCAGAAGATATGGAGTACAAAAAAATGGCCAAAAGAATGGACGCAGTCATTAGTAATACCGCTTCCAAAGAAAGGAAATCTAAAAATGTGCAAGAACTACAGAACCATTAGCCTTATTAGTCATCCAAGTAAGGTTAATGTTAAGGATACTTTTGAACAGAATAAAACAGAAATCAGAAGAAATCTTGTCAGAGGAACAGGCTGGCTTTAGACCAAAAAGAAGTACCTCAGAACAAATCTTCAATATTAGATTACTTATCGAAAAACATCTCCAACATCAACACGATTTATACCATAACTTCATCGATTTCACAAAAGCCTTCGATCGAGTCTGGCATGAAGGCTTATGGCAAGTAATGAGAAAATTCAATTTTGATACCAACATCATAGATATCATTGAAGCACTATACAAGGACGCAAGCAGTGCTGTTTTTGTAAGCAACGACATTGGAGAATTTTTCAAAACAACTGTAGGAGTTCGCCAAGGATGTATCCTGTCACCAGTGCTCTTTAATATATATATCTAGAACATATTATGCAGGAGGCTCTCTACGATTATAAATCAACCATATCGATTGGAGGCCGACCTCTGTGCAACCTACGTTTTGCTGATGATATTGATCTGATAGCTGGATCAGAATCAGAACTTCAAGACTTACCTCTAGACTGGAAAAAGTAACAAGAACGTATGGGATGGAAATTAATATAGAAAAAAGCAAGATATTGGTGAATAGCCATAAGAAACATGTTCCGACCAACATTACGTTAAATGGGCAACCGTTAGAAGAAGTTAACACCTTTAAATATCTCGGGTCCACTATATGTAGTGATGGAAGATCAATTAAAGAAATCAAGACAAGACTTGAGATGGCCTCAGCTGCCATGACAAGGTTGAATGTGATCTGGAAAAGTAACATCAGTTTTCCTGTGAAGATCAAATTATACAAATCACTTGTATTATCTATTCTCTTGTATGGGTGTGAGGGCTGGACACTCACTGCAGATACGGAGCGAAGGATTCAGGCTTTCGAGCATAAATGTTATAGAAGAATTTTGCGCATTTGCTATAAAGAGCACAAAACAAATGTCTATGTTAGAGAGAAGATAAACACCTATGCAGGTCACCAAGAACCACTTTTGTCAGTAGTGAAACGTCGAAAGCTTGCCTGGTTTGGGCATGTAACTCGTCATGACTCCCTTTCGAAAACGATCCTTCAGGGAACAGTCGAAGGTAAACGGAGAAGAGGAAGGCAGAGAAAATCCTGGGCTGATAACATCAAAGAATGGGCAGGACACGGTTTTTCCACACTTGTACGCATTACTGAGGATAGAGAGCAGTGGAGGACCCTGTCTGCTGATGCTTCCACCATGGCACCCCTACGACCCATGACGGGTTACGGGCTGAGATGATGATGATATATATATATATATATATATATATATATATATATATGGTAGATTTTTAGAGGGCTCAGTGTTACTAATGTAGATCTCAAAAGCTCCTGGGTTGCAGATCCCTGCCGGAGACCGATGAGGAGAACGATACTAGTCAGGGGAGATAATGTAATGGCGTTGGTATTTACGTAGGCGTTCACCGCTCTTGTATCTAAGGTAAACACAATCACAAACACAATACAAACAACCCCCAACACGTTCTAAATGGAACTACGCACGCCCCAAGTATACTAGTCAAACAAAACTCATCCAATACGATTTAAGTACATTTAGCAGACAGAGGTTACTGAACTTTGACCTTAACATTTTCGGTTCAAAGAAACAAGCCCATATTGTTTTGCTGAAGCTTTATGCAGCTTTAACCTTCAACAGGATCGGATAGCCGGCCCCTGGCCCAATCCTCCTTAGTTGCCACTTACCTGCGTTGTAAATTACAGTGTTGCTATTATCTGCTCCCCTTTCGGGCTCCCATTACACACGGTAATCTTCAGGGATTACATAGGAGGTAGAGAGAAACCAAGAACACGTGCAGAAGACAACCGGACACAGAAATGACGGGGATGAAGAAGACATGGGAACACCGTAAGCTGATGGCACGGGAAGGAAGACAGGGAATACGGGAAGGAAGACAGGGAATACGTTTGTTGAAGGTCCATGCTCCTTGGGCAGCTGAAAAATGATGTTGATGAGGATGATGACGATAAGGATGATGATGATGATGATGATGATGATGAAAGGAGCACACAATACTGACTTCATAAAATGCTGGCTTCATCAAAAATCCGTTTTAAAAAGTTCAAGTTAATAGAACAGTTGACAACAAATGTTCTTTTATGCATTATTCTTAACATTTGTCTTCCCTTTGAACAGCCGCCACTCCTAGTAACTTTAAATAAAAATGTTGAACAAGAAAATCAAACCAGATAATTCTTATAACAAACTATTAAGCAAACACCAAACGCAATGTTAACATTAACCATGGCCAGAACTCACCACAGTAAAGTTCAGTATTACTTTGCTTTGTGTGCAGCAACGATTACAGCAGACGTGGTTTACCGCCACCAATTTATGCGGGTACTATAAAAAGTTAGTGCTTCTCATTAAAAAACAGGAGAACGAAAGCGTAACACCGCACGTGCAATATAAAGGACAGTTTTATGCCAGGACAGTAACAGAACCAAAGTGTCGATAAACGTTGTCGTTAGGGAACAGTTATCCCCAGAAATACCCGTTAGATCCACGTGGAGTAGGGGTCTTCAACAAAAACATGCCAAGGCTTCCTGTCCCGTGCCATCCGTTCAAGGTCTTTTCATGTCTAATTTGTCTGTTTTAATGTCTGTCTCTAATTATCTTCTCCATCTGTTTTTTTGTTGTTGTTGTGAGTGTCTCCCTCTAGTTCCATTACCACGCGGTTTCCAGAAATGAGACTGTTTTATAAATGCTATCAACTAATTTTCGTATTCTGGGACGCCAGGGTAAGAATGTAGACCACAAAACACATGAAGCCGGGCACAGCTTTTCAACGTGTGGTGGGCATATCACCCGACAGTATGCGAAAGGGGTTTAAGAGGTAAAAAAGGTTTCTGCCGTAGAGGAGTGAAGTGTTAGAGCATTCACTATTCTAGGTCCAGCATCGAGAGGTGACAATTTCACAATTTTGTATTTAACAATATCATACCTTTTTTTCTTTTGCTGCAAAAAACATAGTTCTTTAAAATGTAATATACTTGAGGGGTTCGCCTGTAACTGCCAAAGGGGGACACTATTATTATAATGTTTGAAAACACTGGAATAAGGGATATAGAGACAGACATATATAAAAACAACTAAATTGTAATAAACATATAGACAATTTAGTAGAAAGCTGTAGGGGATCCCTAAATATACTAAGAATAGTAAAAGGTAATGGATGGAAGCCAGCAATAAAATAATGCTTATGTTCTACAAGTCTTTCATCAGGGGGAAACTAGATTATGCCAGCATAGTCTATGACTCAGCTGCAGCTTCTAACAAGGCAAAACTAGACAGAATTCAAAATGCAGCCATAAGAACCATTACAGGTGCATTTATATCAACACCAGTAGAGGAACTAGAAGTAGCTCTTGGCATACCGCCCCTTGGCCTAAGACGGAAAGAACTAAGATTAAATTATTGGAGTAAAGTTGCACAAGAAGTGACCCACCTGGCATGTAAAGCATTTGTCAAAAACCAACCAAGTGTATGGGACGTCCCCTTAAATAAAGAAAGATATCCAACAGGGTGGAGAACTATAGAAGATCTAACGCAGCTCAAAGAACTGTCAAACACAATTAATAATAGTAATAAATATAGAAGCACAATACCACCCTGGGAACTAAAAACACCAATCATAGACTACTCACTTACTGAAAAGATCAAATAAAACATAGAAGGTAAGGAAGCCAAAACGATAAGTAGAAAGTTCATAAATCAACTTACAAAACAAAGTCTGGCCGTCTACACTGATGGATCCAAGGGTGATAGTGGGCAACTAGGTGCAGGAATAGTAATACCAAAGTGGGGAATTAAGAAGAGCTACAGTGTAACTGAAGGGGCTTCGATTTTTTACCACAGAGATGGTAGCAATTCTAAAAAGTTTAGAAATAATCGAAGGTACCCCACCAGAAGCTGTTACGATATTTACAGACTCACTATCATCACGATAAGCACTAGAACACCCAGGTAAATGCAGCCGGCCAGACATAAAGGAAGAAATTCTTGCAATTAATACATCACTAAGGAACAGAGGATGTAGTGTGAGACCAGTGTGGGTTCCAGCACACATAGGTATAGCTGGTAACGAGTTGGCAGACCAGAACGCCAAGTATGGAAGAATAAGTAAAAACAATATAAGAGCAGGACTGGGAAGGTCGGAGATCAAGAGCCAAGTGGAGCTAACTATAAACGAGGAATGGAAGACAACATGGAAGAACAGTAGAAAAGGCAGACACGCGTTCAAATTGCTGAAAGAACCAACAAGGACGTGCCAGGTCAGAGAAGAACTAAAGGTACCTTCGAACAAAAAGCTGTGGTGTCTCCGTCTCGGTGCAGCGTACTTTATGATAGAGGAACCACACTGCCAAGAATGTCAGGAAGAAAATGACATAGACCCCTACCTGATCCACTGTAGAAAATACGACCAACAGAGGCTAGAATTAAAAACATACTTTAAAAATCACAATTTAGACATGACAGGTGATAAGGTTTTAAGTATAGATGCCTGCTGTGTGTCGTCGGGGTTTGAGAAGAGTGGTAGAGTAATCGTGTTGAGTTGTTATTGAATGACGTGAGTGTCCAACACAACACAACACCTTGGCTGGGTCCACAAAAACACTTACATTTATTTGACGGACATCATATGAATGCATGGCCGTAATTCAATACATACATCAAGGCAGTCTTCTACAGTCAATAATGCATCGTCGCATGACAGCCTATATACTCGCAATGCCGGCAAGGCGGGACCATCGGGGTAGTGAAAACTGACAGCTGGCGATGAAAATATTTATCATATTACTCCCTGAAATTCCTTCTTCATAAGGAAAATGCTCATCAGTATCGGATGCTCAAATACTGCATCAGTAGAACTAAAGTGGCGACCTTCGTTAATTATTAGCCACGTAGGAAGACTATAAAATTCAATAATGTTGGGAGCAATAAATATCCACGTCTTGCTTGGACGGGTTTCAATGACGAAAGGCCAAGAAGGACCGTTGCCTGCCTAGTGCAGCGCCTTATTACGTCATCCTATTATTAGTGACGTCTACACATAATCGCGTTCATTAACTATACTTTATAGTGTACAATACATCATGCTGACCTAAGATTAATATGTTAGCGCGTAAATTTAAACTGGTAACAAATTTAAGTGAGGCCAACATGTAATAGACATAAATATATCTTAACAATGCCCCAGGGGAAGCCCAAACGATACTTAAACGATATATACATAAAACAAAGGAAAATATATAAGGTTTATAACAGTGACAACCAACGGGCTGATCACCCGTTTGCCAGTCACTTCGATTACGGAAACAACAGCAAATGGATTGATTTGCCGTTGCCCTAAAGACGCCAATAGGCGTGATGGGAAACAATGGCAAAGAAAACCTATCTGCTGTTGCCCTAAGACGCCACTAGGCGTAATGGCCACTGACTGCTTTGACGGTCGGTGGCTAAGGACGGAAGAAGAAGAAGAAGATAACAGTGACAATATTGGTAATAATAACAAAAATAATACTTCAGAAAAGACATTCAACCAAATAGAAATTAAGCAACAAAAACTAACAAATCATTAATATTAAAAAAAAACCACGAAAAAAAAAACGCAGACAAATTAGCAAACTTACTAACTACTCATTGGACAAGGAAAGACAACGAGGTCTAAAAAAAAAAAAGACTCAAAAAGAACAAATACTAATACAAATTAAAACCAAGTGCAAATAGTTTTCTATATTCAATACAAATCTGAAAATAAAATGACAAATACTAATATAAATTAAAACCAGCAACTGCAAAAGTTATTTAAATTTAATACACAATTAGTAAATAAAATGACACTAAATACCCCAATTATAAACAATTTTCTGGTTGAACAGGGTAGACCAAGATGGAACGAGAAGAGGCAACAATGGTCAGCTGTTAAGTACCCGCTCTCCACCCACCACCTTCTCAAAACAACAACATCAATAACATACGTATATTGTATATTGTCTAAATCAGCCACTGGCAACCCAAAAGTTGTTGAGGGCCTACTTTAGAAACACAGTGATCACTTCTAAAGGTCTAGCTTGATAACATTATGTCTATTTTCATGTTTCAGAGAATTTGGAATAAGCCCCCTTCTATATGTAACTTTTTTCTCTACTGTATCAACTTCCTACAATTTCGTCATCAGAGCGGTGGAAGATTCAATTTAAAATTACGAGCAAATGTTAATTTCACTTAAAAGTAAATGCTGCGTCCCTTTCTTCTGCAGTTCACAACTAGAGTTTTTGTTACTTAGCTCGTGCGTTCTCACTAAAGAAAGTGCCAGAAGTACCTGTAATCCTGGGAATCCCTCGCTTTTAAATTCCAGCACGAGAGGGTTAGTTAGAGATTTCCCTAGCTTAAAAAATTATTTTTTGTTTCCCTTCCAACGTCACCTAGAATCTACCAAATTATTCCCTCCGAACAATGGGTAAATCGCGAATTTTAAAGCTAGGGATAGACAGAAAAAAGACAATCAATTTGGCCAAGGGTCCTCCAGACGTTTTTGAGTCTCGATCCCTTCATTGAATCACTGATACGTAATTGACCTCAAGCAAAAATAAATAAATAAAATAAAATTAATTAATTAATTAATTAATTAAAATAAAATAAGGAAGTTATTATAGAGACACATAAATTAACATTATTTTTCTAATAGAGCTATTAAATTCATTAATGGAAGGATGTGGCTGATGAGCATAAACAAAGGCACTGCAATTAGTTTGGATATTGATGAGTTTTAGTGGTAAGTCATTTTCTCAGTCTGTTCACTTGCTTTGATAAAACTGTATTTGCGCAGCTAAAACAAGCTTCAACCATATACGAACTTAGGAAGGCAAGTAGAAACAGCTCAACTACAGCATAAAGTGTCGGGTATTTTGCAGCAGTATTTCCAGACGTAAAATTGAGTCACAACAGGCATTTTTATTTCTTATACAATTGTCAACTTTCTACCTCAACAGTGTAATCGACCCCAGATCGACCTTCTGGGGCTTATGGACCCAGAGGTTAGGCAAACAACTGCTCAGTCATTCGTAACCGTCGGTAAGCCAGAAGGCAGGCTGCTAGTTTTTCAGACAGGTAATTGGAACAGTCAGTCGACGAAAGATCTAGTCCACCATTCATACAGAAAGATAAGGTTAAAAAAATAGATTCACGTCTTGTTAAGACAAAAGGCAAAGGTAATTGCCTACATTGTAGCCACAAGGCCTTCCTCGGTGGTGACCGGAAAAAAAGGGGGACGGGGGAACAACAACAAACAAAAAAAAAAAAAAAGAAGAAGAAAGCAAGAACTTGCATTAATGCATACAAAAATAAATAAAAGTGATACGACCCGAAATAGAACGCTATCATGAAAATCTTAACCAAATATGGACAGTCTGCCTTTCCGTATCCATTTATTAATCTATCAAAACATTCATCCATTACACATCTATCAATTATTCAATCACTGAAACACCAATCGATTAGCTCATCATCGTTATCATAATCATCATCACCATCATCATCATCTCATGTTTCGCTCATCATCGTCATCGTTTGTCACCATCGGCATTATAATCATCATCTCATGTTTCGCTCCTTATGGTGCACGGAGTCACAACTGAAGATGGGAGTCACAACTGAAGATGGGAGTCACAACTGAATAAGGCCTTCTTGAGACAGGCTACGCCAAAACACAAACTCTTGCAGTGGTGGCTTCTGTAGCTATTTATTTTTACATCATGAGGTTGCCAGCTGTGACAAGATGAATTTGGGGCGAGGTCTTCTCGAAGTCTCCTCCACTACGGCAGTACCCATTTTCAATTGAAGTGAGGACTGATCACCTGGAATTTCCGGGTCGCCATCTTGTTTTTTCTCTAATTGTGACAAAACGGTTTTCTGCATGTACTTCTGTGCCCCTCTCTCACCTATTCATCCCCTACGTCAGTATCACTTCTTTACTTTATTTTCTTCATCGTCCTATTATTTGGCATACTTTTGCCCTACATTCTTTTTGCTGTGACCACTCCCAGACGTATTTAAGTTCCGCCAGATGAACTGTGGTATTATCGAGGTTAGTTACACCGGTCAGCGGTAATACGTTTATCTCTTTGAGTCAGTCTAGCCAACCTTTGATAGGAGTTGATCTCTATTGACCCAAGCTCGTCCCGCACGATCGATTCAAAGGAAGCCAATATTGTTTGTCGGGGGAAGCTGTCTGAGATGGGCGAGGGCCCAGAAGAGAATGAGATAATAGCTTCCGGGACCATCCCTGTATCAAGATTATTACAGACAATCTGTCTGGGAGAGGCAATATTGGAAGGTAGCATCTGGACATCAAATAAGTTCACAGATTTGTTTGTGAGTTGGCGGAAACATTATGACATATTGAAAGAGGTCACGCGATGGAATTTTAAAATGTGATATTTTAAAACACGCGGGGGAGAATTAAATTAAACACCCCTACCCACATAGTCCAGAGCTTTCGATTGGAGTGATTTGAGAAGATGGAATAAACAATGAATTTCATTGGAAATTCGTCGGAAGCACAATCTGGGATTTGAACAGAGGAAGGGAAATATAATATAGCGAAATCGGAGCCTCAGATCAGACTGCATCGCAACGTCAAATTAGCAACTCCCAGAAGCCAGAGAGAGATAGATCGGACAAAGAATTCTTATATTATAAGTGACAGATCGGAAGTATTTGTGCAACTTTAAATTTACTAGTAAACCCGCATATTTAAATACAGAGACTGGAAACTTAAAAGGAGCCGGAACAAAAGTGTTTGGGCAACTTGGAAACAAAAGAAGTAAACCCGCATTTGAAATACGAAGTCTGGATACCAAAGGAATCAGATTCACCCGGCAAAAGAGGAATTATAATATTTCCCAGACCAAGTGATTCACAGAACACCAGTCATAAGAGGATTACTAACATTTCCCAGACCATGTAATTCGCAGAACACCCGTCATAAGAGGAATAAATAAAATTCCCAGATCAAGTGATTCGAAGCATCTTTGTCCACTCTAAACTGTGCAGGAGATTGTGTTCCCAAAAAGTTACTTTGGGGTAAGTGTAAACATTTATTTTACAAATATGAATTTGACATGTTTTTCTTGCTAAGTGGTTATATATGGGGCTGGCACCATCAACAAATGAAAATAGAGAAAACCGACAGCAGAGTTGACTCCTGTCTCCGACTGAGCAGTGATGAGTGATGATTACATCTCACGTGCCTCAAGCGTGTCAAATCATTTTGTGAGATATATGTACCTTGCTAATTGTAATTCAGGCAAATCAGTGTTCGCGCTGTCCAAGCAAATATTTTCCTGGTTTAATACACAGAAGAATATGGGTGATTTCTAATCATCTTCCCTGAGTTACGCTGTGTATACTCAAGAATAATTATTCCGGGAGAATAACATTGGTGGGTGGACAGCGAGACAATGCGCCCGTTAATTTATTTGCAGCCCACAAATGTACTTAGCAGAAGCATTTGTTTTTATTTTGTCTAAAAGATCGTGGTACTAAGCTATCAGACCGTTCGAGGAACGAAAATATCAGACTGTGAAGTGTCATCATCACAAAAGGATTGACGAAACCCAGACTGCAGGACTCACTGATACCAGCTAAGTGCTTATAAAAAGGCATCAGCAAAGAGACTTTAAAATTAAATATTAATTTTAAATTTAAATCCTCAAACTAAATCTCGATGACGAGAAATCTTATTTTCATCTAAAATTCACCATCATTCTATTTATTTTAACCAGTTAAAACTAACTGATTATTAAATGTGTTACATGTTATTTTAAAACATAACAATCTTAGTCGATTCAGTTATTATAAGTGTGAAAGCAATGTATGAGCAGGACTCTTTTAATATATACTGTTCAAAAAAAAAGAAACGCAACATTATTGCAGTGGTAATGGACACCAAATCTCAAACTTGTACCAAACTTTTATTTTATGGAATTAATGTTTTTTTTTTTTTGTTTTTTTTTTGTTTTTTTTTTGCGTTCGCCCGCTAATACTCGAGGCGAAATCTCAGGTTATTATTTTATGTCTAACCTGACATTGATTTTACGTGAGTATCCCTTTATTTCTTGTACAGAGACAGGTGTCCCTCGCCATTCAGGCAAATACTCGCCGATTTCGGAGGTACCCATTGCAGCTGGGTCGGCTCAGGAGCCGCCAGTCCCTGGTCGACGACACTCCTTCAAATGTCCTCGCCAGGTCTCGAGTTAATCCAGTCCAAATCCCGGTCGACGAAAAATCCTCAAATGCCGTCGCCCGGGTTTGATCCTGTATCACCCGGTCGCCAGAGCGGTGTTGTAACCACTACGCTAGCGCGGCTCCCTATGTTTCAATCTTGGCATGAAGAAGCTTTCAGACTTTAACAACGAAATGATGTTCATTAAATTTGGTTTGGACATTTATTCTTTGCGACTGAGGCATCCGTTTCAGTAAGATGTATGGCATCCTCTGGCCTCTATCAGAGAACGACATCTCCTTGACATGGATCCGATTAGCCGTTGGATCTGTTGTTGTGGGATGGCTGCCCACTCTTCCCGCAGTGCAAGATGCAACTGTCGCAGATTGGCTGGAGCCACGTCTCGCTGGCGGAGTCGTCTGTCGAGTTCATCCCATAAGTGTTCTATGGGGTTCATGTCTGATGACATGGCTGGCCACGGAATGGTCTGGACGTTGTTGTCAGCGAGGAACTGGGTGGTGAGTTGTGCCACATGAGGTCGAGCGTTATCCTGCTGAAAAATCGACCTTCGTGCAGCCAGAAGTGGAAGGACGTGAGGACGAAGAATTTCAGCGACGTATCGTTGGGCATTCAGGCGTCCTTCAATTTGCACCAGGTCACTTCTTCCCATGAAGTTGATCGCCCCCCACATCAGTACACCTCCACCACCATGTGGAGGAGCCTCATCAACACTTTTCTGTGAGTAGCGCTCATGGACTCTGCGGTAAACTCTTCTCCGTCTATCGTGTCGCTGGAGCACAAAAAATGATTCATCACTAAACCAAACCCGTCTCCAGTCATTCCCAACGGTCCATTGACGATGCTGGTTCGCCCACTGCAGTCGGTTCTGGCGATGCCGGTCCGTAAGAACAGGACCTCTGTAGGGTCTTCTAGCCCAAAGACCAGAGTCGTGCAGCCGGTTCCTGACCGTTTGATCTGAAATTCGACGAGCTGCTGACATTGACTGGACTGTGAAGGACGCAGATGCAAGTCGATTCCTGAGATGACGCAGCCGTATGAAGCGGTCTCGGCAGGAGTTGTGACTCTGGGTCTTCCACTGCGCGACCGGTCTGCCACTGAGCCAGTTTCTTGAAATCGCCCCCAAAGGCAACTAATGGTGCTTCTAACCACATTAAATTGTCTGGCCACTACACTTTGTGACTGTCCAGTCTGTAAACGTCCAATGATGATGAGTAGTTGTTCTGTAGTGAGAAGAGCCATACTTGCGCATTGAATTTTCAACTGAATTTATTCGAGAAGCGTCAATCTTTTATAGGCATTCAATAATATGGTCAGAGAGTTTTGTGTTCAGTAAGTTTCACAGGATTCTCATGAACCTGTCACGAATTATTGTCAAAAATGTTGTTTTGACCTTGACCTCTTTCATGACCTAAGGAATCATGAGGTGAGTACAATTCAGGTAACCACGAGAAATTAATGAACAGGTGGACACAGTCGATAGGTTGACTGATGTCCAATCAGCGAATATCTTTTATAAAAGTAACACCAAAAAAGTTGCGTTTCTTTTTTTGAACAGTATATATATATATATATATATATATATATATATATATATATATATATATATATATATATATATATATATATATATATATATATATATATATATATATATATATATATATATATATATATATATATATATATATATATATATATATATATATATATATATATATATATGACGAAACGGGGCGACCTCTATCGATCTTTGGTTCTCTCCGGCAGTATCGGTACATTTGTGGTACTGATTTCTATTAGGTGCTGTCAATTATCGCACTTTTCTTTCTTTCTTTATTTTTTTCTGCTAAGTAGCAGATGTCTGATTTTTTTAAAATCGCCCTGTAGGTGATAAATGCCACATCTGTAAGGAGTGCTACCCAGATTTATGGTTATAGGCGTGGCCTACTAAAACTTACATCGGTCTAAGCTATCGGCTTAATTCACCGATAAGACCCGGGGTTTGCGCACTCATACGACAGATAACGAGATTACTGTCTGTGTGTCACATGTGGGCATACAAATGTGATGTAATTGCTTCCGGTCCTTGATTAAAAAGTAAACATGGATTGATTACATTTCAGACAATATGAGTCTACAAATGTGTTTGTAAGAGTGTATACAAGACATCAGATGTCCATATATGGTAATATGTGACCTTTGCAGGCACACACCTTATTTCACGTGGGACTATTTTGAAATATCACAGCCTATCCTGCATGATTTGAAATGATTGGATCTTTCTGATTAGATTCATAACATCACTGGAGGGAATATAGGCTGACAATTTCACAGTTTTATTTCTCTGTGATTTGCACGCTCGCCAAGACAACACCAGACCTTCGCCAGAGTAAAAACTAGATTCATAATTCCTAATTGTTATCCAGACCTTTTATTGGAGAACCAGATAAGACTTATAAAGCACAGGAAATCTCTACATTTAATAAGGAACAACGGAACTAGGAAAACTGAAAAAAAAAAAAAACATGGAGTCAGAAGGGGCAATCTATTGTAAAATTCAAAGAAATCCCAGACCCGTGTAAGAGAAGGTTCGTCTCTTTTATTCATCTGTGCGACAAGTCTGTAGCCAGGATTGGCGTAAGTTGTGGTTTACATTTCATATCTTGTTACTAACATGTGAACAAACATATATATGTATATATTACCATGTGAATTTTATTGTGTGAAACTGGCTATTGGATGTCAAAGGCCTTTGAGATTGGCTACTTCAGCGTATAGAATGATGATTCATGAACCACCACTGCACGGGCTGGTGATTGCTTTATTGATAATTTCGTAAGGATAACTAAAAGCAAAAAGTAGTTCCAGGTTCCCTATGGAGCAGGGAGGGAAAGATGAAAGAGATGATGTACATTCTAAGCATTACATTTTCAAACCAGTGTAGGTGTCCCTTTAAACATATTCACTTTAAAATTAACGTAAGGTTTCACGCTTTAAACCAGTGTAAATGTCCATTGGAAAATATTCATTTTAATTAATAGAAGTTTCAAACTTTTCCACAAGTATAAATGTAAATGAAACATGAATGAATTTATATTGTGAACACTTTTCAAACAGTTAAGATGTAAATGCAAAACTTATTATATCTGTACGTTTAACCTTTTACATTTAAAGCTATTCAGTTTAAATGTAAAGGAAGTTTTATCCCAAGGGATTAAATTTAATTCTAATCGAATGTAAACTCTGAGTTAAGTGGGATGGTGAAATAGAAGAGGGAGGATACATAACTGTGTCGGAGAACGCCATACTCAGAAGAGCGTTCTTTTCTATTCTTCTATCACAGTTATTGGTGGTACCAGCAGAACGTACTATGTCTGGAACAAGACGGGATCAGTGGCCTACTCTTAAGACACTGTGTAGACTTTCCTTGAAGTTTCTCGGAGACGAGCTACACCCGACAACCTTGACCTGAGACGAGTGATCAGTGTGAAAAGACAGAACCGTCATTGGCAGCTATGTTCAAACATATGCTGCCACCTGAACTTTTTAACCCTTTTTGCAATCCCCAAATACGAGGATGATAGCTTTCCTTTATCCATAACTATTCAAATTATTTTCAAACTGTTACAACTAAAGTGATTATTAAATTTTGTTATTTGTAATGTTACAAATTTAACTTCACTTTGATCATTTTAAAGTTACTGCATGTTTGTCTCAGTCAATTACTACACACATTCTAAATAGAGCTATACTTGAATAAGATAATTCCACTGAGTAAATCAGGGGTTGGGGCTTAACGAGCTGACAAATAAGTGCTGGAATTCTTCACAAAAGTGGTCGGCAGGTTACAGAATTAACGTGCTTAGCGAAAGCCAGCATTTTTTTTTTTTGCTTACCTGAATTTCTTGTGAAGACTCCCATGTTATAGAAGCTTTACCCTGATGAAATAAAGATTTCGTTCGTTCGTTCGTTCGTTCATGATAGAAGCTTTACCCTGATGAAATAAAGATTTCATTCGTTCGTTTTACTACTCTTCCATCTACATTTCTGCCAAGAGTAATCTTGCGTACACATAGACTCCATTGCAGCCTATATTAGATACTTTTGAGTTTTGGCCATTGTTGGACCACTACTGCAAAGCAGGGGAAGCAATACCGTCACAATATATATATATATAGCTTCTTGTAAAAGGGAATTTCGCTGGATTTACACCAGCTGGGGGCTTGAACGGGCTATAGCCATTGCTTAATTCTTCATAAAGGCGGCGGACAGATAATAAGTTAACAATTGTTCAGCCAGTGCAGCATTGTTCTTGACTTCGGAAATATCTTATGAACTCTCCCTTGAAATACAAGCGTCTTTACCTTTCTATGTACAACACTGCCAAGAGTAATCTTGTGCGAAGGTAGACACCTTTGACGACCCATTTAGATACCCTTGAGTTTTGGCCACTTTTGGACCACTGCAAAGCAGGAGAAGCAATCCATGACACTGATATGTAGCAGATATTTTGTATTCTCAACATTCTTACACTCCTCTCACTGATATGTAGTCATATCTGTTTGGTTATCCGTTTCTCCCTGCTTTGCAAGGAACGGATGAGATAATAATTAATCGACAACCTTGTTGGTTAATTTCGGGTGTGCCCGACATCAGGCTACAGATTAACACTAAAATCGCACAGGGCATTTGTTTTATCGCTGATAAGGCCACGGTGCGTTCTTTGTCAATATAGTAAAGAGACGGATTGTGTTTGCTCATGCGACAGATAACGAGATTACTCGTCTGTGCGACACATTTTGGACAGACATGTATAACATCATCGCTTCCTGCACACCTTGTGGCAAAGCAGGAAAGTAAGATGTTACATCTGACACATATTGTAGAATGAGTTTACAGACGTGTTTGTGAGTGTGCATACAAGGCATTGGATCTTTTATTCCCATATATGGGAGAGGTGACCTTTTGCATCATGCACATTATTTCAGGCGGCAATAATTTTGAAAAGACCTCACAAAACACGCTCGTTTGAAACGTTTGGAGCTTTCTTAGCATCGTAACAAACAAAATGCGGTGGAAGAAGGGCCATATAACCTCACCTTTTCGCAGTTTTAAGACACTGTGAACATTAAATGTGAGTATCGCTTGCCAAGACGAAACCAGACTGCCAGGGTTAGAATTCAGAATTCTGTTTTTAAAAAAGGGCGTATTGGAACATCTTGAAGGACTTAAAGAGCCCAGGAAAGCCATTTTAATAAGGAAGACCGGCATCTGAGGAAAATGAGACACGGAGTCTTAGTGGGAGTTTAGTGCTAACATAACGACCCCCAAGACACGTGAAAAAAGGCATCTGCTAGTGCCTTAAACCTACTTCTCTGAGCAAACAGTCTGTAAGCCAAGATTGGCGTAAGCTGTACTTTCTACATTTTATATTTTTCATTACTAACATGTGAACTAATATGTATACATTGCCATGTGTGTATTAATATGTGAAAAGTGCTAGTGGGTGTCGAAATCATTTGAGGCTGGCAACCTCATAATATAGAATGATGAATTCATGAACCACCACTGCAAGGGCATGTGACTGCTTTATTGCTAGTTTCTTAAAGAGAACTAAAAACGCATTGGTAGTCCCAAGTTCCATATGGAGCAGGGAGGGAAAGATGAAAGAAATGATGTACATTCTAATTATAATATCTACATTTTCAAACCAGTGTAAATGTCTATTTAAACATATGCACTTTAAAATTAATGAAAGTTTCAAAGCTTTTCAATCAGTGTAGATGTAAATGAAAACATATTCAACTTATATTGTGAACACTTTTCAATCAGTGTAGATGTAAATGAAAACATATTCAATCTATATTGTGAACACTTTCCAATCAGTGTAGATGTTAATGTAAACATATTCTATCTATACTTTTAACCTTTTCATTTGAATGTAAAATAAATATAAAGCTATTCAATTTACATGTAAAGAAAGTTTCATCTCGAGGGATTAAGTTTAATTCTCATCGAGGGTAAATTCTGAGGTAGATGGGATGGTGGAATAGGAGAAAGAGACCCATTACTATGTGTCGGAAAACACAATACTCAGGAGAGCGTTTTGTTTTCGTTCTTTTACCATAGTTGTTGGTGGTACCAGTTGAGAGTACTATCTTTGGAGCAAGAAGGGAAAAGTGGCCTGAGCTTTAAGATTAGGGACGAACATCGTAGACACTCCCTGACACTTCTGGGAACGTGCTGCGCCCTACAACCTGGACCAGCGACGAGTGTGATCAGTCTACCAAGAACCAAACCATCAGAAGGAGCATAACCGTCACTGACAGCGAAGTAACACATAAAAGCTGCCAAGTGACGTCCTTTACACATTTCTATCCCATCACAACGTGACGATAAACTTTTTTTTTATAAATAATTATTAATTTCCTTAAAGCCTTGTTAAAACCTAAATGACTATTAAATCTGTTATTTGTAAATATACAAATTTAGCGTCGATTTAATCATTTTGAATGTACTGCATGTTTGTCTCAAGTCAATTTACCAAATACACTCTAAACAGAGCTATACCATAATAATAAGAATTCCACTGAGTAAATCAGGGTAGGGGCTTGAACGAGCTGAAATTAATAATTGCTTAATTCTTCATAAAAGGCGGTGGACCGATATAAGTAAACAATTGCCTTGCCAAAGCAGCATTGTTCTTGACTTCGGAAATATCTTATGAATACTAACTTGAGATAGAAGCATCATTATCCTTCTATCTACAACTCTGCCAAGAGTAATCTTGTGAGAAGGTAGACACCTTTGAAGGCCCATATTAGATACTCTTGAGTTTTGGCCACTGGTGGACCACTACTGCAATGCAGAGCAGGCAATTCCGTGACACATCTAGCACAAACTCATACAAGTATTAGTGGCCGTGTATGACGCGCCTATTAACCCACAGCTAACTAATATTCCAGAGGCATCTTCGTGACTGCCCCGTGTAGTTCCCGGGGGATACCTTACGAGACAAAGAAAGAAAAGACCTGCTGCTCTATCAGGCATGTCGTACAAGGCGACTAATATGAGGTTATGCATGTGGCTACGAACCTCAGCATGTAAAACAATTTGCTGCAGAAACCATCGCTGAAAGAGCATGTGAATGATTTACGCAGGCCTCACGCAAGGGCCAGATGAAGTAGTAGCTCCATGCTCCGTAAGGAACGAAATAGAAAATGAAGATATTCGTGTCCGTTCAGCAACCTCCAGAATTCTCTAGATTCCTTGGTCGGTTTGACAACCTCGTTGTCCTTCATCTTAACGGCAACCCAACGAGGAAGGTAACTAATCAACCCACCTCTCGATGCTGGACCTAGTTTGATGACGTCTCTAACACTTCACTCCCTTACGGCAGTATTTACTATGAGACTGCCTTACCTTTTTATTTACATTCACTCACCCATAAACACAGACGTACTCTCAATCAACCAAGATATCCAGAATTCTCCACCAAAACTATTAATCACAGTTATCAGATCACCAGCCAATCGAACCCCGTTTAGAGCAGTGTTTCTCAATTTGTGGGTCACGATCCAAATTTGGGTCGCTGGAAACATTACGATGGATCACGTCCCTTCATCATCATCAGTTGGCATCTAAACATTGAAGGTAGGCTGCAACGGATCTCCAACGTCTTCTGTCTCTTGTCTTGGTGGTGCACTCTGTTGGACGCTTTCCTGTCTCTAGTCTTGGTGGTGCACTCTGTTAGACTCTTTCCTGTCTCTAGTCTTGGTGGTGCACTCTGTTAGACGCTTTCCTGTCTCTAGTCTTGGTGGTGCACTCTGTTAGACTCTTTCCTGTCTCTAGTCTTGGTGGTGCACTCTGTTGGGCGCTTTCCTGTCCATCTCTTGATGTTATCTTCCCACGTGTAGCGCTGTTTACCTTCAACTCTTTCTTCTATTGTGGTCTTCATTCGGGTGTTATGTCTTTTTTACATGGTCAAAATAGTTTAGCTGTCTGATTTTGATCTCCCTCGTTAATTGTCTTTTCATTAATACGTTTTCTAGGACCTCTTTATTTACTTCTTCTCTTTCCACGAGACGTGCTTCTACATATCCACATCCCAAATGCCTTTGTTTCTTGCCCGTGTGTTTTCCTTACTCAAAGTTTTAAGCCCAATGCCTTCGATTGAATTGTTGTAATCAATATTCACTCGTCAATTTTGGTACATCACATCAATTATGAAATTTAGGTAGTGGTCGTAAAGATGTTGAGAACCACAGGTTTATAGCACTGGTTGATGTATTTTTACTGATAAGAATTTCAGTAGAAATAGACCATTAGGCGGAAACAACTGAAGAAATACGTATCAAACAAAACCCAATACACACTGTGGCAGCATATTTTGCAAATGTAACAGTAAGGAAATAGGCAATAAGAGATTTGATGATAGTATAAGTCTATAAGAGACTTACACAGACAAGCTTAAATTAAAAAAAGAAAATAAAAAAGTAAAAAGAGAAAGGGCATTAGTGACACGCAAATACAGAAACAAATACGACAGGGAGTTTACTGGCCCGGGACAGCGATTAATGGATGGCTTCAAGTTTGGATTTTTGATGTTATCTGGTGTGTCTTTTTTTAAAAAAAGGCTTAAAAGAGTAGAAGCTGTCCGAACTCTGTTGAACTCCGATAGGGCTTGTACATTTACACACGACGAGAAAGAGAGGACGACAATGAGGAACTCAGAACAGAAGAAGAGAAAAATGAGAGACTCATAAGGGAAGAATAAAAAGAGTAAATTGACAGGCTCAAAAGGGAAAAAAATAAAAGAATAAATTGAGAGCCTCAAAAGAGAAGAATCAATTGATTGATAGGAGGAAAAATCAAATCAAATTTACTTGATGTGCGACATTGATTGACCTTGGTCCGGGTAGCTAAATTTTTCTGGCCAGCGTATCCGAAAGGCAGCAAGTTAGAATGTCATTGTGCCCTGCAACAGAAATCAAAATGTCATATAATCTTTTATAAAATAAAGGATCGATTCCGAAGGTTATTACCAAATGATGGTTGTATTTTGAAGATCATATAAAACTTTGTTGCGTTCTGAAAACTGAAATACAACAACGGACATGTCGCAGGGATAATAAAATGAACGTTGGAGTAGTCGATGATTTTAACAATGATGATGCTGACTACACCTACGATGACTTGATTTTTTCAGTTGGCGGCACCCAGGCGTAGCCTTGGTAATTTTATTTTTGTTTTATTTATTTAACATCTTCTGTTTGAATACGGCACGCACTTCTGTCCTGACCCTAGTTGACAGTTGGACCCCAGCGTATAAATTGATTACGTGTTGGTATTGCCTTCAGGGTATAGTCTTTGAAGTAATCACAGTTGTGAACATGGTGACGTAATGAATTTGATAAAATTGAGGAATGTGAGAAGAGTAAAAATTCGAGACAGCTCTAAAATATATTACAAAAATGTTGAGAAACCGATAGACAAAGTGAAGGACAGAGATGTACAGCGATACAAATACACTGAGATAGACAGATAATAGATAAATAGACAGACAGGCACCTGCATGGATAGATAGATAGATAGATAGATAGATAGAACGAACGAACGAACGAACGAACGAACTTTATTTTCAAAGGGTTGAGAATTGGGCACGCAGGCCCGTCTGACATTCTGCCCTTCCTTTCTCCCGTCTTTTATACTGATTTCATTTATTCTCACATACAATTTACCCATCAATTCAAGGAATTCAACGTTGTACAGGTAAAATAATAGCATACTCACATTCACAGTATCTAATTATAAACATGAAATAAAATATGTTGAAAAGTACAAACTAAGTATTACCATGAAACAAAATATGTTGAAAAGCACTAACATCATCATTAAACCTACACTCTATATTATACCATTTGTTCGGAAAAATAATCATATTAGGGGGGCAGATAATCAGAACTCATAAAGTATTCGAAAAGTTTACGATTGTATGAATAGGGACTGAGGTTGTTATGTTTTAGATAATGTGGAAGATAGTTCCAAAGATGAGCAGCAGAGTAAGCTAAGCTTTTCTTGAATAAGTCAAGCCTAGGCTTGGGCACTTGTATTTTGTTAAGGCGTTGACTGCGTCTTTCACTGTATTTGAACATTGGCCACAGATATGTTGGAGCATTCTGTGACAGGATTTTGTGAACAAATTTAGCTTTGTTGAACAGAAAGCGCTTTCTTAGAGGCAGTATTTTGAGATATTTATATAGATCTACACACTGTGTTTGGCAGTTGTCAGAAACTAGACGCACTGCACGCTTTTGTAGTGAATGGAGTCTTTTTGTGTTGGACATAGAACAACCATCCCAGATTGTGGAGCAATAGTCAAGGTTTGTTTGTATGTGAGATACATAGAACAATTTTCGTGCATCTTCATCTAGGAAATGTTTGATTTTAGCTAACTGGTAAACTTTCTGTGCCGTTTGCTTAGTCAGTGCATGAACATGTGAGTTCCAATTAAGATGCTGGTCAACGACTATTCCTAGAGTTTTATGTTCATTAACGTTTTCAATTGGTGAGGTACCAATATAGATCTGAAGTGTTGTTTTCTCAGAATTTTGTAATTTTTGTCTAGTTGATATTAACATGCACTTTGTTTTAATTATATTAATTAGCATGCGATTTCCGATGCTCCACTTAATCAGATTGTCTGTATCTTTTTGTAACGATAGTTCGAGTGTGTTGCAACTTGTATCACTCGTGTAGATAGTACAGTCATCAGCAAATAGGTCACAGGATGCGTGTTCGACGTGTAATGGAAGGTCATTAATGTATATGGCAAAAAGTAGAGGCCCAAGAATAGAGCCCTGAGGAACGCCGGTATTTATTATGGTTGGGTATGAGCAAGAGTTATTGTAAGAAACTACATGTTTTCTGTCTGACAGGAATGATTTAATTATCGTCACTAGTTGAAGGTTTACTTTTGATGTTTCTAGTTTTCTAATTAAAATAGCGTGATCTATCATATCAAATGCTTTTTTAAAGTCTACAAAAACTGCCCCACATATGTTATCGTTATTAATATTTAAGTGCCAGTTGTCAATCATCTTAGTTAGAGCTGTGTGACATGAATGTTTAGGTCTAAACCCCGACTGACTATCAATTAGCAAGCCGTTGTTAACTAGGTGTTGTAGTGTTATTTTATGTATGTGTTTTTCTAGTGGTTTGGATAGCGATGATATTAAGGAGATTGGCCTATAGTTACCAAGGTTATTATTGTCGGAAGAGCCAGGTTTTAAGAGAGGATATACCTTAGCGACTTTAAAGTGCCACGGAAAGTAGCTCCGTGCGATACATTGATTGTATATGTATGTAAGCGAATCACTAATAGCTGGAGCCGCATAACGCAGTATTCGATTACTGACTCCGTCAAGTCCTGATGAGTTATTATCTTTAAGTCCTAGAAGATAGTTATACACTTCATTAACTGTCATAAACGGAATGTTGGATGGGATTGTGTTGGTACATTTGTTCTCACAAAATACTGACAGCCTGCCTAAGTCACAAGGTGAATTTGGTATTGTAGATTTAAGACTGTTTATTTCTGCCTGAAGGTAATTGCTGAAGTCTGTGGGAGTAAATGAAGTATTAGGGGTTGACGAGACTGACAGATTTCGCTTGTTCGCTAAGGTATTGATTGCTTTCCATATATCTTTACTGTTTGTTTTGTTCTGAACCAAATTTTTAAAGTAATTCTTTTTTTCTCTACGAATTAAATATTGCACGTTGTTCCTCTGTTCTCTGTATATGTTAAAGTCCTTGTTTTTGTGAGCTTGATCTCTCTGCCTCATGGCGTCTAGCACTGCTTGTGTGATCCAAGGAGATTTGACCTGTCGTTTCACACGAACTTCTTTAGTTGGTGCGTGGTTATCAAACACACAAAGAAAGATACGTGTCCAATGGGCAATGGCGTCATCGGGATCAGAAAGCTGGTAAACACTGGCAAGAGGTGCAGTTCGCAAATCATGTAAAAATAGTTCACGGTTGAAATGTTTAAAACTTCTAAATTTAATACTGATATGTTTATTTCTTGGAGCTTTATATTTATTCTTTGACCACGTGCAACATATAGGGTAGTGGTCACTCATCGCGACAGTAGGAACAGAGCATTCTATAATATTGTCTGCACAGGTGACGTAGATGTGGTCAATTATTGTGGATGATGCATTTGTTACCCTGGTAGGCTGGTTGACTATTTGTTTTAGGTTGTAAGATAGGATGATGTTTTCCCATGTTTGGTTTATGTTGCGCATGTCGATGTTGAAATCGCCTAGAAGAATAATTTCTTTGGCAGTGGTAAATACTTTATCCATCATAGTGGTGAAATCTTCATACCAGATGGCTCCTGCACTGGGATTTCTATAAAGATACCCGACTAGAAATTGTCCCTGAGTCGGTAGTTTTATTTCTAACCATATGCACTCGGTCTCTGCTGTCTCTAAATCGCTTCTGCGGCGATAACTAATAGAAGTGGAAATATATACTACAATACCTGTTTCTAGCTTTCTACTTGAGTCTCGCCGAACTGTTTTAAAACTATTTAGGGCAATTTCACCATCTGATATTTTGTCGTTTAAGCGACTTTCGGAAAGTCCAAAACATGAAAATTTTTATTTAGAATTTGTGTAAGCTCAGGAAGTTTGCCTAATAAATGGTAAATGTTCAGGTGGCCCAGCCGTAGACCATCCTTAATTAGCCATTGTGTCTGATAGGTATGCATTTTATTTTGGCGAGTGGTTTAAAAAGGAAAATAACAAAAGCAATTTTAAATACGAACCCACGAAAATTTAAACTAATTAACGTCACCAAGTAAGTGAAAATGCAAATGTTAGTACTTAACGTACGAACACTTGGTACAAGTATTGCTAAAAAATCACAATTAACTGAAATTGTCAGTAGTATATTAAAATAGTCACACAACAGTAGGCACGCACGTTTTCACACCACAACAACACTAAAATTCTAACAAAGTAATTAAGCAATACTGAGAGGATACGAATTAAAAAAAAGTAAAATGAAAAAATCTTGCAAATTATGAAAAGAACTGTCGAAGGCCTGTAGCCAATGAAATTAAAGTGTTTTGAGAAAGTAACAAAGTACTTATTACTTTATGCGTCACAGTAATCAATTAATTTTTCAGGGGAGAGACGGCTTTGGTCGCAGGGATTAAGTCAATGAAAAAAAAAATGATTGGATTAATCATCGATAATGGATGTCTCTGTCAGGTACATAGTAAGGCCCGCGTTGCACAGACATCATTAGTGCTTGGCTGAGTGATGCTGGACTGAATTGCATCAGGTAGCCAAGTTCTGGGTTCCACTGAGCACGATCAGAAAGGCTACGGGAGGAAGCTTGACGACTGTAGATTTCGTCTGCAGTGGTTACAACACTTGTAGGAGATTTTTGGGTCTGTGACATTGTGGCACTGCTTCTTGAACTGTCATATAATGTGTTTGTGAGGGGCTGTCTTATAGGTAGTGGAGGAAACATAACATCGTAACGTTCGGCTTCCTGGCTGTAGGTGGCGTTCTGTTTGTTGTTAGGTACTTTGTTGGTTACAGGAGCGCTTCTTTGAGGGGCGGGTAAGGTGTGTTGTGCATTTTCATGAAGGGCTGATCTCATGGTAGATCGGTTTGCGTTCTCTGTGTCTGGTGGGTTGTCGTGTTGCGTTCGCTGCGGGTACTTGATGTTTTTTGCTAGAATGCTGCTACCTAGTTTTGATGTATGTATTTGATCTATGTAAAGGCGTTTCTTTGGTGCTCCAGAGTTGCTTGTGAAGAAAGGAGTGTTGTTGATATAGCCAATGTTGTTGTGTTCACAATAGCTCTGGATTGTCTTGTTGTTGGTGTCGGCTACGCGACGTTGGAAGCCATAGCAAGGTGGAATAATGGATGACATAAAAATGGAGGTGTTAGGAAATTTTTGTTTTATTGTTGTGGCCAGTTTGGAAATCGCCGAAGGGTTAACGCTGTGTCCATTCATTATGTCGTTGATCCCTACATGTACTGTTGTTCTTGTAATATTATGATGTATGTCGAACCTATGAATTCTATCAATTAATCTTTCAGTTCCAGCTCCAGGTATCGCTAAAACTGAGACAGTTTCCTCTTTTGAAGTAGACATCCGATCATTGTAAATGCCTTTTAGGAGAGAGTCGCCAATTATAACATGTGTTGTTTTACTACATGGTTGTTGATTCGGCTTTCGTTTTGATTCTTGTTGCCGCCATTGATTTTCCTCGTGTGAATCGTCCTGAATAGTCTGGGTGTTTTCATCGGATGGTTGTGGTGTCAGTATCTGATCTGGTAGCGGCGTTAGTGCCTGTTCATTTTGTACTGAACTCTGGTTAAGGGCGGTAAACCTGTTGCTTACTTTTACACTAATAGGGTAAGCTTCGTGCGCACGTGTATCCTCAACTTTTTTGATGTTACGTTGGTGCTCCTTGCGGCGTTTGTTTGATGTATGTTCTTTGGATGGATCTCCAGAAGCTTCAGGTACTATAAGAGTATGTTCCGAGTGCTTTGTTTTATAAATCGAAAAATCGCTTCGTAGTTGCTCGACGACGTGTTTCATATTGGAATTATCTTCTCTCAGATGCAGTATTTCCTGTTTGAGTAGTTCGTTTTCTGTGCTGATTGATTTATAGACATTAGTCGTCAGATCGGCAATTAGTGTTCGAAGGGTGTCCTCCATTTTTAGCATCAGCTCCTGGCAGCACTGCGCATTTATCATGTGAGTGACTTCTGGGTGATTTTCACGTGATAATGTTTCATCTGTTTGTGTGCTAGTGTCTTTAGGGCCCATTGGATATTCTATGGCCAGTATAGGTTGAGAAAATGGAGTATTTGCTACTGTGTCGCTCATTGGAAGGTCGCGTGCTGCGGGAGGCAAAGTGGATGTATTTGTGGGAGAGTGTATGCTAGAGTTCATGTTGATGATTTCGCTATCAGCAGATGAGACGCTGTCAGCTGATGATGTGATGTCTATTGCGAGCTGAGGTAAACATATTGTCGAGTCCAATTGTGTGGTACAAATTATGTTTTGTGCAGACTCATTTAAACTGACAAAGTCCGTTGCCAGCCATGATTCAATTACAGTAGGAGTTGCTTGGACCATTATCTTGTTTTTTGTATGATAAAGGTGCACAGATAGTAGTGGTGTTGTGATGAAATCTTCTACAAAGGCACCTTGTTTATCTGCTCTCGTCTCGACATGGTCATTCTGGTAGTGTTTGGTACACGTTGTGCGAAATGCCTCATAATGATATGTATTGTGGAAGAGTACAGTAGCACATTTACCGTCATTTGCTACTTTAAAGGTTAAATCCGACTCTTTGTTACATCCACGCAGTTTAACGCGAACAGCTCTGCTTTGGTCTAGGCTGTAATTTTTCATAGAGGTCGGGCGCAATCTACAGTCCCTAGCGGTTTTCATTACCTGCGAGCCATGACCGATCTCTAGGTGTGACATGTTTACATGGCACTGGGATTAATTGCCAGCGAAATACGTTGCCCTCTGTTCAAGAGGGTCTGATAGTCAACAAAAAAAAAAATAAATAAATAAATAAATAAAATACTGAAATACACTGGCCGACCGTCTCTTCTTTACAGCGGTCAGTAACGAGTCACGGGGTCATTTTTAAAAGCTTTGTCGAAGGCATTTACAGTCCAAAAGTGAATACACCGGTATAAAAATCCGGATACGACGATGCTGTTGTTCCCGCTCGCCATAATCACATTACATTCTTAGTGGGCGGACAAGCCCTGTGTTTAGCGTTCTGGCTATTGTTCCCTGGCCAGAAGGTCACCAACAAAGTTTGGAATGGATAGATAGATAGATAGATAGATAGATAGATAGATAGATAGATAGATAGATAGATAGATAGATAGATAGATAGATAGACAGACAGATAGATAGATAGATAGATAGATAGATAGATAGATAGATAGATAGATAGATAGATAGATAGATAGATAGATAGATAGATAGATAGATAGATAGATAGATAGATAGATAGATAGATAGATAGATAGATAGATAGATAGATAGACAAACAAACAACTGAAGTAAAAACTCCTAACATTACAACTACTGTACCAATCCCTCGTTGCTCACCCTTCATAACGCACATGCTTTACTAGTACACCGTATGAACCGTCTAAGAATGTCGCTAATATGAAATATTGAGAAATTATCTTCCAGTTAAAAAAAAAAGACTAACATAATGTTCATTCCTTTTATTCCTGATTCCTTATAAAACATTAGGTATTCAGCGAAATGGAAGTTCTAAGCAATCTTTGTTATCTACATTCGGGTGTGGTATTTACCCTCGAACTATCTGTAATTAGATAATTGCTACATCTTCACACGCGATTGCGTATCCGGGTCGATGATTTTTCTTCTAGCCCCAGGCACAAACAGGTACCAGAAAGGATATGTAATTTTAATCTGAACAATTTATGAAATGGTATCGGGACCCGCTGTTCCTACGGCATGCTCGCGCATGCAGTTATTGAAGTTACGTAAGAATTGTATTAATGTTTATCTATTTTGGGACATAAATTGCGCGAGTAAGATCTTTACTTGTTACGCGTTGAGTGCGGTCGATATCCGATAACTGTGCAGACGTGTATTTGTAGAATTGTACATATTATATTAATAACCATGAGAGCATACTGTAGCTGCAATCTTGTGTCTTCTTTCTCCTTAACTCCCAACCAGCATGTTTGATATGTAAATGTTCTTGCCTCCAAAGAGACATCATATAATTGCAAATCTATATTCCTTATTTATTTCACTCATTTCATTTCCTCGTTTGCTCCCTTGTGACGGTATTCCCTCCCATGCTTTGCAATAATGGTCCAACAGTGGCCCAAACTCAGTATCTAATATGGGCTTCAAAGATGTCTACCTTCTCACAAGATTACTCTTGGCAGAGATGTAGATAGAAGGGTAATGACACTTCTATCACAAAGGGAGTCTTCACAAGATATTCAGATAAGCGAAAACAATGCTGCTTTGGCTGAGCACGTTAATTCTAGAATCTGCCGATCACTTTTGTGAAGAATTAAGGAATGATTAATTTTAGCTCGTTAAGCCCCCAACTCTGATTTTCTCAGTGGAATTCTTATTATACTGGTTTAGCTCTGATTAGAGTGTATTTAGTAAATTGACCGAGACAAACATGCTTGGTTGGGAGTTAAAAAGAAAGAAGTGGTTATATATATAAATTTAAAAAAAAAAAAAAAAAAAAAAAAAAAAAAAAAAAAAAAAATTTAGTATAGAGATATATATAGAGATATATATATATATATATATATATATATATATATATATATATATATATATATATATATATATATATATATATATATATATATATACATATATATATATATATATATATATATATATATATAAACTAGTAATCTTTTTCAAGGCTTAAAGAATGATTGAAGGAAAAATAGATAGAGGTCGACAACGAGATAAGGTACTCGACAGTCTGACATCACGGTATGGAAAGAAGTCGGCATCTGAAGTGATAAATAGCACTAGAAATAGGAAGTTGTGGAAAGAAATGATCGCCTATGCCACTGTGCACGGTACTTGAAGAAGAAGAAGTATTTATCAACGCTGAACTAAAGTTCAGACACAAGAGTTTTCTTTCTTTTTTAACTGGCCATTGCACTCTAATTTGAACTAAAGACTTCTGTCTGTGGTTGATGGAGGCGTATCTCATCACAAGAAGGAAATACCTCAAAGGAAAAAAAGGTATGGGAGAAAATCAACACCTGAAATGATACAGAACGGTAAGAGTCACACGTGGTAGTGAGATATGTTAACTAGTCCATTAAACTACCGAGAAGAATATTCAAGAAAACGTTAATAGCAGAAATTGTACGTGTCTCTCTCGACAAACGTGCCGGGTTCGAACACGGTGGCGTCAATCACCAGTCTAATCGGCAGTAAATGGATGCCTGAATCTGCTCTAGAGTTAGGCAAAGGAAAGGCAGCGAGGAATGAAACTAGTCACCCCACCTGTCGAAACTGGACCTAGTATATTAAAGTGGCTAACAATTCACCCCCCAATACGCGGCTGTATCTGCAATAGACATACCTTTTTTTAAAATTACATTGCAGCAATGTGGAGCTGGTAGCAAGAACCAGAGAGGTGCCAGTGGAACAAGAGAAGAGATGGAGATGCTAGTGTTGAATAGGATATGATTAGAAGAAACCTGATGGAAGCATTACAAGGTGGTTCTGGTTCTGGAATGCCCAAGGCAAGACCTAAAAATACACTGAGAAGGGATTTAGAGACAAGCATGAAAGGGATACAGAAGACATGGAAAGATCTCGGCACAGCCAGAAAAGCTTGATGTCAATTTGATGATGGGTTATGCTCCTAAGGGCGCCTTCTTCGTTCAGTTTCAGACATCGACTTGAATATGTTCAAAGAATGTAGTGGTCCGCTTGAGGCTGTTGGTATTACCGTATATTTTTTACAGGAAAGGTACTGGTAATGGCCATATGCGCTTTCTCTGTCCCTTATATGGTGGACACCTTTGAAGTAGATGTTCAGCAGTCACTTTATCGGTACCACAGTTACACTCACCAGTAGTTCATATCTTTAGCTTGCTGAATGGATGGTATCCCTATCTGTTGTGGCCTTTGTGAAGTCTGAAGATTACCACTTGTTCCCTTCTGCAAAGCTTGTAATATGCATCGTTTTTTAAATTGTGTGGCCTGGTATGACGAGAAGGCTTTGAGGCGACCCCTTCTCGATCTTTCTTTCACTACGGCAGTACTCATTTTAATTGTTGTACTGACTATTACGTGCTTGTCCCTGGTCAGCACTTCTTTCTGTTTCTGTTATGTAGCAGATACTTTGTATCTACATTCTTTCACTCCTCTCAGGGATAAGTCGTCATGTCTCTTTGTTACCGATTTCTCCCTGCTTTGCAAGGAACGGCTAAATAATATTAACGACAACCATGTTGGCTAATCGCGGGTGCAGTCGACATCAGACTACAGATTAGCCCTACAAATCGCCAGCGTATGTGCTTACTCACTGATAAGGCCAGATTGCGCTCGGCGCCAAGCTGGTAATACGAAAGACACCTTATGGACAGACAGGACTGACAAGATTACTTTATATAAAGTAATAAGATGTTACATCTTACACACATTGCTGAGAGAGTTTACCGATGTGTTTGTGAGTTTGTACAAAAGGCATCGGATGTTTGATTGCCATATATGGGAGACGTGACCAATGCATCACGCGCAAAATTATTCCAAGTCGGAATATTTTGAAATTCTCTCCCTCCCCTCCCCACAACACAAGCATGTTTGAAATGATTGGAGCCCTGAGTAGCTTCATATCAAACAGATGCGGGGGTAGGACAGGCAATATAACCGGGCGTTTGTTCAAGTCTAACTTCACTGTAAGAATCGCTTGCCAAAAGACGACCCCAGACTTGCCAGAAGTTAGAATTCAGAATTTCCATTTATCAGACCGGACTTTGTGGAAAAATCTTCAAGGACTTACAGAGCCCAGGAAAACCATTTTAATAAGGAAGGCTGGGGAAACTGAACACACGGAATCATATAGGGAATTATCTTATTAAAGTAACGACCTCCAAGAACACGTGGAAGAGGCCTAATCAAGTGCCTTAACTTTATTCATCTGAGCAAAAAGTCTGTGAGTCAGGATTGGCGTCAGTTGTCATTTTACATTCTACGTTTTTCATTACTAACATGTGAACTAATATGTATATATTACCATGTGAATATTAATGTGTGAAAATTGGTAGTGGATGTTCAAGTCATTTGAGGTTGGCAACCTCATCATATAGAATGATGATTTCGTGAACTATCACAGCAAGGGCTGGTTACTTCTTATCGCTAGTTTCTTGAAGAGAACTAAAAGCATTAGTAGACCCAAGTTCCATATGGAGCGGAAGGGGGGGGGGGCGGGGGTAGGGGTGGGGGGGGGAAGATGAAAGAAATGATGTACATTCTATGTATAAGATTTACATTTTCAAACCAGTGTAAATTTCTATGTAAACATATTCACTTTAAAATTAATGAAAGTTTCAAACTTTTCAACAAGAGGAGATATAAATGAAAGCATATTCAATTTATATTGTGAACACTTTTCAGTCAGTGGAGATGTAAATATAAACATATTCTATCTGTACTTTTAACCTTTTCATTTAAATGTAGAATAAAGATAAAGCTATTCAATTTAAATGAAAGAAAGTTTTCTCTCAAAGGATCAAGTTTAATTCTCATCGAGGGTAAATTCTGAGATAGATGGGAAGTTGGAATAAGAGAAAGGGGACACATAAGTATGTGTCGGGAAGCGCAATACTCAGAAGAGCGTTCGTTTTTATTCTGTTACCATAGTTGTTGGTGGTGGTACCATTTGAGGGTACTATCTCTGGAACAAGAAGGGAAATGTGGCCTAAGTTTTAAGACGAGGGACCAGCTTCGTAGACACTCCCTGACATTCTGGGAACATGCTACACCCTACAACCTTGACCAGCGACGAGCATGATCAGTCTACCGAGATCCAAACCATTAGAGGAACAGAACCGTCACTGACAGCTAAGTAGTTCTATAAGCTGTCGCGTGACTTCTTAACTAAACATTCTACCATCCTCAAGGATGAACATTTTCTTTTAAACTTTTCAATTTTTTAAACTGTTAAAACCGAAGTGATTATTAAATTTTGTTATTTGTAATTATGCAAATATAACTTCGATTTAATCATTTTAGATGTACTGCATGTTTGTCTCAGTCAATTTACTAAATACACTCTAAACAGAGCTACTAAGAAGAATTCCACTGAGCAAATCAGGTGTGAGGGCTTAACCGAGCTGAAATTAATCAGTGCTTAATTCTTCTCAAAAGATATCGGCAGATTCTAACGTTAACATGATCAGCCAATACACCATTGTTCTCGTTTTTCTGAATATCTTGTGAAACGCCCTTGAGATAGAAGCTTCATTATCCTTCTATCTACAACTCTGCCACGAGTAATCTTGTACGAAGGTAGACACCTTTGAAGGCTCATAGTAGATACTCTTATTTTGGCCACTGTTGGACCACTACTGCAAAGCAGGGGAGGCAATCCGTGACACCTGGATGCTCTGCCTCCCACTTGCTCCTGTATCTGCTCTTGATAAAATTCTTGACCTCTTCATACGTTATGCTTGTGTCAAATTGAGGTAGCTATCCACCTCCCGTTTCCAATCTACCATACTCTTCATTTTCAGGGATGTTGCAGTGAGATGGGATCCACTGTATCACAATTCTTTTGAACTGCTGGAATAATTTGTGGAGTCTTACTTTCAGGCCACTCTCACCTCACGGTGAGTAACATGCTGAATATACACCGTTGCTTTCATCTCAAATAAAAATGCATCATTCAATTATTATGCTAAAGTTTTATGTGTACATGATATCGCACAAGCTGTCATCACTGTTCTGTCCTAAATTTCTGACACAGTTTTTTGTCCTGGCTCTATTTGAACTTAACTGTGCAGGTAAGTATCGATATCTGAAAAGGTTAGGGTTGCCGTAATAACAAAATAAATATCGAACATATGAATTATACTTGAATTCGCCGCTTTACATATAAATTACCATTGAATTCGTCGCTTCACGAATGGTATGGTTTGTGAATTATGATAAAGGCCTGTAGATATAGAATCACTTTGTAAACTGATGTGGCATTGTTCAATCCTCCACGGGCTTATTAACCTAATAAAAAAAACATATGAAGCCACCAAGGGACTTACATTGCACTGCGACATAAGAACTCGAAAGCAGTAGGGATGACTCTTGTCACCATTTCTCTTCGTAATAGCTACAGATCAGGTTATGAAAATAGCGATATAAACCAATAAAAACGGAATTCAGTGGCTATAACAAAACAGGTCGTCGGTCAAAATCAGAGTTTCTTGACCTTTCTGATACCTTGAAGCCCTCCCGTTGTAAGGGGAAGGCTACGGACCCCTTATCAGAAAAAAACAAGTACATGTGAACTCATAATTAAACATTTTACCGTTTAAATTTTAGGTTATGTTCACGGACCTCCTAAAATCCATTCACTGACCCCTTGCACGGGGTCCGCGGAGCACAGGTTAAGAAGCCCTCATCTAGATTTTGTCAATAATTTTACTCTTCTGTCCCAAAAACTTAATCAAATACAAGACAAAAAATGAGTAAACTTGAGGACAGGTCACAGTAAATGGGTCTGAAAATCCATAGAGAATACACAAAGATTATGAAAATAAATGGTGCAAACGACAAAAAGATTTCATTTGGAGAAACATCTCTTTCACATGTGGGCTCCTGTAGTACTGTCTTGATGTGAACTTAAACAAAAGTTGAAAGAATAGACAATGGTGTTAAAAAAGGAGTTCAAAAGACATGAAGAGCTGTCATTGCATTGGGACATATATGTAACGATATTTGTGTATGTCCTTTTAGATCACGTTCGTTATCTCCTAAATTATCACTTTATTTCTTCATTTTCCGAATTCATCGTCCTATTTTTTGACATATTTTATGCACCTACATTATTTTTGCTCTTAACACTTCCAGAGTTGTTTACGTATCGCCAGGAGAATCGTAAGAACACAAGGCTAATTAGACAGGTCAGCGGTTAATACTTTTATCACGTAAGCCGTCTACCACCTTTGATAGAGTCGATCTTTATTGACACAAGGTGGTAGCGCACGATCAATGAAAAGAAAGCCATATTGTCTGTCTGAAAAATCCGTCTGGTCGATCTACGCATACACGGGTGATAATACACAATCGCTTCCGCTGGGTCATCTCTGTGTAATTATTACCGAAAATCTATCTGGGGACACAAAATGGGCAGAAAGTAGCTAGACAGGAAATACGTTCACAGATTTGTTTGTGAGTTTACATAAAGATGCAATCGGACGTATTACTGCCTTATTAGAAAGAGGTCACGCGTTGGAATTTTAACATTTGATATTTTAAAACACGTGGGGGATATTATGACTTAACACCCCGACCCATATAGTTCTAAATGCCTTACCACTGGCTTTATTTGAGAGCCGGAATAGACTTTAACTTTCATTGGCAAGTTGGTCTAAAAGTACAATCTGGGACTAGACCTGAGAAATAGCAATATAATCTAGCGAAATCGGAGACACAAATCAGACTGCATCGCAACGTCAAATTAGCAACTCCCAGGAGCCAGAGAGACATCGGACTAAGAATTCCAAAATTATAATTGACAGACCGAAGTATTTAGGCAACTTTGAAACTTAAATGTAAACCCGCATTTTAAAATACAAAGACTGGAAACTTAAAGGACCAGGACAGAGTAATTGGGCAACTTTAAAACTTAAAAGTAAACCTGCATTTTTAAATACAAAGACTGGAAACTTAAAGGACCAGGACACAGTATTTGGGCAACTTTGAAACTTAAAAATAAACCCGCATTTTTAAATACAAAGATTGGAGACCCAAGGAATCAGATCACCCGTCATAAGAGGAATACTAAAATTTCCCAGACCAAGTGATTCGAAATCATCTAACCTTAGTTGCTGTGTCTATTCTAACTGTGCCAGGAGATTGTGTTCCCAAACGTTACTTTGGGTTCGTGGAACGAAGCTATCAGACTTTTCCTGATACAATGCTGCAAGACTAAAGTTTCGACGTCCCTAGTTGTGAGTTAAAAGCAGAGAATCAACACGACCGCCTACATTGGACGAGTTGTGTGGAGAAGTGCCCTCATCACAGAATAATTGACGAAACCACGGCTGCAGGACTCACTTATACCAGCTAAGTTATTGTAAAAGGAACCAACAAAAGTACAATTGTTTTTATCAATCCTCAAAACAAGTCTCAGTGAAGACAATTTTATTTACATCTAAAATTCACCATCATTCCATCGCTATTTTAACCTGTTAAGACTAATTGAATATTAAATTTGTTACATGCTATTTTAAAACGAAACAATCATAGTTGATTCAGTTATTATCGGTATGAAAGCAAACGTATGAGCAAGGCTCTTTAATATATATACATCAAGACTTATATGTACATCTATAGAGCAAATACTTATAAAAGAATTTCGCTGGATTTACACCAGCTGGTGGCTTGAACAGGCTAAAACCATTGCTTCATTCTTCACAAAAGGCGACGGATCAGATATAAGTTAATTGTGCTCTGCCCTAAGTAGCATTGTTCTTGACTTCTGAAAACATCTTGTGAACACTACCTTGAGATAGAAGCGTCATTATCCTTCTATCTACAGCTCTGCAAGAGTAATCTTGCGCGAAGGAAGACACATTTGAAGACCCATATTAGATACTCTAGAGTGTTGGCCACTGGTGGACCACTACTGCAGAACTAGGGGAACCCCCCCGTGACAATATATGTGAATCAAAATAAATCAAGTCCAACATTTAAAAAAAGACTCCTAAACTGACATGTCAAGAGAGTTGTATTACGTGACTCTGAAACACGGGAACAATAAAGAAGTTACAAAATGTCATAAATGTGCGCTTGCAAAGAACTGAAAAGAAGCAGACGAACATTAGTGGGACAAGAGGTGAGAAAAAGTCGTTGGTGTTTAGTAAACCATATACTGAGGAAGCCAACTGAAGGTACTAGAAGGAAATCATTTTTCTGCAATCCTCAAAGTAAGAAAAATAGATGGATACTAAAGAGTACATGGCAATGGGAACTGGAAACGCTTAAAAGGAATAAAAAATACTTTTAACGAATGGCATAAGACAGGAATACTTCGCATGAACTACTTGAAGTCCTATGCTTCACTGGGAACCGTCGGACAATGAGGATGATAAAGATGATAAGAATCGCACGAACTGCGAGTAGCAGTTGAGTAAATATCGACAACGAACACGGAATAGATGGTAGCGGATAAACTTAGCACCTGTGGTTATCTAGCGGCGTAATCGATTCCACAGAATGATATCTAATTTATTTTCAGAAGATAACTGTGAAAACATATGTGTCGGGTCGGAACAGAAATACTTCCATCAGCTTATAGATTTCATTCAGGCACGTGTTACAGATGGGCAAGATAGATGCGCAATGATAAGATAATGAACGCACACACACAAAATTATCCTCGGCAGGTTTTTGATAAATGTTACAGAGAACGTCGTAAAAAAAACAACAACTCACGCGCAGAATTTGTTGGGATACTATCGGGCACAGATAATCACGGGGAAAGTTTTCGCCACTCGGGAGAATTTGGATAGCTCGGGATAGTCAAAACGGTCGGTTAGAAAGATTCATTTTCCTTTGTAATGTGTACCTAACAGAAATGAAATAAGGTGAGGTAGGTACAATGTAATTTAATATGAAACAAATATAAAGGTATGTTATCAGGCACTCGCAGGAAATAAAGAAGTAGAACACCAGACAACAGAAAAACAACAGACATGAGTGGCTTACCCAGGATTTGAACACTGGACCTTCCGTGCGACAACCCCGCCTAGCCATGCAAGCGAATCACACTATCCGCCCTGCCATCTACGCATCATCAACAATGATGTTTCAATGGCAGGTCAACAGTGCGAACCACAATACATGACACCAGAAGTCCACCATGGGCAGTTCAGCCTATTAATGACGCAATCACTTCTGTTGTATTTCTATCAAGCAGTATAGGCCGAATCCAACAAGACCCTTAGGACCTTAATACTGTGTCCAGTAAATGATAGTAGACTAGAACAGTGAGAACAGGATAGTGGGTAGGTTTGGTATTGTACAAACATTTATTACAAATAAGGGAGGGAAACCTGAGGCCTGTAAACAGTAAATTAATATGAAACAAATATAAAGGTATGTTATCAGCACTCGCAGGAAATAAAGAAGTAGAACACCAGACAACAGAAAAACAACAGACATGAGTGGCTTACCCAGGATTTGAACACTGGACCTTCCGTGCGACAACCCCGCCTAGCCATGCAAGCGAATCACACTATCCGCTCTGCCATCTACGCATCATCCAAAATGATGTTTCAATGGCAGGTCAATAGTGCGAACCACAATACACGACACCAGAAGTCCTCCATGGGCAGTTCAGCCTATTAATGACGCAATCACTTCTGTTGTATTTCTATCAAGCAGTATAGGCCGAATCCAACAAGACCCTTAGGACCTTAATACTGTGTCCAGTAAATGATAGTAGACTAGAACAGTGAGAACAGGATAGTGGGTAGGTTTGGTATTGTACAAACATTTATTACAAATAAGGGAGGGAAACCTGAGGCCTGTAAACAGTAAATTAATATGAAACAAATATAAAGGTATGTTATCAGGCACTCGCAGGAAATAAAGAAGTAGAACACCAGACAACAGAAAAACAACAGACATGAGTGGCTTACCCAGGATTTGAACACTGGACCTTCCGTGCGACAACCCCGCCTAGCCATGCAAGCGAATCACACTATCCGCTCTGCCATCTACGCATCATCCAAAATGATGTTTCAATGGCAGGTCAATAGTGCGAACCACAATACACGACACCAGAAGTCCTCCATGGGCAGTTCAGCCTATTAATGACGCAATCACTTCTGTTGTATTTCTATCAAGCAGTATAGGCCGAATCCAACAAGACCCTTAGGACCTTAATACTGTGTCCAGTAAATGATAGTAGACTAGAACAGTGATGCGTAGATGGCAGAGCGGATAGTGTGATTCGCTTGCATGGCTAGGCGGGGTTGTCGCACGGAAGGTCCAGTGTTCAAATCCTGGGTAAGCCACTCATGTCTGTTGTTTTTCTGTTGTCTGGTGTTCTACTTCTTTATTTCCTGCGAGTGCCTGATAACATACCTTTATATTTGTTTCATATTAATTTACTGTTTACAGGCCTCAGGTTTCCCTCCCTTATTTGTAATAAATGTTTGTACAATACCAAACCTACCCACTATCCTGTTCTCACTGTTCTAGTCTATCATTTACTGGACACAGTATTAAGGTCCTAAGGGTCTTGTTGGATTCGGCCTATACTGCTTGATAGAAATACAACAGAAGTGATTGCGTCATTAATAGGCTGAACTGCCCATGGAGGACTTCTGGTGTCGTGTATTGTGGTTCGCACTATTGACCTGCCATTGAAACATCATTTTGGATGATGCGTAGATGGCAGAGCGGATAGTGTGATTCGCTTGCATGGCTAGGCGGGGTTGTCGCACGGAAGGTCCAGTGTTCAAATCCTGGGTAAGCCACTCATGTCTGTTGTTTTTCTGTTGTCTGGTGTTCTACTTCTTTATTTCCTGCGAGTGCCTGATAACATACCTTTATATTTGTTTCATATTAATTTACTGTTTACAGGCCTCAGATTTCCCTCCCTTATTTGTAATAAATGTAGGTACAATGTAATCCATGGAGTCGGGAACCGGTCCATCTTGATCTGCTTGTAGTTCCCAGGGGAACCTTTGAAAAATCTTTATGTGGCGGAGGTAGAATAACCAATTGTTCGCCTTGGTAAATTGCGGACTAACCCGTTCCTTCTGGTACTTATGTGGCCGGGTAGGGTAGTGGGGGTTGCTGTTCAAATCGAGAGTATTAGATTTTGATGACTAGCTAGCCTGCTAGAGGTGATGATTTCTCTCTACAGTCTTACAGGACTTAACCAGGTTCGGGGATAATCCTCTATGATGTTTTATTTTTAGAGCAGATAGTTATTATTTGTGTTGCACCTGCAGCGATTAGCTTTGGTATGATCCCTTAATAATTTGTATGATAGCCGACTGCAAACATATGATTCGTCAACAGCATTTGTGTTCAATGAAACAAATGTTTATTTAATTTTCAACAAGAACTGGGTTAAGTCAAATGGTAACCACACCAAATTGCATAATAGCATGTTGACATTTAATAAACAAGCATAAAAAGTCAATGCATTATTTTAATGATGCAATATTCCTTATTGCATCTCGTGATCTTTCCAACTTGCAAAAACATGGCGTGGCTCCTCTATCCTTCTAGCGTTCCTTCGTTTATTTGTTAATGTAGTCTAGATTTCACGACGGTTTTCTTATCTCTTCATTTCAATGAAGAGCCAAACTTTCTCTTATTCATTAGTATTCCTTAGTTTGACGTTCTCTCAGCTTAAGGACCTTCATCCTTGGTAAAAGGTTCTGATATATGCCTGGGTTTACAATTCTTTACCCAGTTTTCGAGCGTAGCTCTGTTTCAGTTATGACTGTGGGCTCTAACAGTTATTGTATGCAATTTTTGGCACTACTTACGTTTCTCGTGAATTCACAAAATATTAACATTCTACATTTCGAAATTACACAGTTGCATTAATTGTATGAAGTCAATCTCCTCTAATAGAATATCACTGAGCAAGAAGAATTATGTCTTCTCTCGACCGCTCTAAATTCATGACTGCTCTAAAAAAATGGCTTCGTCTCTCGTTCATTCCGGGGAAAGAAAGGACTGAGCCTAACCATTGGTGGGAAATCACGTGACCAACGCACTTATACACGCGAAGCTTAGCCTAAATAGATGCGTGGCGTTTCGAAGCTAAACTGGCCTAATTAAACATCTGCATGAAGATTTTTTTATCTTGTTTCTATAAAAATTTATTTTATATGTTAAAATAGTCTGCATCTAAAGACTCACGGTATACGCGGTTACATACAGATCCCGGGGCCCTGCAAATGTATCCCGTAGGGAGACATTTGAGTACTATCAAATCTTAAAAAAATTTATCCCAAAAATTTCTTAAGTTCAAAAAAAATGTTCAGAAAAATTTAAAGTTCAAAAAAATTTTCTAAGTCTAAAAATAATTCGGAAAAATTTAAACTAATTCCTAAACTGGGTTCCTATATCTATGTGAGATCAACTTCTCTATAAAAACTTAGGGATGGACATCAACTTCAAAAAAATTTTAACTATCCAGCATTTTTCAACATTCTTCATCACATTTTTAAATTGGCAACCCTGACTAACAAAAATATTCATTAAGTCATCACTCAAAAATATGGGGAGTGGCAACATTGGGAACATGAACAATAATATCCTATTTCATTATCATAATCCACATGCATGTTATTCCAACAATATAGTTGACACACTGTATTGGACATTGTGGGGGAAAACCTAATTCTATCTCTGTGTCCTCCGAGTGGTTCAAAATTTTATGTTATTTTCACTCCTGGTGTTCTAATAAGTTTTGGTCCTAACTTATTTATTGAGTAAGCACTCTATGTATATTGCAGTAGAAAGTATTCCCATTTTTTTTTCAAAATATCCACATCATCTTTGCAAATGACGATCCAATTGTATAAGTCAGTTAATTTATCCGTGGTGATCCATCATGCTTTCTTTTGTTATTTATTATTGCATATGGGAAACAATTTCAGACCTGTACATAATCATTTTCAAACCTCAATGTAACAATTTATTCTGATAAGCAATTACAATGTACCAAATAAAATGATTAAAATCTCATTACTTGTACTTGTTCATTTATTTTTGAAATAACCTGGTATCCTTGACAATATGTATCTGTTATCACTTGTTTATCCTTGTATACCATTTTGTATTTCCTCTTTTTTTTTTTTTTTTTTCATAAATCTCATATTCTCCATATATATGTGGTGCTCCAATATTTTATAGGTGTGGACCTTTCCTAGTCTTCTTGTTTATACTGGGAATTCATCAGTATTGACTTTCAATGTATGACATCTAACAATATATTTATCAACAACACATCGACTAATCATTTGTAAACATCAACAAAACTTTCATAATTTTATCGCAATATGAGGTAATATACTTTTGTACATATTTTCAGGATTTCAACACCAACTCTGCCTTCGCAGGTCGAAGGTTAGTCAGAGTTATGTGGTGCCTGTAACATCCGCTGACTATAGCCAGATGGGTGACTTATGGTACTTATAATACAAAAATCCCGTCCGTCAGTTATATCTTAAGTGTGGGGCGGGGGTCTATTTCATGGTGTCGTTGACAAAGTTGCTGCATTTCCAATCTAGGTATTCTTTTCTTATGTCATAATATCTCCATGATATATCTGTGACATGTCTGTCCTTGGGATAACATTATTTTTTTTTTTCAATATCCTCGGGGTGAGCAAATCTCAGTACGTCCAATTTCATCAATCATTTATTTATTTTTTTTCTCTCTTGTAATTCTGGGTATATTATGAGTATATTAAATCGTCAATTTATTCCAACTATCTTACAACATTCTGTAATTCGTGATAAGGAATAGTCATTTGTTATACAATAATGTTCATTTTACAAAGGCAATGAGCAAAAAATCAAAGAGATATCTTCTCCAAAAATGCGGATGTATCTCTATTTCCTTTACCTCTGGGCGTAGTAATTATTCAGTCATTATTTTTTTTTTCATTATTTACTCTCCATTTTGTGTCCTTAGTACCTGTGGTTCCATGGGATTATCATAATCTATTTGTCTCCTGTCTACTGATAATCCTTCAATAATGACTTCAATTATGGTCCTCATGTGTGCAACAATCATCTGCTCTGATTTGTTCCATGTCCATGGTATTCATAAAATATTCTATTTTCTCCTTGTCTTATCTCGTATCCACGAAAGACTAAGATTATTGCTCCTCCAATGTTAATGTGGGGGATTTTGTGCATAGACATTACAATAAAATCTCAGCTGTGACAACATAAAGTTTCACCTTAATATAAAATGGCATCTTCATCATACATAACCAGTTGCTTCTTCATCTCATGTGTCATTAGTGGTTATCATCCGGTAATGGGTGTTCAATGTGGGTTCAGCATATACAAATGCTGTAAAGGGGTATTTCATTTGCTAGGTCAGCATGTGCAAATGCTATTTCTTTAACATGGGCAAAGGCATCATCAACCAATAGGTGCAATTTGTTCAATCTGGGGTTAGCATATACTAATGCTCTCAAGGGATTCTTCATTTGCAGAAAATCAGCATGCGCAAATGTCATTGGGGTATTTGTGATAGGCAGTATCAACAAAAAATTGTTTTAGTATCAGAGATCATGCTGGTGGGGGTATAACTGGTATAGGGTGATTTATTTTCTCTTTTTCTTTTCTTTTATGTCGGCTGCTAACCTAAGGGCAGTCAATGTTTTACAATATTGGCTTATCATCATCAAAATGTGTGAGGGTGGCATATACACATAATACATTTTATAAAAAAAAATTTTATTGTTTTTTCTCTTCTCATTTTTCTGTTATGTTTTGTCTCTTTTCATTTCTTTCTTTTTTTTCATTTCTCTTCTGTTTTCTTGTGATTTCTTTTCTTTTCTTGTGATTTCTTTTCTTTTCTTGTGATTTCTTTTCTGTTTGTATCACAAGTACTAAAGAATGATAAAAATCAATTCACTAAACACTAGATATACTATCAATATTCCTAATAGTAAATCCTAACCAATAGGGCTGTAAGTAATAGTTTAGGTTAGAATAGAATGAATGTTATAGCAGTATCTGTTGTCAATAAGTGGCGAGGAAGGGTACATCAAGGATCTCCTGATTACAACATGATTGTAATTCCGAGGAATGAATATGATTGGGATTGAAAAAAATCACAAGTCTAGAATGTCGTCTCTATATAGTGGAAAGGAAAAATAGTAAGTTAAAGATGAGTAACAGTGGAGTGAAGAAAATCTTACTATAGAGAGTCAAGGTTGGGATATGGAATCTCTTTAGGAGAATGTTTTAAAATCTTGACAGTACTAATATACATCTGGGTCTAAAATAATAATGTACATTGGAAAATAAATAATCCTGTGGAGAAAAATAGCATAACATGCAATACTAGTTTTGGGTATGAATTAATATGCTGTTAAGAGATGTCATAGTAGGAACAGTATGATTGATCAAGGTGATAGTATAAAGGAGTTTAGCATAAATGAGATCACAGAAATATTAGTATGGGGTAAGAAAAACTACTGGTGTAAAGTGTCTGCATGAAAATGCACTAAGATGCGAAAATACAGGACTCTGGATCTGCAAGGACAAGAAGTCTGGTGAATGGAGCGTGGAATACGATCAGTTACAAAAGTGTAGATCCATGTTACAACAGAATAGTGTGACACATGTGTTATAGGTAAGGTTGTGTAACATTCTAAATATCAAAAACTGTCTGACTAATAAGGGTGTCTGTAAACTCGTAACACCGTGTGTTATCAATTGTTTTTTTCATTTTTATTTCACAACACTATAATATATCTAATGAAAATCCTCCGTGGGCTGGTCTTGATTTTCCTCTGGCATCAGTATTCTAAGGCTGGAAAAAATAACTTTCTCAGTGAGGCTTTGACATCTTAGTCTGTAAGCAAGTCATTTGAACTGTCAAAAACTGAAAATAGAGTACATGAGGAAAGTTAGTACATTGTTAAAAAGGTTTTTTCACATATGCGTTGACCGTACATGGGATGGCATGTACATTGAAGACTCGAGGGGCGTGTTTTCAGAATGGCTGCAAAAGTTTCTCTCTCTGTTTAATTTCCCGGCTGGATAGGCCAGACATAGCTAATCTGTATGTAAACCTTTCCATCTCTTTGCTTTGCTTCTCCAGCTCTAGCAGTGCCATAAGGAAGGCTGGACTGGGATGATTGTTGACCGGTTGTACAGCGGGTACAGCACTGGAGATGGCATTGTTGACATTGAGAGGTTGATGGGCAACTGAAGAAAACGTCAATGATTGTACTGTAGCTGGAGGTGACATGACATTGACTGATTGTTGGGGCGCAAAGGAAATCAGTGCTGATGGCAATGTAGCCTGGGAATGTGTGGCTGGAGGTGACATGACTGGCGGTTGTGGCAGTTCTACAAATGTGGCCACAGGAGGCGATTCGTGAGGCTCAGGAAAAGACGATTCAACTGTGGTGTGAACCTGTACTGGTGGGATGCTGAGTATTGACTCGATGCCACTATCTGAGTCTGATATACAGAACACTGTGTCGTCATCATGTACATTGGAGTTTGGTACCAATAAGGTGCTATCTGCATCACTGGTACTGGCTGTGTCAATGTCTGTTTCTTGTTCGTATAGTTCCACTATTTCTCTGTCATTCTGTTCGTTGGGGTCTGACAAAGCTGTGCCGGGGTTGACACTGTAATTTCGCATTTCTTGTTGCGTTTCGTCTTCATACAGATTGCTGGTATATGGTTCAACAATCTGCTTGGGTATAGTTTCTTCAGGATCTGAACTGGGGGTGTGATAGGTATCAGCTGACGATTTATCACTGCGGGAGTAAGTTTGAGTGTGAATATAAGTTGCTTTGGGAAGGTCTGTTTGTGTTGCTACACAAACCATCGTTGTTTTTGCACAAATTAACTTGGTTTTATTTGTTGTTGGTACTTGTTTTGTTGGCCTGGGTTGAGTATTCCAAGGAGTTGATTGTGCTAAATTTACTTGTTGGTATGTCTTGGCTGTCTTTCTTGGTGTTATGGGACCGATGTGTGCTCTCCATCCGTCTGTTGTTAGGAGGCAAACGTGTCCGTTCCTAGATGTCATGTTACGAAACTCCCAAATTTTTCTTGTTTTAACTTCATTTATGAAATTTCGTACAGTCATTCTTTGAGCTCGTTTATTCAATGTGTTCCAGTGTTTGTTAGCTGCCGTCGTGTGCCTTGACGTGCTGTCATTATACCTGATCGATGATAGTATACGAGGTCTCCTTTCTGTTTCTCTATGGCGATAATATGGAGGTGTTTGTCTCATGGGGGCATGGGATTTTGTGTGCTGGGGATTCAAACGAGGAACAGCTTGGATCGGATACCTCCGTTTCTGCCATGTGCTATGTGGTTTTTCGTATGTCCGGTGATCAATGAATCGTCTATCTCTGTCAAGCTGAGGACGACTTTTACGTTGATATATGTTGTTTCTACTGTAAACACTGTAACTTCGCCTATCCGCGTATGTTACTTTACGATGGGTTGAACAACTGTCATCTTCTTCATCTGGGGTGTAGGATTTTCTGTTTCCTTCATGTGAAGGGTTTTCGCTTCGTCTGTGTACGTGTTTAGAGGTATAGCAACCTCCCGGTGTAGAGTTGTATAACATTTCTTCCTTTTCAGTAGAACCTGCATTAGGTTTCTGTAGGTCTACAGCATCATAGCTTCTAGTATGCGAGCCATAGACATATTTATCTGGGGCAGTGGGATGTGCGTCTACTTTAGGATAACTTCCTGGCAAACAATATTCATTTCTCTTGTTGAAATTGGGCGGGTGGCGCGGAACTTGTTTGTTATGCATTGTCCAGGTATTTTCATGTGTAAAACGATAGCTGTATGGGCTGGCCTGCCTATACTCTTGTTGTCGATACATTTTCTAGTATTATTTATTCCTTGTTAATCGTGGTTTCCTTATGCACTGGGGTTGATTATAGTTGGATTTTCTCTGCTCTTTGTAGAGGACTGGTCACTAGGCACCAAATTGAGATGATCCTCTATCCTTCAAGCGTTCCTTCGTTTATTTTATCCTTGGTAAAAATGTGCCTGGGTTTACAATTCTTTACCCAGTTTTCGAGCGTAGCTCTGTTTCAGTTATGACTGTGGGCTCTAACAGTTATTGTATGCAATTTTTGGCACTACTTACGTTTCTCGTGAATTCACAAATTATTAACATTCTACATTTCGAAATTACACAGTTGCATTAATTGTATGAAGTCAATCTCCTCTAATAGAATATCACTGAGCAAGAAGAATTATGTCTTCTCTCGACCGCTCTAAATTCATGACTGCTCTAAAAAAATGGCTTCGTCTCTCGTTCATTCCGGGGAAAGAAAGGACTGAGCCTAACCATTGGTGGGAAATCACGTGACCAACGCACTTATACACGCGAAGCTTAGCCTAAATAGATGCGTGGCGTTTCGAAGCTAAACTGGCCTAATTAAACATCTGCATGAAGATTTTTTTATCTTGTTTCTATAAAAATTTATTTTATATGTTAAAATAGTCTGCATCTAAAGACTCACGGTATACGCGGTTACACTTAAACGTGAGGTGTGCCCATGATTAAAGGTACTTTCACAACATTTGCAGCGAAGACCCACAAGCTAACATATTAAAATGAACTTTATTTGTGAACTGAATAAGATAGGAAGTGATCGTTTAAAGTTAAGTCAACTTTCAGTATAATATCATTTAGTTTGTATTTTACATCAAACCTGTCGATGGAACTTTCCGACCGAAGCACAAGTTACAATAAGGTTGCAATTATTACAAATTTCTAAATACTGTGAAATCTGAAAGCATGTTTGATCTTTAGTTTACTCAGCCGCCACAATGCTCACATTACTGCAAAAAGTGATTTAAACAACACATCGGCCGCCACCATTGCTCACTTATTTTTTTCTACGATGTTTCTATTTACACACTGAAGCCGTAAACCTTGGAAAGGAAAAAAAAAAATTTACAGCACTTGGAAACAAAACAAAAATAACAACTAGCATATTAGGAGAGATTTAATTAAAATAAAGCGCCCACCACTTCTGCCATTAAACAAATTATTAAACACTATTTCATGTGACTTCACCTTGTTAATATGATTTCAATACACCAGGAAGTAATAGCTAAATGACTTTGCAATGTTTAGAAGCAGATAATTACTAGACACAAAACGAAAAACAAGACAAACAAATTTTGCACTTGTCACTGAAGATTAGAAAAAATCCCGTCATATTTAATGCGCTTGCGCTGTCGCTACATCCTCGAGTGTGTAGTCAGCATTATTTCAACTTCCCGTTATGAGAGTACTCAGGCCGGGTTTTTATTATGCTAGCGACCACTCACATTCGTCATTCATGTTAGTCTGTTATGCCGTATAACAACTGAATTGTTAACTTCTCACAGACAGCCATTCAAACAACACCATTTAGCTACCCAAAGAGCATATGCCTTCAACAAACACATGATAAGTTCTCCTGTCACTTGATATCAACTCAAGTTCTTTACACGTTTTCCTCACCATTTTCACTTATGTTTCCAGTTCTCTTCTCCATGTGTTGTTTTGGCCTACCTCTGCCTCTCTTTCCCCTGGTATTCCAGAAATAAGGGCTGCTTTGTGATGCTATCAACAGTTTCCCCAGTGAGTGTCCCATCCATCGCCAGAGTCTTCTTCTCATCTATTGTTCCACTGGCACTTGTCTGATTCTTGCCATCAGTTCAACATTGGTAACCTTGTCATACCACTTCTATGCAGTCACCCATTATTCATCATAATAATTGTCCTTTGCTCCGTGTACCTCCCAGGGGTCTCTGAAGAGACAAAGAAATAATAGATCTCCTACACCTCAGTGTGATAAAATTAACCGTGATACAACGTTAAAATATCTCCAAAGATAAAATGTAGGGATAAAAATAATGCGTAAGCTACTAGAAGACATGATCGCCCATGCCGCGGGTCACTACCCGCCATGGAAACTAACTTGTTAGACGTGAAGGCAAAACGTTTACCCTTGTAGACGGGATGAGAACGGAGATCAAAAAGAAAAATATGACTGAACACGTGCTTGAAACTAGCAAGGCTAAAAAGACGCAATTGGTGGGGAAAGGAAAAAAATTCACGTCCCCAAGTTGACACAAGGTAAAGAAATGGACAAAAGGGACCTTAGCTATTATACGCAACAGTCATTTTTTGGACGCTTTTGCGATACTTAGTCTTTTATTTGAATTCAGCGGCAAACGCATTACAGAAGATGCTCGAACATATTTCAAAAAAACAACTAACCTTGAAAAGTAACTTTTTCTTAATAATAATGTTAGGAATATAAAACCTAGCTGGCCTGATGGCCCATCTTGAGCAGAGAAATAATATGCTTTCATTTATACAGACGGATAGATAATAATGAAGATATTGACAAAAGACTGTGTTGTTCATATCAGCGGACTGCATTGAAACAAAAAATGTCACTAATTTTCAAAAAATTGCGGCCTTGAGACTCAAGTGCTAAAATCTAGATGAATGAAAGAGAGGGGGAATTGGTGGAAAGCTGTGGCTAAAAATAACTCTAGAGGCAGATTCGTGTAGGAAATGCATGTATAAACAAGTATGTTTTTGTAAAAAACGCAAGTAGAGACAGACGGACCAACAGACAATAATACATACTTGACTGAGGTATGACTGAATTGACTTTTGGTAGGAGGTTTGAATTTGAAATGGGGGAAAGGCGGGGATTAGCCACCGATAATCATATTATCGGCGCTCAGACGCGCACTTTTGCCATTCAACATAAATTGTCCAGTAGTAGACACAGTAATTCTTCAGTGGTGTATTTCCCAAAAGCTAATTGCAATATTTAGAGGGACGCCATACTAGAGCCAGCAGCTCATCTGAGTTTTGCTAGCATATAACTGTGTTCTCTATTCATAATTCTGGTAAGACTGAAAGTATTTCTTTGTATATTTTAATATTGTTTAATGTTTCGAGTGATTTGATACTGCCATATCAAAATCTATCCCTTACAACAAGTAAGGATTCGCTCTAGATCCCCAGCCCCAGTTCAGGTTCTAGAGACAAACAAAATACATAAACGCCAGCAAGGATTATGAAGGGCGGATCAAGTGTTGAGATCAGTGGAACATATCACCTATCCTATTCAATGGCAGGAAGCTAATGAACATATTTCAGAATATGTAGTCTTGGGGAACTTATACTATGTGAAACCAACTTGGTAAGATGTGCTGTATGGTCAGAGAGATCTGACCCCGTCTATGTGGTGTTGTTGTGTGGTGTTGTGTGTAGAAGTGGCTCAGAAGGTAGAGTTCTGACACATGACCCAATACTTTTATTTCAGAACTGTGAGTTTTTATTTGGCACCAAAGTGGTGTCAAATGCTGTGTTGAAAAATACAAGTGTGGACTCGTGCAGTCTAATATTTTGGCAGAGCAGCCTTTTATTGCCCCCAAGCACGGAGAGGTGGGGCCGCCAGATTCCAGCACCAGAACTACTCAGTCAAGATACGTGAGCGTCTGGCCTGCTGGACATTCACCAACTTATTTTCTAACTAACACACCAACTATATTTCTATCAACTAGAACATACCATGTTGGGAAATAAACTTGTATTCCTCCCATCAGTAAATGGACAATGTTTGGTAGCCATAGACTGGGAGTGATGAAGCCACCCCAACAGCACATCCATTAATCGTTCTCCCAGAAAAATTACAAATATAAACAGTAGTAATATTAACTAGTCTTGTAAAATACATATGTACACATCTTTCATTTATTATGCCATATATTCATGCATTTCATTCATAATTTCAAAACCTTTCATATGTTCTGACCAAAATAAAACCTTGGTTCAGAACAAATAAACTTAAAGAAAATTTACTATCAAAATTTTACACAGCTTGAGTTAGTTCAGTGTGTTATAAATTTTATTAATATTATTAGGTCGTAAGTGGTAGCAAGAAGGGCCTTCTGTAAATTCACAGCTACATTTATCTCAGGAGCCTTCACAGCTGACCTCATGCATCACACTAGGTAATATCACAACCATACAGTACCATCAAATCCACGACACTCAGACATGTTCATACAAGGAGACAAAGAAATAATAGATCTCCTGCACTTCAGACATGTTCATACAAGGAGACAAAGAAATAATAGATCTCCTGCACCTCAGACATATTCATACAAGGAGACAAAGAAATAATAGATCTACTGCACCTCCAGACATGTTCATACAAGGAGACAAAGAAATAATAGATCTCCTGCACCTCAGACATGTTCATACAAGGAGACAAAGAAATAATAGATCTCCTGCACCTCAGACATGTTCATACAAGGAGACAAAGAAATAATAGATCTCCTGCACCTCAGACATGTTCATACAAGGAGACAAAGAAATAATAGATCTCCTGCACCTCCAGACATGTTCATACAAGGAGACAAAGAAATAATAGATCTCCTGCACCTCCAGACAGTTCATACAAGGAGACAAAGAAATAATAGATCTCCTGCACCTCCAGACATGTTCATACAAGGAGACAAAGAAATAATAGATCTCCTGCACCTCAGACATGTTCATACAAGGAGACAAAGAAATAATAGATCTCCTGCACCTCAGACATGTTCATACAAGGAGACAAATATGGGGTTGTTCATGTGGCTGGCAACGTCATGATATAAAACAAATTACCACAGAAACCAACGCTACAAAACTATGTGAATGTGCGTGGTACAAGCTTCCTGCATGGGGACCGGCTACAGTGGTGGCTCTCTGCTCCGTAAGAAGAGCAAAGAACATTGATGGTGAATGATGATAGTTAGTCTACTAAACGGAGCGTACATTCTTACACACTGTATAAAGGTCAAACAAATAAAAAATAAATACTTGAGTCATTTTTAATGTTGAAAAATACACTAGAAACAAGGGAGGTTTCAGGATTACTCTTCGTCAGCCAAGCATGAAATAAAGATTGGAAATAAAGACAGGCTATGACAAAACGGCAACGGAAAATAATAAAAAATGTTTCCAGAAATGTCCCATGTTTTCAACGTAATTTTCATTTGTCAAACTGGCTCTATTTTTATTTTACATTGTTTTTTTTTTATTTCTAGTATTAATTTCACAACAGCTTCCTTCATTATTTAATGAAATTGTTAATTGTAAAACAAAGTGGGAAAAGGGACGGAAGCGATGTTTGAAATTGTTGTTGCTGTTCTCTGTTTTGTTCATGATGTATAACCTGATTATGTTGATGTTCGATCATCTTACCTCCTTATCTATGAAAAGAAAAAAAATTCTTTACTTTCTTATAATTTATTCTTTTAATTTTCTCTGTCTAGACTTTCTGTCAGGCAAAATGATACATCGTTTTTAATTGGGAGTTCTGTCGAGGTACGTTACGTTCAACCTAGAAACATAGTCCATCGGTTATATTAGGGAAAACGTCCAAATCTAAATACCCTGCGATCTAGTGTTCAGACAAGTACAATTGTATTGGGAAATATATGAATTTTCAGTTCATATGTCTCGACAGCCCTAGTATATGGCTGTGTAATTTGTAGAAAAAGAAATCAACAACAACAACAAACAGGTAGCTATAAACTTTCATAAATGTGTGCGTTTGGACAATAGAAGGATTGAATTAGTATTTTTAAAAATGTCACTAATGTAGAACTGATGGCAAGAACCAGGCTGGTACCAGTGGAGTAATAGGTGAGAGGTAACGCTGCCGTTGGTTAGGAAATCTATTGAGGAAATCTGTTGATGCCATTATTAAGCAGTGGTTTTTTCTGGAATTCCCAGAGTAAGAAAGGCAGAGGAAGAGGAAGTCCAAACAACACACGGAGAAGAAAACTGGAGACAGAAATGAAAGAAACATAGAAAAAAAATGGAAAGAAATTCAGCAAATGGGACAGCACAGGAAGGCTTGACATGAGTTAGTTGATGATATATGCTGCTTATGAAGCCGAGAATAAATGAATGAATGAGTAAATGAGTGAATGAATGAGTGAATGAATAAATCAAAGAGTGAATGAATGAGTGAATGAATAAATCAAAGAGTGAATGAATAAATCAAAGAGTAAATGAATGAGTGAATGAATAAATCAAAGAGTGAATGAATGAGTGAATGAATAAATCAAAGAGTGAATGAATGAGTGAATGAATAAATCAAAGAGTGAATGAATGAGTGAATGAATAAATCAAAGAGTGAATGAATGGTGAATGAATGAGTGAATGAATAAATCAAAGAGTGAATGAATGAGTGAATGAATAAATCAAAGAGTGAATGAATGAGTGAATGAATAAATCAAAGAGTGAATGAATGAATAAATCAAGGAGTGAATGAATGAGTGAATGAATAAATCAAGGAGTGAATGAATGAGTGAATGAATAAATCAAAGAGTGAATGAATGAGTGAATGAATAAATCAAAGAGTGAATGAATGAGTGAATGAATAAATCAAAGAGTGAATGAATGAGTGAATGAATAAATCAAAGAGTGAATGAATGAGTGAATGAATAAATCAAAGAGTGAAGGAATGAGTGAATGAATAAATCAAAGAGTGAAGGAATGAGTGAATGAATAAATCAAAGAGTGAATGAATGAGTGAATGAATAAATCAAAGAGTGAATGAATGAGTGAATGAATAAATGATGGGGGATTGAATGAATGAGTGAATGAATAAATGATGGGGGATTGAATGAATGAGTGAATGAATAAATCAAAGAGTGAATGAATGAGTGAATGAATAAATCAAAGAGTGAATGAATGAGTGAATGAATAAATCAAAGAGTGAATGAATGAGTGAATGAATAAATCAAAGAGTGAATGAATGAGTGAATGAATAAATCAAGGAGTGAATGAATGAGTGAATGAATAAATCAAAGAGTGAATGAATGAGTGAATGAATAAATCAAAGAGTGAATGAATGAGTGAATGAATAAATCAAAGAGTGAATGAATGAGTGAATGAATAAATCAAAGAGTGAATGAATGAGTGAATGAATAAATCAAAGAGTGAACGAATGAGTGAATGAATAAATCAAAGAGTGAATGAATGAGTGAATGAATGAGTAAATGAGTGAATGAATGAGTGAATGAATAAATCAAAGAGTGAATGAATGAATAAATCAAGGAGTGAATGAATGAGTGAATGCATAAATCAAGGAGTGAATGAATGAGTGAATGAATAAATCAAAGAGTGAATGAATGAGTGAATGAATAAATCAAAGAGTGAATGAATGAGTGAATGAATAAATCAAAGAGTGAAGGAATGAGTGAATGAATAAATCAAAGAGTGAATGAATGAGTGAATGAATAAATTAAAGAGTGAATGAATGAGTGAATGAATAAATCAAGGAGTGAATGAATGAGTGAATGAATAAATCAAGGAGTGAATGAATGAGTGAATGAATAAATCAAAGAGTGAATGAATGAGTGAATGAATAAATCAAAGAGTGAATGAATGAGTGAATGAATAAATCAAAGAGTGAATGAATGAGTGAATGAATAAATCAAAGAGTGAATGAAGTAATTAATTAATGAATTATGAAACTTGTCAGGGAAAAATAAAACATTCATAGCAAAAACATTTTCTCACAAAAGTCCATTGTGATTAATGGGAAGACGCACGCACAATGAACGTTACAGAGGTATCTAGGAGATTACGTACATTTAACTCCAGATGACTGCAATCCCTAGGAATTGTTTCGAAGGTACCTTTGCAATTTGTTTTCCTTTCTTTGTTTATTTTTCTTTTGTTTGTTTTCGTTACTTGTCATTTGTTTTCTACCAACCCCCCCCCCCCCCCCAACCACACACACTCACACACACACATCATAAATAATAACTCATACATTAAAATTGAGAGTTATCAAGTGTTTTATAACCTCCTCTTCACTCCCGTATATAGTAGAAACATAGAAAAAGAACAAGCAGTCAGAAGCAATTAAAATGAAGATATTTGGACGAATGGGACGCATCTCGCGGAAAGAGAAGACAACAAATAAAAGCTAGGAATGAAAAGAGAATTAATAAATGTCATGAAAGTTAGGAAAACATGACGCCAAAAAAATATAATGGAAGGACATGATGAAAGCAAACGTGCAAGATGAAGACAGCGCTATACGGGGCAGATATATATAATGTATATATCGTTACAGGAAAAAGCCTATCAGACTGTACCTTGGAATCCAGTGCAGCCGACCTATGATGCGAACGGCGGTTGATTTGACCAGTGCGTTTGTACATGTGTGCATGAGCTATTTCCATTGTGCATTTACTCTTCCATTAATGACAATATTTGTATGTTTGTTTCGATTATGTGCTTGTTTTAACTGTCAATTTTTCGATTATGCGTTCTTTTTCGATTAATAAGAACCATAGTGTGCAGTTTTGTTCATCTGTGCCTTATTGCCACATGTAGAAGATAAGGCCTCAACTAGCTGATGACCAGTTTAGCTCCGGTATTTCTAGTTCTTTAACCGTTATCTTTTTCTTTCTTATCACTGTCTGCAGATGACTTCTCCATAACTTATCATATTTAATGTATACCCTATTGCCACATCATTCATTTGTATTATCCTTCCCCAAGAAGAAATAGTTCTTCAACAACCACACGCCAAGTTTTCCTCTTGCATACAAGTCTACTGCAACATCATCATTATTTTCCTTTGCGCTCCTAACGGAGCATGGATCCAACATTGCAGCTTGTCTCGTGCAGAAACCCCGCATTAAGCTTTCACAAGCTCTTGCAGCGGTAGTGTCTGTGGCAAATTGTTTTACATGACGAAGGTGCCAGACCCCCTCCCCCCCCCCCCCACCATGCACAGCATCATTTTAGTCGTTTTGTATAACATGCCTGGGGGGGGGGGGGGGGGGGTTCTATTTTTTCTTTGCGTCTTTAGATACCCCGGGAACCTCGCGGGGCTCTACTGCAACAAATACAGACTTTATATGTTATCATGTCACACAACAAATACAGACTTTACATGTTATCATGTCACATAACAAATACAGACTTTACATGTTATCATGTCACATAACAAATACAGACTTTATATGTTATCATGTCACATAACAAATACAGACTTTATATGTTATCATGTCACATAACAAATACAGACTTTATATGTTATCATGTCACATAACAAATACAGACTTTACATGTTATCATGTCACATAACAAATACAGACTTTATATGTTATCATGTCACATAACAAATACAGACTTTATATGTTATCATGTCACACAACAAATACAGACTTTATATGTTATCATGTCACACAACAAATACAGAAATTATATGTTATCATGTCACATAACAAATACAGACTTTATATGTTATCATGTCACACAACAAATACAGACTTTATATGTTATCATGTCACATAACAAATGTTCAGCACAACTCGTTTCTCCCTTCCAACAGTTGTACACATCGCAACCGTTAACCCCGCCCACCGTTTTAGCGTCACTAAATGGGCACTTCTCCTAATCATACCACTATAACGTTCTCTGTTGCCATAAAACAGAACTCTTGTACAACATGTTATCGCCGTAATACCCTTTCACGTCACATAAAATAACGCTGTTTCGATTTGTTACCGCTATAGCATAATATTCATGTCACATAAAAGCACAATTCTACGATTTTTAAAAAAAATTGCTATAATAAGCTATTAATGGCACAAATCCACACTCTTCCCCGGCTTGCGCTCGTTAATATTTTAAAAAAAAAAAAAGAAAGAAGCTCCAGGAATGGAAAAACCAAAGCAATTACCCATATTACCTGGTCCGTTTCTACGTAGTGTTCAAAAATACGCACACACTAGCAGGCACAAAAATGGAAAGTTCGAACTAGAAATGCATCGATTGCGGAGCCTGGCCATTCTTTCCCAGTCCGCCTAAATTTACAGCCTGTAATATCAACAAACTTATGGACAAACGCTTGATCCTCATTCCTGTTTACAAGATCATTTGCCAGACTTTATGGCTCTCTTGCCATATATAAACGAAATGTGCCGCTTTGAAGTGCATCTGGAGAAAGCAAAAAATACCAACAGCAGAAAAAGCTTTTATGTTAAATGCCGTTGGCTCATTTGAAAGATGATTTGAACTTTTGATATTTGGAACTAAGATTTCTTGGTTATTATTATTTTTCGACATGTTTTATCCATAGAATGATAATGTGATTTTGCTATTACACATACACACATATCATCATTTCGTTTTTCCGCTCCCAATGGATCATGTTGCCTCTGTGGCTGGCTTTCTTTCGTGAACCATGAAATAATTCATGATCTTCATGCAGTGGTTTCTTTAGCCGTGTGCGTTACGTGAAGAGGTTGACTGTTCCTTGCACAGTCATATTACGACATGCCTGAGGTAACGCTGTAATCCTTTTCTGTCAGTATAATATCATATACGATATATATATATATATATATATATATATATATATATATATATATATATATATATATATATATATATATATATATATATATATATATATATATATATATATATATATATATATATATATATATATATATATATCAGGTCTGGGATTCACTGTAAAAATCCTAATCGATTAATCGAACTCCTATAATAGAAGATTGATCGATTAATCGAATTTCTTTAGTCGAAGATTAATCGATCAATTTTTTAAAATTTGATCTTTTTTTTAACCACTAAGTGCGTTGTTTATTTTACTTGTTATGAGGCAACATCGTCCTGAAAATATAATGAACATACTGACAAGTTAGAACCAAACAATTTATTATTATTGACCATACTTGACAAATTCCATATTACAAACCTCTAACCTAGCAATTGAAATGCATTTAAGTAAAAATAATCAGTTAAAAAAAATTTAATCAATTGATCGTTTGTGGAAAAAACGTAACCGATTAATCGATTAATTAATCGATAAAGATCGCAGTACAATATATATATACACACACAAATGCATATACATATGTGCCATGCGTGAGTCAGCGCGTATGAAAGCCGTACCCACATGTACGGTCCAGTTTAGGTCAGTATCATCACTTGTCGTTGTCAGAAATAAATAAAAAACTTACAAATGAACTTTAATAAAATAAACCGTGACACGAAAATAAATTTATTCGTCCAACAGTTGAACAACCCAATTTGTCAACACTGAACAGCGACAAACCAAAATAATAAATTTAAAAGTAAATAGTCTAGAATGTAATAATAATAGTATTTCAAGGACAAAAGTATACCCAGCTAATAATATATTAAGATCAGAATCACAATCAGAATATTAAATTAATTCAGGCAAGATTAAAGAACCAGGAAGGACTCTGCCTGTAAATATAGCACATTAAACGCCAAAAAACGCAGTAGGAAATAAATGATACCATAAACGCTAATTAAATCGCAAACAGCTAACGCTCAGCAATGTTGGATCAAAGACAAGACAACACGCTAATTAAAACCTACCTGGAGTTGAACAGGTGTATTTCCTCCAATAACAAAGCTACAGTTTAATCACTGGCTTCCTGAAGCCGGTCTGACAAGTTTTGTGTGTTATCTAAACTGCTGCATATTTATAAATGTGTTTTACAGTACCACGACTTTCACAAGTTTTTCAATGTGATGCGTTTAAATTGAAGGGCAAACTTCGGTGACCACCCGGCGTTGTGACAAAAGAGGTTTATAATCCGCACAATATTCTACACATATGAGTTCTTCTTCAAGGAAGTGTAACAGAAAAAAATAATGGTGGAATTGTCTCATTTCTTCGCTAATTTATTTATTTACTCAGTCGTTCCTCTTCTATCGTGAGATGTAGAGGTTTGGATGAGAGCGCGCCATACTATCCCATTGGCTGTCTTCCTCCTGGCCTGGGTCCATTCTAGTCCTTCAAAGATTGTCTAATGTTGTCCTCCCAGCGAACTCTGGGTCGTACTGGAGGTCTGGATCCTTGGCTCTTAGTTTCCCATGCTTGTTCATCGGTAATCATATCTTAAAAGACAACGTGTGTAGCTACCGTGAGTTTTTGATGAGACAAAGAAAGAATAGAACTAATCTTCCGTCAGGCATGTCGTAGAAGGCGAGTAATATGAGATTGTGCACGAGGCAGGCAACTACATCATGTAAAACAAATTGTTATAGAAACTACCGCTGCTGGAGCATGTTAATACTTTTTGCAGGCTTCCTGTAAGAGGACCAGCTACAATAGTTGTTTAATGCTCTGTAAGGAGCAGAAAGGCAAAGTATGATGATGATGTCTAAGTGATAGAAGATCACAAAACATCGAAGTTTTTTTTTAAAGATAAAACGAATAAGAGTTTAAATGAGACATTAAAAAAAAAAAAAAAGACAAAAGAATCTGGGTACTGTAAAGCAATATCGAATCCCCTGTGTTCTGCAAAGACTGCGCGTGGCGCACGATAGCGGGAAAATATCTGCTGTCATTAACGCGCACTCTTTGATGGGATGTAAGACAACAGCGAAGGACGTGCCCGTCGTCAAGTTAACTGAATGAGCCATTAAAATCTCGGATTACCGGCGCAAGGGTCCTGAAACAATATATTATCTTGTCTTCATATCTTTGCCTAGACGATTTTAGGCACAGAAATATGGCCGAGATTTCGTTTATTTTATATTAAAATGAAGTATAAGATTCGTTCGTTTCACTTTTCGTTGCTTAAAGAGCAAGAAACCACCACTACATCTGTTCTCCTTGCATCAAGCCTGCAACAAGGATTCTCATGCTGTCGTAGTTGTGGTGTTTGTAGCTATTTGACATACATGATGAGGCACACCACAAAGTATAACAGCAGAGTTCACTTCAACGCTAAAGAAAATGTTTAACAGTGTCTATGATTTTAACCATGAAAATAAAGTATAAAGTAGAGATAAGTTCAGTAGAGATAAGTTCAACTATGGAGATAATGTACAAAAGTATACATCAGTTCAACCACAGAGATAAAGTATAACAGTAGAGATCTGTTCAACAATGGGGATAAAGTATAACAGTAGCCATCAGTTCAACCGTGGAGATAAAATGTAACAGTGCCAATTAGTTTAACACTAGACAAAAAAATATATAACAGTAGAGATAAGTTCAACTATGTTGGAATGTGTATAACATTAGCGAAATGCATACAAAAGAAACATTTGTATCAACACTTCCTGCTTCTGATACTGACAGCAGTTGAGACTGCACGTGACGATTTTGAAGGTAATGGTGATAAAAACTACAAAGAAGAGTAACATTTTAATAAACTGTAGACCAGTGTTTCTCAACCGGTGTGCCGCGTCTGTCTTCCTCCTGGCCTGGTTCCATTCTAGTCCGCGGTCCTTCAAAGATTGTCTAATGTTGTCCTCCCATCGGACTCTGGGTCGCCCTGGGGGTCTGGATCCCTGGCTCTTTGTTTCCCATGCTTGTCGTGGTAGCCGATCTTCTCCCATTCTGCAGACATGGCCAAACCATCTTAGTTGGCACTGTCTGTTATTGCAAAACGAGCTTTAATTATTTTGATGCAGTTGTTTACGTCATATTTATGTGAATTGGGATTTTCAACACTTACAAGTATTAAATGCAAAAAAAAAAAAAAAAGGGGGAAAGACTTCTCTGTGTTGAAGATGAAATAAGAATTTGCTTATCTCAGATACGCCTTAATATCCAAGAAATTACTCAAAAGCATCAAGCCCAAGTATCGCATTTGGACCATCAGGTTTGTATAAAAACTTTTTTTTTGGGGTCGAATACATGTTCCAATTATTTTAAACAATTAAAATCGAATTGAGAGTTTAATTTATTCTAAAGTACCCACAAATTAGTGTATTTAATTTATATATATCACTGTAATTTTTTTATTCTAGTGCGGTCAGATAGGTGTGCCGCTAATTTTTAGTAAATTGAAAAGTGTGCCGCGAACACAAAAAGGTTGAGAAACACTGCTGCAGACTATGAAAACAAATGCAGATAAAAAAACTGCACGTAAGGTTGTAAACAAAAAATTGCACGTAAGATTATAGACTTGCTTTAAGTATATCTAATTAGGGAATCGGATCTTTAAGCGCTTTTTTACCTCTCGTATTTGTTAATCCAGTTTTGTTGCTTGTACTTTGGTACGTGTAGTTTTTTGTTGTGAAAGAGATGGTACAGGAATTTTTCAATGTGAATCTTTACAGCTGTTATCATCTAAAATCATCTTGTTTCTTCTTCTGAGGTGTGGATATATTGCTATCCAGCTGCACTTATCATTACCCTGAACAAAACGACCTAACAAACTCTACGGACGAAGCAAGTGAAAAAAAAGTGTATAACGAGAATAAAAACGACCAGGACAATGAATATGTTCAATGGGAGAATATAACTAATTGAGGGAAGGAAGGGTCCAACCAAGCAATATTTAATTTGCTTTTTCCGCTTGATTTGAAGCAGCCAAAAACCTATTGCTTAAACCACTACTCATACTATTTCCCTTCCCTTGTCGCATTTTGTGCAGCATGGAACCACCAAGGAAGCTGGTCTTAGGAAGCCTGAACTAAAGAATTATTGAGGTCTTACAATAGTGATTTCTGTAGCAACTTGTTTTGTATGATGAGATAGTCAGCCTCACGCAGGACCTTATTTAGTCACTTGTTTTGTATGATGAGATAGTCAGCCTCACGCAGGACCTTATTTAGTCACTTGTTTTGTATGATGAGATAGTCAGCCTCACGTAGGACCTTATTTAGTCACTTGTTTTGTATGTTGAGATAGTCAGCCTCACGCAGGACCTTATTTAGTCACTTGTTTTGTATGTTGAGATAGTCAGCCTCACGCAGGACCTTATTTAGTCACTTGTTTTGTATGTTGAGATAGTCAGCCTCACGCAGGACCTTATTTAGTCACTTTTATGACACACCTGAGGAGCCAATAATGCTATTCTATCTTTGCCTCCTCGGAGACCCCTGGGATCTACAAGGGGCACCCATTCTGAGACAGGGCATAGACAAAAGTGGCACAGGCTGAATAGTGGCATATAAATGCAGCAAAACGTGGGGAACAAAATACATGAGTTCATCGCTGGAAGTATCAGAGACGGTATAGAAATATCAGTATGGAAAACGGTATAGAAGTATCATTACAGAAAACGGTATATAAATTACCATTATAAAGAACAGTAGGCTATAGAAATACCATCATAGAAAACGGTATAAAATACCATTATGGGAAACGGTATTTAAATACCATTATAGAAAAGGGTATGGAAGTCAATACCCTTTACCTCTCCCCCTTATATTTCTATAACCCTGAAGTAATCTTATGGACTGTCTTGTAATGCTATCAACTGGTTTTCGTAAACAACAGGAAATGCTTGGGGCATATTTTTTACGCCGAAAAGAGTTTCACTTATTATCGCGCAATTAGCAAGACAGCTCCGCGCTAACGTGAAAACCGAAACGTGAAAATACGCTCGAGTGACAGGCGTTAGAAGTCCTGCTCCAGACAAATAAATTGGCCAATCAAAATCGAGTAAAAGCATGAAGTACTGTTGGTAGCCAGGTTATAACTTAGGTGATGTGACTGGGCGGCGTATTGGACCACTCATTGTTAGATGGTGCGTACTTATGAAGAGAGATGGTATAACATTATTGGTGAATGCGAAACATGGTTTTTATGAGCGGCAGCGAAATATTGGTACAGCTTACTTTGACAGGCATTCGTAACTTGAAGATTTTTTAAACTCTGTCTGTCTGAGTATATTTCTTTCTTGCTTTCTTTCCAACAGTTATAAGTCAGTAAAACGGTATCAGGAAAGAAAGACTAGGTGCAATGCATTTTCCCGGTTGTCGAAAAGAAGCAGCTAATGAAGGGCTTAGCAAGGAGCTGGCAACTGCACGGCGTAATCTAAAGAGCTGGAGAAACACTACGCCAGCACACGAGATGCATTGGCGTGTGTTGTTGCAAGGGTCAATGCCCCTGGTCAGGAGCTAAAACTAAGAGAAGTTATTATTATCGTTATTGAGTAGACATACAACATACATGCTCAGAGAATGCGAGAAAAAAATATATTAAAAAAAAAACCAGTTAACACACTATAATAGTCTTATACGCTCATATTTTATTAATAAGCTGAAGAAAGTCATTTACGAATTCCGCGTGAAGTAGGCTTGAGAAAGTCGTGTAAGTTATCTAAATGAGAATCTGAAATGAAAAAAAAAAAAAAACTGTTTAACAGCTATACAAGTCGTTCGTCACAGAATGGTACCAGAACTAAAAATTGCATCGCCCCATTAGTAAGAAAAAAAAACAATTACACCTTTTACGTCGTTTGATTAATGATAGGTCTAATTAGTTGTTCAAGCGACCTACTATCCTCTTGACAAGATTATCATTGTCACGGAACACCCAAGTAATACTATATGATGTTAAGTACTTTCTCTAATCCAGTCATTTTGAGCAATGGTCTTTTAATAACAATAACGCATTATGTAGTCAGGTCACCTCCAAATGAACGTTCCACCGTAACGCTGTGATAAAATAGACGCAGGAAATAATACAAAGCTTGCCAACAACCAGGTTAAACCTCTTGTTAACGTGCTACAAAATTAGAATGAATATGACCCTTGTTTCGTCACGTGCGAGTGCACAGTTTAATTGGTAAATTCTACTGATTACCTAACGGCGGACTGAAGTGGCGCCCGCCTGGACCAATCGCTCGGGCCCACACTGACAAACTCCGCGAGACAACACAAATACGCTGGAGGCGGTTAACACAATTATATGCTAAAAATACCTGGAGAATATATTTTACCAGACCACAGATACAACGCTGATTACGTTACGACCAATGATGTTTTCGTTAGAAAACATGACGTCAGAAATGGCTGAGAAATCATAAAAAAACATAATTATACAGAAAGAAATTACACTCTCCAAATTTTTTATTACACTAACAAATGCGTGCTACACAGATGAGATCTGTGGCCTACACAGATGAGATCTGTGGCCTCTGTCGTTCAACATTTATTTGGATGTAGAATATTTAGAAAGTATTGTAGATATATTTTTGTATTTGTCGTGCAAGGTTGTAGGCTGAGGAGACACACGAACAACAAGGTAGTCTACTGCTTCTTCAGGCAATTCGTAAACGGATTCTAATACGAAGTTGTGCATTGGACTTGCAACTTTATCAATTAAAATAACGTGCTACAGAAACTATCACATCAAGAATGATTTGATACAACTGTAAAAAGGGGGGGGGGGGCAGCTACAGTGGTGGTTCCATGCCCTATAATGAATGAAAAGAGATATGATGATGATATAATAGAGAAAAGCATGCAAGGACTTTGGCCTCACAATAAGTCTAAAGAAAACGAATGTGATGAGTCAGGATGTGGGTGCTGCACCAGTTATCACTATCGATAACTATGAATTGGCAGTGGTGCACAACTTCACATACCTAGGATCTACCATCAATGACAAACTCTCACTGGATACAGAAATCGACAGCCGCATTGGCAAAGCTGCAGCTACCTTTGCCCGCCTCACATCGCGTGTTTGGGGAAACTCTAAACTCACAATGAAGACCAAAGCTGCGGTATATAATGCCTGCGTCACCAACACACTCCTATATGGCAGCGAGACCTGGACGACCTATGCTAAGCAAGAAAGAAGGCTCAATACCTTCCATTTGCGGTGTCTACGCCGCATCCTCGGCATCTCGTGGAAAGATAAAGTGACAAATGTCGAGGTGTTGTCACGTGCTGGCCTTCAAAGTATGTATACGCTGCTTAGACAGCGCAGACTTCGCTGGCTTGGCCATGTTCGCCGCATGGAAGATGGTCGCATCCCAAAAGATATCTTCTACGGACAATTAGCAGATGGCAAGAGAACAGTTGGGCGACCACAGCTGAGGTTCAAAGATGTGTGCAAGAGAGATATGAGGGCACTGGACATGGATCCAGCAACATGGGAGGATGAAGCTGCCGATCGCACTAAGTGGCGATGCTATTTACGGCACCACCTCAGATTGGGCGAAGAGAGGCTCACACAAGAAGCAGAGGTGAGGAGAAAACGTCGAAAGGAGCACCAGGAAAATAAGCAGCTGAGAGCTGCCACCTCAGGGGCGCATTCCCATAGTCAGTTATGACTGAAGGGGCTATTATTATTATTATTATTATTATTATTATAGAGAATGTTAGATAAGACAGAGAAATAACAACATGTCAAGAAACAAAAACAATGGCGAATAAAACGATACCACTGAATGGGCGTTCGCATGCGAAAGACCAAGTAGAGAAGAAATAAATAAGACCATAACGCTTCTGAAAGATGGAAAAGCAGCTGGTATAGATAGCATTCCAGCAGAAGCCATCAAAACAGATATTGATACCTCTACAGAGATGTTATACAAACAAACTACTTGGCAAAGTCTGGGACATACAGGAAATACCAGCAGAATTGAAGGAAGGTTATCTGGTCAAGTTGCCTTAGAAGGGAAATTTATAAGAGTGCACAAATGATAAAGGAATAATGTAACTATCAGTGCCAGGAAAAGTATTAAACAGAATCATCCTTGAGAGATTAAAAGAGTCCATAGACAATCAACTGAGAGATGAACAAGCTAGTTTTCGACAAAACAGATCCTGTACACATCAGATAGCCACATTGAGAATAATTGTTGAACAAAGTCTGGAATGGAATTATCCGCTATACATTGGATTTGAGGACTATAAAAAGGCATTTGACAGTGAAGACAGAGAATCCCTTTAAAAATTGATGAGGCATTATGGAGTTTCCAAGAAGATCATTTAACTTAATAAAGAAGACCTCACACAACAGAAATGGAATCCAGTGGAATCTGACTAAACAGCTTGATGATCTGGATTTTGCAGACGACTTGGCTCTTCTGTCTCATAACCATAATCAGATGCAAGACAAAATGAAAATTCTCAATGAGAGGTCACAACAAGTGGGCCTAAAAATACACAGGGAAAAGACAAAGATTATGAGAATAAATGCAAGAAATGATAACAAGGTTGAACTTGAAGAAACACCACTCAAAGATGTAGAATCGTACACATATCTTGGAAGTAATATACGTGTAGAAAAGTTGGAGGGACAGACAGTGATATCAAACTAAGAATACAAAAAGCAAGAGGAGCTTTCATTGCAATGGGAAACATATGGAGAACAAGGGAAATCAAGTCCAACACGAAAATAAGAATCTTCAACTCAAATGTGAAGTCAGTCCTATTGTTTGGCTTTGAGACATGAAGAGCAGCAAAAACAACAACCAAAAAGCTACAGACTTTTATAAACGGGTGCTTGCGTAGAATAGAGGGATTAAAATGGTATGACAAGGTTACCAACGTGGAACTGAGGACAAGAACTAGACAAGTGCCAGTGGAACAAGAGTTGAGAAGAAGACGCTGGCGATTGATAGGACTCACATTGAGGAAACCTGTTGATAGCATTACAAGGCAGTCCTTGTTCTGGAATCCACAGGGAAATAGAGGCAAAGGTAGACCACAAAAACACACGGAGAAGAGAACTGGATACAGAGGTGAAAATGATGAGGAAAACATGGAAAGAACTTGAGCGGATAGCACACGACTGGAAGACTTGGCATGTGTTTGTTGAAGGCCTATGCTCCTTGGAGAGCTAAAGGGTATTGATTGATTGATTGATTGACTGAATGGGCGTCCATATTTTATGGAAGCAATGCTCTAACTCAGCGGTTCCCAACCTTTTTTCACTTGCGTACCCCTTGGCAGCCCATTTCTATAAATTGTACCCCTATTATTAGCAAAATATTTGAAATTAAAATAGTTGCTGTTATTCAAAATTTATATATTATAACCAGAAATAAAGAGGCCAACCACGGGATTAAAAAATAATGTAATAAAAAGGTGAACAAACAGTGCATATATTTTTACATTAAAAAAATCAGAAGTTACAATAAAAATTAACACATTTAATTTATTAATAATAATAATAAAAACGTTGTTATTGTTAAAAGTTGAAATCCCTTTTTATAACACACACGTCACGTGACCATGACAAATGTTCAGTGCGATCCTTGAGCTTGTTTTGAGGCACATAGTTTTTTGAAATCAGGTTCAAGTGATGTAAGATACAGTCTCAATTCTGGACCTGCATTCAGTTTACTACGGTATTTATATTTTATAAAGGTATAAGAAGATAAAACCCTCTCCACCAGCTCAGTATTTGTAAATGGCAACAGAAACTTAAGCGCCTTGTCGGTCAGCTGTTAATATTCTCTGCTGATGTCTCCCCAAAAGTTAATAAGGAATTTTCCTTTGTATTCAGCTCTTAAAGTAGTATCAGTCGAAAGTTCAATCAACTTCTCTTTTTCGTTGATTGATAATGTGGCTGCTTGGAAATTTTCTTCTTCAAAGGGATTTACAATCCAGTAGTTCTCTTTTCCAGGTTTCGGAAAGTACTTCTCGAAAGATGATTTTAGCCCTTTCAAGTGTTCAATTATTTTCTCGCTCATTTCCTGGGAGAGGTGCAGCTCGTTCTCAGATAGGAAATTGTGCAGAGTTTCAAATACCTCAGGCTGGCCTTTTTCAATACACGACCTCCAAAAATCTAATTTTTTAATCATAGATTCAATTTTGTCTGAAACATTGAAGATCGTTACCGAGCTATTCTGAAGTGCCAAATTTAGTTTGTTTATTTGTAGGAAAATATCCGATAAGTATGCAAGACTCTGAAGCCAATCACAGTCGTGTAACTTTGACGTAAGTTGGAAAGGATGGTCTTCAAAAAAAAAGTTCGACTTCATGTCTAAGTTCAAACAGCCGGGTAAGGACTTTACCACGAGAGAGCCACCTTACTAGTGTATGAAGGAGCAGGGTAGAATGAAGACTATTCATCTCTTCACACAGTGCTTTGAAAAGCCTCGAGTTTGTGGACTTTGACTTTATAAAATTAACCACTTTCACAGCTTCATCAAGAACGACTTTTAATTCACCAGGGAGGCGGTTAGATGCAAGGCTTTGCCTGTGGATGCAGCAGTGGCTCCAGGTTATATTGGGGGCTACCTTCGTGACATGAGCGCGAAGACCGGAGTAGCAACCTGACATAGACCTGGCTCCGTCAGTGCATAGTCCACAACAATTAGACCAATTAATGTCCTTTTCTTTGAAATAAGAATCAATAGCATGAAATATATCCTCACCTCTTGTAAGCCCTGACAGAGGATGATACAGCAAAAGGTTTTCTTCAACTTCATTGCTTTTCAAATACCTCACAATAACAAGCAAAACAGCGAAATTAGCAATATCTGTGCTTTCGTCAACTTGAATAGCAAACTTATTATTGTCGCTTCAACATCGTCAAACATATCCTGCATTCTTCGAGAAATTGTATTGTTCGAAAGAGGGATAGCGTTCATTTTGCGAACATGTTCCTCTCCGAGCATGCACAGAACGGCATCTTTTATACAAGGAGAAATTAAATTCTCAGCTATAGTATGATTTTTACCACATTTAGCAATACGATAACTAATACGGTAGGAGGCTTCAACCGCATTTTCGTTATCTTTGTTAGCTGACGACAAGTACGATGTCACATTCTGTTGTTTCGATAGGCGCTGAAAAAAATATTTTTGATGAAATATTCAACGGCACAACTATAATCCCATAGTCATCATAATGAAGACTATTGTGTAAAAATATTGAATTGTGGTCACACGAAACGCCATAGATTTTCACACACGCCAGTCCAAGCAGACAGCACGCCAGTGGCGCGCAAGAAAAACGGCGGAGATTGTCTCACGCATTTCATGTTGTATAGTATAGCGTTGAATTCATTTCACAAATTTTGACTTGTCTTTTACACTGTTGACTTATGTATCTTTTTCCCGCCATTACTCAATTTTTTTCGCGTACCCCTGAACGTCCTGTCGCGTACCCACAGGGGTACGCGTACCACAGGTTGGGAACCGCTGCTCTAACTGATAAACAGTACAGTGTACATGAGATCCTTACGACCAATGCCAAACAATATTTCTTATAGAAAACAGAAGCCAATGATCATAGTTTGAGATGAGATGCTTGCTGCAAGTGTCACAATAAGACAAGGAAAAGGAAATAACAAAATCAGGAACTTAGTGACAGCACTACAATATATAGACTACACTGACAAAGAAAGGGATATAGAACACAAGGAAATACTTTGAACTGATGGCACAAGGATGGAAGGCTTGACATGAGTTTATTTTAACCTTTGTTTATCGGGGAACTGAAATGTAATTAGCTTCACTGACGGAAAATAAAATGGTTGGAACTGTCACGGATTGCCTCCCCTGCTTTGCAGTAGTGGTCCAACAGTGGCCAAACCTCAAGAGTGTCTAAATGGGCCATCAAAGGTGTCTACCTTAGCACAAGATTACTCTTGGCAAAGATGTAGATAGAAGGGATTTCACCTTTTGGGATTTCACAAGATAATTCAGAAGTCAAGAACAATGCTGCTTAGCGCTGAACATTTGTTAACTTATATCTGTCCGTCGCCTTTTGTGAAGGATTTATGCAATGGTTGTTAGCCCGTTAAACCCCCCAGCTGAATTAATTCAGCGAATTTCCTCTCATAATGGTATAGCTCTGTTCAACGGTAAATGTATATATGTATATTAAATATTCTGGCTCATACGTTTGCTTTCATACATGTAATAGCTGAATAAACAACTTTTGTTTATTTTTAAAACAACAGGTAAACAATTTAATAATCAGTTAGTATTAACAGTTTAAAATAAATGAAATACTGGTTAATTTTATATTGGAATCACATTTTCTCTACACGGAGAGTTAGGGTGAGGATATAGTTCAGAAAAGTATGTCTGGTTGCTGGTGCCTTTTTATAAGCCCTTAACTGATATAAGGGGGTCTCGCAGCTGTGGTTTTCGTCACTTCTTGGTGATGAGGGCACCTTTTCACGCAACTTGTCCGATTAAGGCGGTTGGTGTGGATTCCCTGCTTTTCACGCACAACTAGCTTCCTTCCACGAACTTTTTAGACAAAATAGAAATACATACATCTAAGTACATTTGTGGGCTGCCAATTAACAGGCGCATTCTCGCTGTCCATCCACCAATGTTAATCTCTCAGAAGAATTAAATTCCCGAGTACACAGTGTAGCTCATGGAAGATGATTAAAATTCACCAATATTCTTCTGGCTATTAAACTGGGAACATGTGTCTGGACGGTGCGAATAATGCTTTGTGCCTGAACTAACATTAAAAAGTTACATATATCTCACAAAATAATATGTTACAATTGAGGCACATGTGATGTAATCATCACTCATCACTGCTCCAGTCGGAGTCTGGGGTCACCTCTGCTGTCGAGTTTTCCCGCACGACTAGCAAGAAGAAATCACCAGCGCTTGCGGTAGTGGTTTATGATTATACTATTTTCATATGTTGAGGTTGCCAGCCTCATATATATATATATATATATATATATATATATATATATGTATATTATATATATATATATATATATATATATATATATATATCCACTAAGCAAGAAGCATGTCAAATTTACATTTGTAATATAAATGTTACACTTACCCCAATTGGGTTATACACAATCTCCTCGCACAGTTTAGAACGGACACGAGCAATTTAGGTTATATGCTCTCGAATCACTTGGTCTGGAAATTTTGAATACCCTTTTATGACGGGTGAATCTGCGAAACACTTCGTCTGGGAAAGTTTCTCTTACGGCTGATGATCCAATTCCTTAGGTATCCAGTCCTAATATTTAAAGTCCTGGTCCCTTAAGTTTTTCAGAGTTTGTATTTATAAAGGTGGGTTTACTTTTTAAGGTTTAAAGTTTCCCAAATACTTCGATTTGTTACTTATAAGTATGGAATTCTAGTTCCGATCCTTCTCTTTCTGGTTTTTGGGAGTTGCTCGTTTTGAAGTTGTGAAGCTATCTTTGTCCTGTGTCTCTGATTTCGTTAGATTATATCTCTTATTCTCAGTTCAAAACACAGTTTGTGTTTCCTCCGAATTTTCCATTGAAAAATTCATTGTTTATTCCGGCCCTCAAATCAAACTAATCGAATCTCTTTAGCACTGGGTTAGGGTGTCTAATTTCAAAATATCCCTCACGTGTTTTAAAATATTACATTTAATATTCCAACGTGTGACCTCTTTCAAATCATGCGGTAATATTTCCGGTGAGATCTTGTGCACTCTCACAAACAAATGTGTGAACTGATTACCTGTCTAAATGTCTTCCGTCAAGATTGTTTACCCAGACAAATTATTTATAATTACCGACTGGTCCATGCGATGATTCACATGGCGTAATGTAAACAATCTGGGAGTGGACCAACACGTTTCAAAGAGCAAACATGTGAAAGAGCAAACATGTGAAAAAGCAGGTCCATGCGATGATTCACATGGCCTATACTTTAGCAGGGGAGTGGAGTGAATTAGAGACTTCGCCGGAGTGGCTAGATCCAGCAAAAAAGAGCAAAACGTAATGAATAGAAAGTGCAAAATGTTATGCCAGACATATAAAAAGCGATTAGAAGGGACGAAAAGAGAAAAATGAACTTAAAAGTGGAAGGGATACTGCGATGGAGTGGTCTGAAGGTGTTATCATTACCTTCCAGCTGCATGTAGAGCACAGGCTAGCCAACCAAAATCTTCTCATGAATCACGTACACATGACGTTTTCTGAGTACATTATTAACTTTGGCCGACTTGTACACATTTGTTGCACGTTTTGTTGGTTCAACAGCTTCTATAGGATGGGATAACTGCGCTGAAGAAGCAGAAAACCATTAAACTATTCAGCAACAGGGTTACCAAAATTGGATTGAAAGGAAGAACAGTGGGCCGTCTGTTCAATACGGCTTTAACAAAGAATTCGGAGATGCAGTAAAAAAGGATAAGAGTTAGGATTAGAATGTTCTAAACCTAACCCTAAACCCTAACCTGAATCCTAACCTTAACCACGTTGGCGACTTACTAGGATGATATCGAAGAACACGTTTTCCTTTATCTTCGTTTTTTTTTAACCCAAGGAGCACAGGTCTTCAACACACACGTGCCAAGTTTTCCTGTCACGTGCCAAGTTTTCCTGTCACGTGCCAAGTTTTCCTGTCACGTGCCATCAGATGAAGATCTTATCTTCCTCATCATTTTCACTTCTGTCTACAGTTCTCTTTCTCCAAGTGTGTGGGTTTTTTTTTGGGGGGGGGGGGGGGGGGGGGGGGTATCTCTGCCTCTTGTAACCCAGGGATTCCAGAACATGGACTGCCTTGTAATGCTATCAGCAGGTTTCCTCAAAGATGTGTAGACAATATTCCTTCAACAAAATCGAGCCAAATCATCTTCCTGTCTTGTGCAATCCGTTCTAGGTCTTTCCCCTTTCATGCGTGCCTGTAGTTTTCTCTTCTCAGTGTGTTTTTTACAGGTAAAAGATCCCGTTACACGCCCATTGAGGCATATTGGGAATAAGGCCTATATTTTCTTGACCATCGGCACACTAGGGGTGATGTGGTCAGCATCACGCCGGCCGCCTTAACCTTCCCAGAGTTGCACTGGTACCCAATTCATGAGGCTGGGTCAACCCCGGAGCCGTTTGTGGTCTAAAAAATCCCACCCCAACTGGGGATCGAACCATGGACCCCTGAGCTAGGAAGCCAGTGCACTAACCACTGCGCCACCGCTGTGTTTTTTAAGCCTCCCTCTATTTCTCTCACCTTGGGAATTACAGAAGAGAGACTACCTTGTAATACTATCAGCTGGTTTCTTCATTATAAATCTTATTCGATGCAAGCACCTTCTTCTCACCTTCTTGTTTGAGTGGCATTTGTCTACTTGTTTCCATCAGTTTCATTCCGATGATCTTGTCATAATCTCAATCCTTCTATTCTATGCAAGCACTTATTCACAAAGTCTATACCTTCTTGGTTTCTGTTTTTGTTGTTCTCCCAGTTTCAGAACTTTACAAGAGAAATACCTGGAAATTTGAGTTTAAAATTCTGATTTTTTGTGTTGAACATCTCTTGATTTCCATACTTATCCCATTGCAATGAAGCTTCTCTTGTCTCCTGTATTTTTATTTTGATATTACTGTTAGTTTTTCCAAATGTTTCTAAACTGCCGCCAAGATATATGTAGGAGCGAAGTAGGATTTCCCGTTGAGTGTATGATAAACATTAAAGGTCGACATATCTGCTGTGCTTTCTTCCGTCAAATGTGATTGCTATCATCGAACTAATTATACTATACAGAGTGCAGAGAATCATGTGGAAGTCCACGGGCATCTAGAGAAATGAATTTTTGGGATGTTTAACACAAAAGCTCACGCTATTTTTGATGCATAAAGCACCAATGTGGAGAACAGCGAACGCTAGCCAGAAACTGAAGTGGCATTATTTAGCAGAAGCTAAGAGGATTATACAAATTTGGTGGCATTTTGAGTTCAGACGTGAAGACTTCTGCGACGTAACCAAACAAGAGTCGACCATAGCAAAAGATGAGTGGATGTAAATGCTGATAGATTTAAGTGACAAGGAGGTAATCGATTTCTCAACAACAACAACAAACAAACAAAAAACAAAAAAAAAAAAAACGAACAGACTGTTAGCGGAAATGGCATGAATCTCATTATTTAATTTTTTTAAAACACAAGTCGAATACGAGAAACATGGGACTTTAAGCGGGATAAAACTCTCCGTCAGCCTCAGAGACAAACAACTAACACAGAAAAGATAAACATATACAGTGAAGGCTAAAGATTCTTTTCCTTGGTCGTACAACCCTCTCATTAAGTTAGCGGCCTGTCTCGGGTTTCTCTCATCGTCATGCAGTTTCTCCGTAAATGAGGTTGGTGAATCCCATGCTGCCAACATGCTCATTGCGTGGAACAGACAGTCTCGAAGGACACGTTCTAGTGTCTGCATGTAGTCTCTCTGAAGATTCATTTGTTCAACACATTTAAAAGAAACACTGTGGCTGAACAGAACATTTGAAAATAAACCTAGGTAAATGGTTAAAAAGAAAAAAAAAGAACCGTTGTCATCATTAGTAAAAGTATGGAAAGGTAACAAAGCAATAACTGGCACAAGTGAATCGAACTATTTGAAACGTATTGAAATAAACACTGAATTAGTCCACTGTTACATTTAGTGTCATATTCATTTTTTTAAAACCAGTCTGGACATGCTTTTATGCGCATGTTCGCATTTAGACAACAGGGGGTTCCTAGTGAAAGACTGCATATATTTACAAATTTGTATTTCTTTGTTGTTGAAATGAAAAGAATTCTGAGAACTTTTATATAGTGTTTCGCTTGTACGAGGCGGAAGTATGTTTGTGATAAAGTTAATACTTGGTTATCTTTGCTTTTGTCCCGTGTAATTCACGGGGGTGAGGTGGGTGTGTGTCTATCAGAGTATGAGTTATAGAGACTTTACTATAGTTAGTCCAGCATAGAGAGGTGGGGGAGTCCTGTTCCCTTACTTGCTGCCTTTTCCTTCCCTAACTCAAGAGCACAGTCATATACCCATTTAGAGCTGGGTAGACTGGAGAGTGACACTACAGAAGGTCCTTTATTAAGGAGCCTCATGGCGCAACAAAGAGACGACTAAAATGAGTCTCAGCTACGGCCTAATTTTTTTTCTCCAAAGAAAATCTCCGGATTTGACAAGGCAGTACTTGCTATGGAACCCACAGGGTAAGAGCGGTAGAAGGACAACGAAAAACCCACAGAGAAGATAGCTGGAGACAGATAGAAAAGAGATAAAAAAAACTTAGAACGACCTTGAGCGCACGACGCATGACATTGGGACAAGGCGTGAAAATGTTCTTCAGTGAGATAAAGGGTCCTGAATGAATGTAAATGCTGTTTTGAAGTGAATAATTACAAAATGAAACACGCATTGTTACGTCTTTATCAAAGGGGAGAAAATAATATTCAAACAGTGAATGAATGATAAACCGGGAAACGAAGGTGCAATTAACCGTCGTGCAACGATCGTAAAATCGTATTACGAATCAATCGCTAAGTGGAAATAGGAACGTTACTGGATGAACCGCACATACCTTGTGTCAAGCGCTATGCAGCGGTGCATTCGCTACACAAATACAATGAGGGCTTATGATAGGCTTCGAGTCGGTCGTTAAGTGCGGATCTGTTGTACAGCTTGCAGCAATTTTTACAATGCACCCGACAATTAATGCGTCTATGCCACTGTGACATGTGTGGTCAACAGCTGTGACATGGGCTTTTACTAGCTCAATACTGGACGCTGTTCCTGTATTCGCCTTTTGATCTTCGTATTTAAAGTGTGAGGCATTATGCACTGGTGAACACATGAGAACACCACGTGACTGATAGCTGACCCACTCAACAAGTGATACTATTTATATGTTTTGAATACTGTCTATATGTTTGAAATTAATTCATGAGTGTCAGGTTTGTAATACTTTATAATGTACATTTGACAATGATGGACAGACAGACACACTGTTAGTTGTTGGATATATAGACTGAACGAGCGAAACAAATCTTTAGTTAGCCAGGGAGGATTAAAAAGGTAGTAGCACCTTTTTAAAAAAATAAACACTTCTGCCTTTGACGAACGGAAGGACACACGGATGGATAGATAGATAGATAGATAGATAGATAGATAGATAGATAGATAGACAGACAGACAGACAAACAGATAGACAGATAAATAGATAGATAGATAGATAGATAGATAGATAGATAGATAGATAGATAGATAGATAGATAGATAGATAGATAGATAGATAGATAGATAGATAGATAGATAGATAGAGTCAGACAAACAGATAGATAGATAAATAAATAGACAGATAGATAGATAGATAGACAGACAGACAGACAGACAGACAGACAGACAGACAGACAGACAGACAGACAGATAGATAGATAGATAGATAGATAGATAGATAGATAGATAGATAGATAGATAGATAGATAGATAGATAGATAGATAGATAGATAGATAGATAGATAGATAGATAGATAGATAGATAGGTGGATAGATAGATAGATAGATAGATAGATAGATAGATAGATAGATAGATAGATAGATAGATAGATAGATAGATAGATAGATAGATAGATAGATAGTTATACGGACCATGGGACGGGCGGACAGACAGACAGTTGTCACACCTGCTCACACCATATATATATATATATATATATATATATATATATATATATATATATATATATATATATATATAGTTTCAATTATTTAGGCAGTAAAATGACTCAGGATGGTGACACAAGAGAAATCCATACTAGAATTGCTTTGGCAGCTAGCGCCTTCAATAGATTATCTAACATTTGGAAATTACGATCATTGAATATACATACCAAGCTTCGTCTGTTTAATTCAAATGTTATCTCAGTGTTAACATACGGCTGTGAGAGTTGGAAAATAACAAAATCATTGGAGAACAAGCTGAATACATTCAAGAACAAATGTCTTAGAAAACTCATGAACATCAGTTGGAAAGAATTCAAGATTAATCGACAAATAAGAGAAGACTCTAGGCAGAAATATGTCTCCGACTATATAAGGAAAAGACGATGGTCATATATCGGTCATGTCCTACGAATGCAAAACAACAGAATACCACTACAGGCGCTCACTTGGGTTCCTGAGGGTAAGAGGAAAAAAGGAAGACCAAAAGAAACACTCAGAAGAACAATAATAAGAGAAGGAAGAACGTTGGGCCTAAATGATGTGCAAGAGCTAAGAGGAGTGGCGTCACAACGAACAACCTGGAGAGCACTGGTTTCTGCCTTATGCGCCGTGTTTGGTGCTTAAAGAATTTATTATTATTATTATATATATATATATATATATATATATATATATATATATATATATATATATATATATATATATATATATATATATATATATATATATATATATATATATATATATATATATATATATGTAGTGGTGTTTGATGGTATTGTATGATGGTGATATTACTAAATGTAATTGTATGAGGCCAGCTGTGAAGGCTCCTGAGATAAAATGTAGTTGAGAATTGTCAGAAGGCCTTTCTTGCTACCACTACGACCTCACACTTAATTTTTTTTAATGAATGTGGCTACGTAAAGTGTCTAGGGTTATGATATGTAGTGTGGTGTAATAGGTTATAGATATACCCACAGATATTTAGCAAGACTAATAATATTAATAAATGTTAAAATACACTGAACTAACTCACGTGTGTAAGATTTTTTGATAGAATTATATTACATTTATTTTGTTCTGGATCAATTTTTTAGGTTGACCAGAACTTAAAAGGATTTAGAGATTATGAAAAGAAATGCATGGAATATTATATCATAAATGCAATAGTGTACATATATATGTACTATACTAGTTAGTTGTATTAAAATGTTCTAGTAGTCATCTACTTGGGAGGATAGTTAATGTTTGTGCTGTTGGGGTGGCCTCATCACACCTGTCTATATTGACTACACAGTGTCCAGAAAATGGTAGGAATTTTTATGGGGTTATTAGTAACTAAACGGTGTTGGTGAATGTCCAGCAGACCAGAGGCTCACTCATCTTGTCGTTGTAGCTCTGATGCTGAAATCTGATGGTCCCACCTCTCCGTGCTGGCGGGCAATAATGGTGGTCTCTGTCACAAGTACTGCACAGATACACTCGAGTAAAGTCACCCACTGAATAGACACTGCTTTGTTGACAACAGAAACTCACAGCTCTGCAATCAAAGTATGGGCCATGTGTCAAAATCTATTCTCTACCCACGTCTGGACACAACACTGACACAACAACCACATCATACAGACAGGTCAGATCTCTCTGACCAAACAGCACATTTACCATGGTGGTTTTACATCAGATAGATCCTCCCAGACCATAGATTCTGAAAAATATTTATTAGTTTTCTGCCCTAAAAGAGGATAGGTAATATGTTTCATTATTCTCAACACTTGATCTGTCTTGCCTAACCCTTGCTGGAGTTTATGTACATTGTTGGTCCCTAGACCCTGACTTGGGCGGGGGGTCTAGAGCAAATCCCTACTTGTTTGTAAGGCTAGATTTCGATATGGCAGTATCAAATCACTCGAACATGAAACAATATTCAAAATATATATAAGGAAATAATTTCAATCTTACCAGATTATGAATAAATAACACAGAATTGCTAGCAAAACTCAGCTGAGCTGCTGGCTATAGTATGGCGTCCCTAAACTTCTTACACTTTCTTTCATATGGAAATCACCACACTTTAAAATCTGTGTCTATCACTGAACAACTATTGAAGAATGGCCCCACTTTCGCGTCTGAGCGCTAATGATATGATTGTCTGTGGCCAATCACTGCCTAGGTTTATTTGAATTTCAAATTTCCTACCATAAAGTCATTTCAGTCATGCTTCAGTCAAGTATGGATGGTTATCTGTTAGTCTGTCCGTCTCTACTTGTGTTTCTACAAAAATGTACTTGATTTTTGAACCAACCTTTCTCTCCCCTCCAAAATTTTGTCGTTAAAAGTTATTTTTAGACACAGCTACCACCCAAAAACCCTCTCCTCCATACTAAGTAAATTTGAACACCTGCGTCCCAAGGTCGTGTTTTTGTGTGCAAATCGCGACACTTTTAGATTCAATACAGTCTGTCGATGATGTGAACAACACTGTCTTTTGTCATTATCTTCAATATTATCTATCCGTCTGTAAAATTAAGAACATATTAGTTCACTGCTCAGAATAGGCCATCCGGCCAGCTAATTTTTATATTCCTAACATTAATATTAAGAAAAAAATACTTTTTAATTTTTGTAATATTCCTAACATCTGCGTTTAGCCGCTGAATTCAAATCAAGGGCTTGGTATCGCGCAAAAGCGTCCAATAAATGACTGTGGCGTAACATACCTATGGTCCCTTCTGTCGAGTTGCTTACTTTTTATGTCAACTTGGGAAACGTGACTTTTCTCCGTTTCCCCCCCCAATTGCGTCTCCTTAGCCTTTCTAGTCTCACGCAATCTTTCCAGTCATATTTTTTTCCTTTTTGATCCGCCGTTCCCCTCCTGTCTAGCAAGTCAATTTTTATGGAGGATGATGACCCGCGGTCTAGGCGATCATGTACTATTCGCAGCCTACGCATTATGTTTTTATCCTTAAATGTTATCTTTGGAGGTATTTCACCGTTGTATCTCTGTCAATTTCACTACACATCTCCCCACTTGAAAACATGCCTATGGCAAGTTCCAAAACCAGCGATACACATAGGTAAAATTACTCCTCACGTCTGCCACTACTCTAATTTTGATCACAGGGGTGCCGACTGAGGAAATCTGCACCGACATTCAATTTGCCTGGGATATATTGGATACTAAACTGATAAGGTTGAAGCAACAAAGACCACCTCAGCAATCTTGCGTTTTCATGCTTAGCCTGAGACAAGAACACGAGAGGCTGATGGTCCGTCTCCACCACAAAAGTCCTACCATACAGATAGATTTGAAACTTCTTTATTGCCCAGATTAATGCTAAACATTCTTTTTCGCTTGTGGAGTATCCTTGTTCCGCCTTATTCAATTTGCGGCTTGCATAAGCGACTGGTTTAAGTTCCCCATCAGGTGAAGATGATCTTTGCAACAAAGCCCCTCCTAGTCCTACATTACTTGCATCGGTTCTTAAGACAAAGTCCTGTGTCAAATCAGGCAGTTTGAGAATAGGCTTGCTAGTGAGTTTTTCTTTTAACTCTTGGAACGCTAGTTCACATTGTGCAGTCCAAATAATTTTATCTGGAAGTCCCTTGCGAGTCAGATCAGTCAGAGGAGCACAAATAGCGTTAAAATTCTTGATGTATTTCTGATAAAATCCGCATAACGACACAAATGATCGCACGTCCTTTTTTGTTTGCGGCCTAGGTGCTCTCTGCAGTTTTTCCAAATTCTTAGGATCAGGGGTCATATTACCCTGATATACAGTGTGTCCCAAGAATTCCAACTCTTTGCATCCAATACAACATTTTGTTGGCCTAGCAGTTAAGTTCGCCTCCCGAAGTCTATCAAACAACATCTCCAGAGCTTCAATGTGTTCTTCAAATGTCTCGGTGGCGACGAGAATATCATCCATGAAATTTGTGATACATGGGTTATTCAGGGGATCCAACAATTTGCGCATCATCCTTGAAAACACACTCGGAGCATTTTTCAGTCCGAATGGTAGCATATTGAATTCATAATGTCCATCCGAAGTGCTAAAAGCCAAATAAGGTCTCACTTCAGGCTTCACTGGGATCTGGTAATAGCCTTTACTAAGATCCACCTTTGAAAAGTATTTTGCCTTGTTCAGTCTGGCAAATAACTGTTTTGTGTCTGGTAATGGATCCACTTGTCCTTCTGTGACAGCATTCAGTTTCCTGTAATCTATGCACAGTCTGTGTTCCCCAGACGGTTTTCTCAACAAAACGACACTAGAACTAAAAGATGATTCACTGTGCGAAATAATCCCCTCCTTCAACAAATACTCTATTTCTTCCTTCAATGCCTTCTCCTTCGCGAACGGAATAGAATAGGCTCTCATACAGATTGGGTTTGAGTCTACCAGTTTCATGTCATACTGTAGCAAATTTGTATGGCCTGGTTTATCTGTTAATACATCTGTATGTTCCTCCAGAACCTGTTGAACTCTCTCCCTCTGGTTTTTAGTCAGGTGCTTACTGACTTTTACCTGTGCTGCTGTTTCACAAGGATGTAATGGGTATTCATGTGAGGTGAGTGGTGCTTTTTGCATCTGGGTTGCAATAGCCAAGGTCAATAAGGGGGTGCTTTCCTGGAGTGGTCTGTCCAGATACTTCTTTAACAGGTTTACATGATAAACTTTTTCCTTCCCCTTTTTGTCAATTTTATAGTTTGTTCTAGACACCTTCTCTAGAACCGTATATGGACCTTGCCAACCAATTTGTAATTTATTCTGGCTTCCGGGTAGTAGAAGCAGCACCTTCTCTCCGACTGCCAGTTCCCTGTCCTTTGCCTTCCTATTAAAATATGCTGCATGTTTCTTCCTGGCTTGCTTCAAATTATCATTTGCCAGTTTCCATCCAGCTTTCAAACGAGTGGTCAGTTCGTTCACATATTGATACGATGAGGTAACAGTCTCTTCCGCCTTCTCATCTGTCCAGGTCCTTAATAGAGTTACATCTGGATCTTTAATTTATCATACTTATTTTTCATGGAACCCATCGGGTCCCGTCCATTAGAAGCTGTATAATGAGGACTTTTCTTTCTAGAATCATCACTCACAAATCGACCACTACCAATTTTTCTCTGGGGTTTGTCTCCCCACTTAAGATTGTTTATGAGAGATCTTCGCTCTCTTGTCTGTTCTTCCAGTTTATATAAGTCTGACCGAGGGATTGTCATCTTATCCTGGGTAAAATTTCTTCTTTGTACTCTTCGCATAGTGGCCATGTTAATCCATTCAAGTGAAGACTGGGTGTGAAAAGGGGGCTCCCATTCCACTTTGTCTACCCGAGTATAATTAGTTTTCCTTTCAGGCCTAAAGTTGCCCCGTGGCGTTTTTAGGTCCTGCACATATTTTCCCTTTGTGGGTGTTCCCTCATGAAATACGCCACATGCTTCTACAAAGTTTTCAACATCGACATTTACGTCGGGCCAATAGTATTTTCGAGCAATCTTTTGGCAGATGGTACCGACTTTCTCATGGTCACCATCTTTTCCAACATGTAAGCTCCTTATTAAGTTTGCCCTATATATCTTGGGAAGAACTAACTGTCCGTGACCAGTGGATCTAGTTCCTGTCTTCCTGTATAAGAGTTTGTTCTTCATGAAATATTCCCCTTGCTCGGAGGTGTGTGGCATTTGGGCAATTTTTTAAAACAGGGCTTGAGTGTCCTATCCTCAGCCTGCGCCTTCCTCATCTCCTCTGGATGAGCATTTATAGGTTCACCTTCTTCCTCCTTCTTCTGTGACCTGGTCTGCACTGTCGCCATGATCACAGGTTTCTCGGGATTCCCCAAGAAGACGTATCTACACCCCAATATCAGAGGGTAGATTGGTTCATCTATCACTGCTGCTCTGATTTCTCCTTCCACATAGCGAGTTTTCACCGTTATCCTTGCGATGGGAAGTGTCATGAGTGGTATGTCCTTAGTCGCCCCTTGTATTTCCACTGTTTCTGTGGTATACTGACTTGGGTCCACTAGGCTAGACTTCACAACTGAATCATAATCCAAACCTGTATCATAAAGGCACCTTATGGTGACCCCATTACAAATAACATCCTCACAAACTGGGGGGTGATAAGGTTCCTGTTGTCCCTTAGGATTAACCTTTAATCTTTGCGTCCCCGACTTCATTGCAGCAATGTTTGAAGGTTTCCTTCTACAAAATTCGGTGTTATGGTTATCCTTCTTGCACCATTTACACCATCTTTTTTCCTTGGTTCAACGGTTTTCTTTCATTGAACTTTTGGTCATTGAACTGTGAGTTTCTGTCGCGATAGTCATTTCTTGGCCGCTCAAAGTTTGTCCTACCTTTATTTCCCTGCTCTCTATTATCAAATTTATTAAATTGCTGTGGAGCTTTAAAATTGTCTATGTGCTTCTTCTTAGCACCACTTATCTCTGCCTGGGCTGCCTGATACCTCTCAGCAACATTTAAAATTTCCCCCAACTTCTCTGCACCTTGTTCCATGAGAAATTTTCTCATGTCTGGAGCCATGGACTCTCTCAATTGCTCAATCATGATCATTTCTTTAAGATCTTGGGTCTTCCCCAGAGCCGTCCATTTCTCCAAATAGGTTTCTAGTCTAGCAGAGAATTGGTGGTATGTCTCCCCAGACAACAGTTTGGCATTTCTAAATTTCTTACGATAAAATTCACCATTCTTCTCGTACCTTAATAACAAAGCCTGCTTTAACATGTCATAATTGTCTTGGTCTTCCCTGTTCATTTTGGCAAATACTTCATAAGAAGTACCTCTCAATCCCTGTGATAGCTTTAAGCTCCACCTCTCTCTCTCTAACCCATATGTAGTAGCTAATAACTCAAAACGTCCTAGGTACCCCTCTATGTCATCGTCTTTTTCAACAAAATGGTCTAAATGAAACCCCATAGCTGAGTTTGAGGCTCCCAGACTAGGCGTAGCATCTGAGGCAAAAGGGCTGGCACCATTTTCAGGAGCCGGGCCTTGTAATTCCAGCTCCCTTAGTCGTAATTCGTGCTCCCTTTGCAACCTTCTATCTTCTGCCTCCCTTTCGGCAGTCAATCTTTTTTTCTTCTGCCTCCCTTTCGGCAGTCAATCTTTTTTCTTCTGCCTCCCTTTGCTGTCGTTTTTCTTCTGCCTCAATCTGCAGCCTCTTAATTTCTCTATCAGCCTCTAACCTCTTCTCTTCAGCTAACCTCCTTTCTTCCCGTTCAATATATTTATCACATTCAGCCGTTACGTATTGAATTAAAATTTGACCATCCATTCCCATCTCCTTCGCGGTGAGCACAGCAGCTGATCTAAATTTTGCCAGCTCCGCCATACTTTTTAGACAATATAATAATATACAAGCTAAATCTCTAACCAGTAAATACACTAAGTACTTCTTATGACTATAGTCTAACTAATTCTAACTAACCAGTTAACTAATTAATTATTACTGGCTGTGAAGATTCACCAACTTTTATCTGCAGGGACACTTTTAATGTTAAAGGGAATTTTACAATTTATTTCCCTACTTTTATTTCTCCCACCAGGAGATCCTAATATTACTGTTGGGCTAATTATCCCCGGACAAGACCCCAATATATGTAGTGGTGTTTGATGGTATTGTATGATGGTGATATTACTAAATGTAATTGTATGAGGCCAGCTGTGAAGGCTCCTGAGATAAAATGTAGTTGAGAATTGTCAGAAGGCCTTTCTTGCTACCACTACGACCTCACACTTAATTTTTTTTTTTTTAATGAATGTGGCTACGTAAAGTGTCTAGGGTTATGATATGTAGTGTGGTGTAATAGGTTATAGATATACCCACAGATATTTAACAAGACTAATAATATTAATAAATGTTAAAATACACTGAACTAACTCACGTGTGTAAGATTTTTTGATAGAATTATATTACATTTATTTTGTTCTGGATCAATTTTTTAGGTTGACCAGAACTTAAAAGGATTTAGAGATTATGAAAAGAAATGCATGGAATATTATATCATAAATGCAATAGTGTACATATATATGTACTATACTAGTTAGTTTTATTAAAATGTTCTAGTAGTCATCTACTTGGGAGGATAGTTAATGTTTGTGCTGTTGGGGTGGCCTCATCACACCTGTCTATATTGACTACACAGTGTCCAGAAAATGGTAGGAATTTTTATGGGGTTATTAGTAACTAAACGGTGTTGGTGAATGTCCAGCAGACCAGAGGCTCACTCATCTTGTCGTTGTAGCTCTGGTGCTGAAATCTGGTGGTCCCACCTCTCCGTGCTGGCGGGCAATAATGGTGGTCTCTGTCACAAGTACTGCACAGATACACTCGAGTAAAGTCACCAACTGAATAGACACTGCTTTGTTGACAACAGAAACTCACAGCTCTGCAATCAAAGTATGGGCCATGTGTCAAAATCTATTCTCTACCCACGTCTGGACACAACACTGACACAACAACCACATCATACAGACAGGTCAGATCTCTCTGACCAAACAGCACATTTACCATGGTGGTTTTACATCAGATAGATCCTCCCAGACTATAGATTCTGAAAAATATTTATTAGTTTTCTGCCCTAAAAGAGGATAGGTAATATGTTTCATTATTCTCAACACTTGATCTGTCTTGCCTAACCCTTGCTGGAGTTTATGTACATTGTTGGTCCCTAGACCCTGACTTGGGCGGGGGGTCTAGAGCAAATCCCTACTTGTTTGTAAGGCTAGATTTCGATATGGCAGTATCAAATCACTCGAACATGAAACAATATTCAAAATATATATAAGGAAATAATTTCAATCTTACCAGATTATGAATAAATAACACAGAATTGCTAGCAAAACTCAGCTGAGCTGCTGGCTATAGTATGGCGTCCCTAAACTTCTTACACTTTCTTTCATATGGAAATCACCACACTTTAAAATCTGTGTCTATCACTGAACAACTATTGAAGAATGGCCCCACTTTCGCGTCTGAGCGCTAATGATATGATTGTCTGTGGCCAATCACTGCCTAGGTTTATTTGAATTTCAAATTTCCTACCATAAAGTCATTTCAGTCATGCTTCAGTCAAGTATGGATGGTTATCTGTTAGTCTGTCCGTCTCTACTTGTGTTTCTACAAAATGTACTTGATTTTTGAACCAACCTTTCTCTCCCCTCCAAAATTTTGTCGTTAAAAGTTATTTTTAGACACAGCTACCACCCAAAAAACCCTCTCCTCCATACTAAGTAAATTTGAACACCTGCGTCCCAAGGTCGTGTTTTTGTGTGCAAATCGCGACACTTTTAGATTCAATACAGTCTGTCGATGATGTGAACAACACTGTCTTTTGTCATTATCTTCAATATTATCTATCCGTCTGTAAAATTAAGAACATATTAGTTCACTGCTCAGAATAGGCCATCCGGCCAGCTAATTTTTATATTCCTAACATTAATATTAAGAAAAAAATACTTTTTAATTTTTGTAATATTCCTAACATCTGCGTTTAGCCGCTGAATTCAAATCAAGGGCTTGGTATCGCGCAAAAGCGTCCAATAAATGACTGTGGCGTAACATATCTATGGTCCCTTCTGTCGAGTTGCTTACTTTTTATGTCAACTTGGGAAACGTGACTTTTCTCCGTTTCCCCCCCAATTGCGTCTCCTTAGCCTTTCTAGTCTCACGCAATCTTTCCAGTCATATTTTTTTCCTTTTTGATCCGCCGTTCCCCTCCTGTCTAGCAAGTCAATTTTTATGGAGGATGATGACCCGCGGTCTAGGCGATCATGTACTATTCGCAGCCTACGCATTATGTTTTTATCCTTAAATGTTATCTTTGGAGGTATTTCACCGTTGTATCTCTGTCAATTTCACTACAATATATATATATATATATATATATATATATATATATATATATATATCTATATATATATATATATATATATATATATATATATATATATATATATATATATATATATATATAAGCACACATAGTTATGCTCCACATATCGACAGATTTATACGCACACATAGATTTCCAGATACAGCGAGATTATATAGAGTTCACAATTTATTCATCACAGTTACCAACAATTTAGTCTGGTATCTGATACTCCTGTTTCAGACTCTAACATGGATGATCGCGTAGTTTTGTGCAATCGCGAAGATCGCTAGGCGCGATTAAAAAAAAAAAATAAAAATAAAAAAAAATCGCTAGGCGCGATAGAACAGCCATGATATTGTGATTAATCGCATCTGTACGTTGAACATAGTGCACTTACTGTGAAGCAATGCTTGAGTCTGAAAGTGTGAAATTGACCAAAAGCAAGTTGTGTTTCTCCTCTTCCTCATCATCATCATCGTTTTGGCTTCGTATGAAGCATAGATTCACCACTGTAACTGACCAATTATAAGGGGCCTACGCAAAATCATACGTTTTCTTTTTGCAGCGAGAGTTTCTGCTGAGGTTACATGCTGCGGTTGCCAGCCGCAATGCGCAGTCTCAAACTAGTCGCATCTTATTACCTGATTGATGGAGTAATAGTGCTAGTTTTTCTGTGTTTCCTCGAAGGAAACGTAAATAAAATATACGGGACTCTCGCTTCAATATTAGCGATGTGTTGTATGTTTGGCTCTTCGCCAATGACGTATTGCACATAATATAATCATGATGTTGTGGATATTGAATAAAGGTTGCTCAAATGTTGTTTGGAGTGATAGACAATGATATGAAAATACGAATATAAAAAGGCCACTTGAGTGTTCATTGCATTTGGAAATATATGGAGTTCAAAAGAAATTAAATCCAACACAAAAATCAAAATTTTCAATCAAGATGTCAAGTCAGTCAAGTATGGCTCTGAAATATGAAGAAGCACAAAAACAACACACCCGTGTGTTACCGGGACCCGAAAGGGGAGCAAAGAATAGTAACACTGTTCCCTGCCAAGCATCTCGTAGAAAGCGACTAAGGACGGTTGGGCATGGGGCCGGTTACCCCATCCTGTAAAACATTTAAACCACAAAAAACTTCATTAAACATGGACAAGTCAATTAAGGAAAATAAAACACAGCCATCCAAGACAGGGGAAGGTCCTCTCGCAGGGAGGCGTATGATGCAACACAGAGAAAGCCGAAAGGAGGCTGTGTTACTGACTAACCTTCTTTCTTCTAGAAGAACTTCCAGATTTGGCACCTGGAATGTTCGGACATTAAACGAACAAGGGAAAGTGGCACAAGTAGCAGCAGAAATGTGGGAATAAAAAATCGAGATTCTGGGACTGTGTGAAACAAAGTGGAAGGGGGTAGACAAGAAGAAACTCATCACAGGTGAATTGGTGCTGTCCTCAGGACATGAAGACGAAAGTTCACACCACAGTGAAGGGGTAGCTCTTATGTGATCTAAAGAAGCACAGAAAGCACTCATTGAATGGGAAGCCGTTGGACCCAGAATAATAACAGCTACTTCTAAAACAGCTAAAAAGAAAATAAATATAAATGTCATCCAATGTTATGCACCAACTAATGACAAAGAAGAGTCTGTGAAAGAAGCATTTTATACTAGACTACAGGAAATTATGGAAAAAGTAAAAAGAAGAGATCACAATTTTGATGGGTGACATGAATGCAAAGATAGGTACAGTCAACACCGGCTTTGAAGAAGTCATGGGAAAACAGGAGCTAGGAATAATGAATGAAAATTGGGAACTATTCTAAAACTTCTGTGCTTCAAATCAACTGGCTATAGGAGGAAGCATGCTTCCACATAAGAGAATACACAATGCAACATGGATATCACCAGACCATAGAACAGAAAATCAGATTGATCATATATGCATAAACAAGAAGTTTAGATCATCATTGCAGGATGTAAAGGTATATAGAGGAGCAGATGTGGCATCAGATCATCACCTTCTGATAGCCAAAGTAAAAATGAAACTCAAGAGATATGCAACAATGCAAAATCATAGACAACAATTTAGTGTAGGACATCTAAGAAATCAAGAAACGAGAGACAAATTTGCGGTCAGAAGTTCCAAAGCCGAGGCTCAAGAAGTGTACACAGAAGCAAACAAAGAAGTAAAAAGAAGTATCAAAAGAGACAAGAGGAAGTATATTGAGGAGTTGACAAGAGAGGTAGAAGATGCTGCAGCCAAGGGAAATATGAGAGAACAGTATAACAGCACAAAGAAGCTAACAGGGAAATACAAGCAAACAAGTTGCCTCATAAAAGACAAGAATGGAAAACTGCTCAGCAATATACAAGAGCAAATGAAGAGGTGGACAGAATATTTTGAGGACCTTCTCAATAGACCAGCATCACTAAACCCCCCGGACATCCAGCCAGCAGAAGATGAGCTACAAATTAACGGTGAAAGACAACGAAGGAAGAAATAAAGAAAGCCATAAAGCTTTTAAGAGATGGAAAAGCGTCTGGACCTGATGGCATTCCAGCAGAGGCCATCAAAGCAGATATCGACACGGCTACAGAGATGTTATATAAATTACTTGGTAAAGTCTGGGAAAAGGCAGAGATACCAGCAGAATGGACGGAAGGATATCTGGTTAAGTTGCCTTAGAAGGGAAATTTACAAGAGTGCACAAACTATAGAGGAATAATGTTACTATCAGTGCCAGGAAAAGTATTAAACAGGATTATCCTTGAGAGATTAAAAGAGTCCATAGACAAGAAATTATGAACAAGCAGGTTTTCGACAAAATAGATCCTGTACAGAGCAGATAGCCACTTTGAGAATAATAGTTGAACAAAGTCTGGAATGGAATTCACCACTATACATCGGATTTGTGGACTACGAAAAGGCATTTGACAGTGTAGACAGAGAATCACTTTGGAAATTGATGAGGCATTATGGAGTTCCCCTGACGATCATTAATTTAATACAGAAAACATATGAAGACATGACATGCAGAGTTCTTCATGAAGGACAGCTTATAGAACCGTTTGGGATAAGAATAGGAGTGCGACAGGGATGCCTCTTGTCTCCATTTCTTTTCTTACTAGCAACAGACTGGGTTATGAGAACATCGACAACACACAACGGAAATGGAATCCAGTGGACTCTGACTAAGCAGTTGGATGATCTGGATTTTGCTGATGACTTGGCTCTTCTGTCCCATAATCGTAATGAGATGCAGGACAATTTAAAAACACTTGATGAGAGGTCACAGCAATTGGGTCTGAAAATACACAGGGAAAAGACAAAGATTTTGAAAATAAATGCAGGTAATGATAACAGGGTTGTACTTGAAGAAGCACCAATACAAAATGTAGAATTGTACACATATCTTGGCAGCAATATAGACAAAGTTGGAGGGACAGACAGTGATATCAAAATAAGAATACAAAAAGCAAAAGGAGCTTTCATTGCATTGGGAAATATAAGAAAATTAAGAGAAATCGGATCCAACACGAAAAAAATAATCTTCAACTCAAATGTGAAGTCAGTCCTATTGTATGGCCCTGAGAATGGAGAGCAACAAAAACAACAACCAAAAAGCTACAGACTTTTATAAACGGGTGCTTGCATAGAATAGAAGGACTGAAATGGTATGACAAAGTCACAAATGTGGAATTGATGACAAGAACCAGACAAATACCAGTGGAACAAGAGATGAGAAGAAGACGATGGCGATGGATAGGACACACACTGAGGAAACCTGTTGATATCACTACGAGACAGTCCTTGTTCTGGAACCCCCAGGGCAAGAGAGGAAGAGGTAGACCAAGAAGCACATGGAGAAGAGAGCTGGAAACAGAAATGAAAATGATGAGGAGAACGTGGAAAGAACTTGAGATGATGACAAGTGACAGGAGGACTTGGCATGTGTTTGTTGAAGGCCTATGCTCCTTTGGGAGTGGAGGGTTATGATGACAAAAACAACAAACAAAAAGCTACAGACTTTCATAACTGGGTGCTTGCGTAGAATAGAAGGATTGAAGTGATGTGATAAAGCACTAATGTAGAACTGATGACAAGATCATTAATGTGGAACTGATGACAAGATCACTAATGTGGAATTGATGACAAGATCCAGACAAAGTGTCAGTGGAACAAGAGATGAGAAGCAGGCGCTGCAGATGGATAGTACACACATTGAGGAAACCTGGTGATAGTATCACCAGACAGTCCTTGTTCTGGAATCCTCATGGTAAGAGAGGTAGAGAGAGACCAATGAAAACATGGAGAAGAAAAATGAAGGCAGACATGAAGGACATGATGAAGACATAGAAAGACCTTGAGTTGACGGCACGGGACAGGAAGACTTGGCATAAGTTTGTTGAAGTCCTATGCTCCTTTGGGAGCTGAAGGTTGATGATGGTGATATGTAGGTACAGTACTGCTAGGAAAAGTGCTGAGTCTTATCAGTAGAGTCCACATTGCGTAATAGTCATTCAAGAGTAAGAGTAATGTATATTATACAGGGAAAGTTATAGGCATAGCAGATAGTGAGGCTGAGGAGTGAAATGTTAGAGACTTCCCCATACTGTCCAGCTTTATGAGGTGGGGTGACTACTTCCCTTCTTTGCTGCCTTTGCCTTGCATAACTGAAGAACATGGCCAGGTATACATTTACAACTGTGTAGACTGGTGTGTGACGTTACCAGGTTTTTGAACACACAAACCTGTAACTTTACGTCGAGATGCAAGCGCTCCAAGCACTGTGCCGAATTGGAAGCTCTTTACCATATATACAATGCATGGAGGCATATCTGGAGGCATTCTTATATGACCACCAGCTATGCACAATGCTACATTATACATACGTGGAAGTGAACCTCTGCCTGTGAGGTTAATTAGATCCTTAATGATTCTTGAAATTATCCACACACTTCCAGATAGGGGATTTGGCTTTGACGTGGTTGACTGCATGTAGAAGGATCTCACTATGGACCCGGTAATAGGCAGGGGGAGCTGAGAAGTGGCCCTGAGCAGGACGTGACAATTCCTTGGGAGAGCCCAGAACCAGAGTACAGTTTTTTTAGCTCTGCGTAGTTGGAGAGCCCCCTTGGATGGCGGGGAATGCACAGTATGCCATGGACTTCTTACTCCTAGCTTGGGACCAGATGTGACGATCCTTTAAATGCAAGCCAAGCTGGAGAAACTAGAGCTCATGACTTCAACTCAACACGTTTCGGAATGGCAGAAAAGCCACAGGAAAAGCCTAGATCTACAGTGTAGATAATATGAAGGAGTCTTTAGCTTGGTATTGGCTGCTAAATAGCGAGAAGATCAGTAGCCCTAGTTAAAACAACAGCCATATATACAAAGTTTATAATAAAGCAAATTTTGCACTAATGAATCACATTGAAACTCAAAATAGCGTCTGCTGAAAAAAGTTGCTGAAAAGAGTTTTAATCTCTATAATATATTTACAATGTATGAAAAACTTGAGTTCACTTGTGCATGGTTTTCACCAGGGTTGTGGTGTCGTAGTCATGGAGTCGGTCGTTTAAAAAATGCCCCGACGCTGACTCAGAATTTTACAAGATTTAAGCCAGGGCAGATCCATATTTGACCTATGCAAAAAGAGAGGGAGGGGCGCATAAAAAAAGTGAAATAACATTTCAAAGAAGTTGCTTATTATTAACTTAATACATTTTAAGCGATTGAAGTAAAAAGTACATTGTGAAGTTATTGAAATAGTCAGCTAAAAGAAAGTTTTCTGTATAATTTAGACGGGGCAAGAGCTCTGCAAATCCCGCTCTATCATTAAATTCATTATCTAGCACTGAATAAAGGTTGAGAACCTTGACCGTACTACTAAACTGACCGCTAAAAATGCAATACCCTACTACCCCGAGATCATTCAAGTTCCTGCTTTGACTGTCACAGCGTTACCACCCACTTAAGTCACTGTGCAACGTTTGTTTTCTGCCCTCAGAATAATTAAATCCGATTTGAGAGCAGCAATGAAGACGGGCCTATTTGAAGCGATTCTTTTTTTTTTTTTTTTTAAGAACCAATTAAATAAAAATTGTCACATTTTAAAATACTTTTTGAATTTTTGTTTTGTATTATTGTATGAATGAATGAATGCATAGTTAAAAATGTAATCTGAGAAAGCCACCTATTCACTTATTCACACACATACCATACTAATATATTTAACTCCATTTAAGTGCATAATTGTATGCTATATGACTAATCAAAAACTGTAGTCGGTAGTCGGAGTCAGACTTCTAACATAAGTTAGCTCTACGTCACATTAAAAAAAAAAATTAAATTAATTATATGTCATGTGAACATGATCAGGGATGCTAACAGGACAAACTGACTGAATGAAGTGTATACAGAAAAATTAAACTGTTAGGTCGTTTAAAATTAGACATGCTCCAAAGGTTACCTGGATCTTTTCTAGTGGTCGTTTTGTTCATTCACATTTTCACACGAGGGTCACGTGGGATTTCTATTTCGAGTCGGATAATTTGTATTTATTTTTAGAAATGTATTTAACTTCTAGAGTTTACGGAGTAATAGAAGAAGAGATAGACCGAAAAACATAGGGTGAAAATAAGTGGACATACAATATAAGGAATACAAAGGAAAGACTATGAGCTGGTGGCACGTGACAGGAAGACTTGGTATACATTTGTTGAAGGCCTATGCTCCTGGAGGAACTTAAGAGCAATGAATTAAAAAATGTATTTATATCACTTCTTGCTTTCTTCATCTTCTGTTTTTGTTTGTCCGTCCCCGACAAAGGCACTGTGGTCGTAAGGTAGGACATTTTCGTTGTGGTTTTCTGTTATTATTTACCCTTCCAAAGTTTTTAAGCGATTAACACTGTGACGGTATTGCCTCCCCTGCTTTGCAGTAATGGTCCAACAGTGGCCAAATCTTAAAAGTATCGAATACGGGTTTCAAAGGTATCTACCTTCGCACAAGATTACTCTTGGCAGAGATATAGATAGAAGAGTAATGACACTTCTATTACAAAGGGAGTCTTCGCAAGATATTCAGATAAGCGAAAACAATGCTGCTTTGGCTGAGCACGTTAATTCTAGAATCTGCCCACAACTTTTGTGAAGGAATTAAGCACTTATTAAATTTAGCTCGTTCAAGCCCCCACTCCTGATTTACTCAGTGGAATTCTTACTATTCTGGTATAGCTCTGTTTCGAGTGTGGGTAGTAAATTGACTGAGACAAACATGCAGTACCTTTAAAATGATTAAATCGACGTTAAAGTTTTATAATTACAATTAACAAAATTTAATAATCACTTTAGGTTTTAACAATTTGATAATAGACTGAATAGTTTAGAAGAAAAGTTTCATCATTGATTTATAGTAGAGATGATGAGAAAAAGTTCACTTTGGCAGCGTATATTTTTCACTTAGCTGCCAATAGTAGTTTCTGCTCATGCTGATGGGTTCTGTGTACACTGTTCTTGCTCGTCACTGGTCAAGGTTAAACGTGCCGCACGTTCCTAGAACGTCAAGGAGTAACGGCCAAGCTGGTCCTGCGTCTGTCTATAAGGCCCTCTTATAATGGCGTCTCGCACAACGTCAGTCCACTTCTACCTTTACTTGGTTCCAGAGATAGTACTTTCTGCTGGTACCACAAATAACTATGGTAAGTAATAGAAACGAAACGCTCGTCTGAGCATTGCGTTTTCCAACCCATGATTATGGGTCCCTATCTTCCCATTCCACGATCCCATTTATCTCAGAATTTACCCTCGATGAGAATTAAATTTAATCCTTCGGGATAAAACTTTCTTTACATTTAAATTAAATAGCTTTAGCTTTACATGCCATTTAAATGGAAAGGTTAATAATACAGATAGAGTCTGTTTACATTTACATCTGTGCTGATTGAAAAGTGTTCACAATATAAATTGAATATGTTTTCATTCATGTTTACACTGACTGAAAAATTGAAAAGTTTGAAACTTTCATTAATTTTAAAATGAATATTTTCACAAAGGCATTTACACTGGGTTAAAGCTTGGAAACGTTTATTAATTTTAAAGTGAATTTGTTTATATGGACATTTACACTGCTTTAAAACTGTAAGTATTTATACTTAGACTGTATACAATTTCTTTCATCTTTTCCTCCCTGCTCCTTATGGAACTTGGAACTACTTTATGCTTTTAGTTATCTTTACGAGACTAGGAATAAAGCAATCACCTACCCGTGAAGTGGTGGTTCATGAATCATCATTCTATACGCTAAGGTTGCCAGCCTCAACTGACTGGGAGATCCACTAGCGATTTTCACACATTAATATTCACATGGCAATATACATATATATGTTAGTTCACATGTTAGAAATGAAATATAGAATGTAAAATCACAACTTCCGCCAATCCTGGCACACATACTTTTTTTTTAGCTCAGATGAATAAAAAAGACTTGAATCGGCCTCTTACACGCGTCTGGGGTGTCGTTAATTTAATAAGTTCCCTCTCTGACTGTGTCTGTGGTCCTTCAGTTTCCCCAGTCTCGGTTTCCTTATTTAATATGAAAGAGACTTCCCGGTCTATGAAAGTCCGTCCAAAATTCTCCAATAAAAAGTTTCCGGTATGTTAAGAAGGAATTCTGAATTCTAGACATCACTCTAGCAAGGTCTGGTATCTTGGCAAGCGATCTTCACAGTGGAATAACACTGAAACTTTTCAGGTAATATTCCCGGTCTCCCACGCATCTGTTATGGAGTTTAAAAAAACGCTACAATCATTTTCAAATAGGCGGGTTCGGGTGTGATACTTTCAAAATATTCCACGTGAAATAAGGTGCGTAAAGCAAAAGGTCATGTATTACCATATATGGCAATAAGATATACGATGCCTTGCGTACAGACTCGCGAACATGTCGTTAACCTCATATCGCAACGTGTTCCAAAGTAACAATTCATTACTTTATCAGAAAGTAATCTCTTATCTGTGTCTGTCCATCAGTTGTCTCCCCGTATTCAAAGCTTTGGTGAAGCGCGAACCCGTCTTATCGGTGATTAGGCAGATAGCGCTGGGCGATGTACGTGTTAATCCGTAGCGGCCAAGCTTGGTACAAGGGAATTTTACCAACCTGCCTTTCGTAATATTATCTCTACCTCTCCCTGCAAATGTGAGTAGTTTATCATCCACAACGAGTATCAGATAACAGACAAGACACAATATACTGAAAGTAGTGAAAGAATACTTGAAAATATAAATTATCTGCTACATAGTATAGAAAGAAAGTGCGACAATTGAAAGCACGAAATAAAATCAGTACCTCAAATGCACCGATTACTGCCGGAGTGAAACAGAGATCGAGAGGGGTCGTCTCATTCTGTCACAAACACTGAGTATTCACTGATCCAACTAAGCGTGCCCGCCTCGCCCCAATAGGAGAAACTTTAATTAACATTAACAGTGATATACTGTACAGCATTGATAATAAGAACGTCAACTTCAATCATTCGAACGAGCCAGAGTTAGTTTGTATTATTATTTTTTTAATGCTGGCGCCAGAAAGTGTGCGTGAGCTAAACAAAATGTGTCATTGGCGGTGAGAGTTGGGGGGTAGTGGGGGGCGTGGGGGGGGGGGGAAGAGGAAGTGTTTTTATGCTTAACTCATGCACTAACCGGTTGGCTAAGCCGTTAGAGCAGTTTCATCTTGTGGAATAATTACCAGGTTCCTGGATCGAAACCATGTAACGTCAGGTTCTAGTTTACCCAGCTGTAAATAGGTACCTGGCTCAAATTGTAAGTTATTGAAGGAAAAGGCAACGAGAAACGGAATCGGTCACGTCATGTCATAGAAAGCTGGACCTATAATTGTGGCGTCTCTATTCACTACCCTACGGCAGTATCAAGTATAGGACAACTTTCATTAACCGATCGGTTAGTCAGTTATCTTAATGCGAGCGACTGTTTAGAATTTATGATTGTTTTATTTTACCGTACTTAATTATGGAATCTCCACAGTCTTCTAAAAGGAAGCAGACATTGTCAACAACTGAATCGAAGATTGAATTTCAAAGTGTGAAAGCGGGTCATTGTTAGCAAAATTTTACGACCTTGGAATGTCAGACGTAATAAATATTTAAAATAACACGTTAAAAAAAAAAGGTTTAAAGTTCGCATTAAAACTGGATTCAGATGATGGGCCTACGCATGCTGAGGTATTCACCGCCCTTGAGATTACCATGGTTCTGTACGAGCAACGAACTGAATGCTACCTAGACTAACTTCTCCTGCTGGAAAGAGTGAGAGACCTGGCAGTAAAGAAACGAAGTTTGAAAATGGTGTGATTGAAGGTTCTAATTGTCCTGTTATATGTCAATAGATGTAGGTTAAGTAAAACTCTGTGCTTGTACTACTAAACCATTTTTTCTTCTCCAGAACAATGTTTTTGATACGTTCAAAAATCGGTACTAACCCTGTCCGAATTAGTTCGTATTATTGTAGTGGTTTTTGATGTTATTGTATGGTTGTTATGTTACCTAGTGTACTGGATGAGGTCAGCTGTGAAGGCTCCTGAGATAAAAGTTTATGTGAGTTACAGAAGGCCCTTCTGCTACCACTTACGACCTCAAACAGACCTATTCTACTATTATGAATGTTAGCTACATTAAAAGTCTAGGGTACTGAAATGTAATGTGTAGGTAATAAATACACAGACACACACATGTAAATAATAAGTCTAATAATAATAATAAACTCTATAATACACTGAACTAACACTGGCTGTTAAAGTTTAAGTTTGAAAATCTTTTAAATTTATTAGTCCTGAACCAATTGTTTCTTTTGGTCAGAACTTATGAAATAATATGTATTTATCAATGAAATGCATATATATATTGCATAATCAAATGTAATTTTTGTACATAGGTATATTATTACAATAGTTAATATTAATAATATCTACAATGTCTTGGGAAAACTAGCACTGGATGTTTAGTTGGGGTGGCGTATTCATGCCCAATCTATGGCTACAAAGTTCATTGTCCTTGACATATGGACTGATATTAATGTTTCTATAACAAGATTTATTTCTTTATTGATGGTGGAAATAGTTTATGAATCTCCAGCAGGCCAGGTTTGCACTTATCTGGCCTGTGACGATGTAGTACAGGATTCTTGTGGCCCACTCCTCTCAGTAGCTGGAGTAAAATGTTAGGCTGCACAGACACCCGCTTTTGTACTTCTACAAAAGCATCTGGCACAATCGTAGTGCCAGATCAGAAACTCTGAAACAAAATTTGTGCCATGTGTCAACACTCTATTTACTGCACCACTCTTACACACAACACAGCAAAACAACACTACACAGATTGGGTCAGATCTCTCTGACCAACTTAGCACATCTCACCCAGTTGTTATCAAATAGTACCAGTTTCCCAAGACTGCATTACATCCGAAATAGGTTCAATAGTTTCCTCTTCCATTCAATAAGGTGGGTGATATGTTCCCACTGATCTCAATTATAGATCCTCCTTCCATAGTCTTAGATAGGTTTTCATATATTATTAGTTTGTCTCTAGGCCCTGGACTGCTGCTGGGGACCTAGAGCAAGCACTCACTTGTCGTAATCATTTTTCATGATATGGCAGTATCAATCACTCAAAATATTAAAATAAACAAGATAAATGCTTTTTTCCTTACCACAATTCAGAATTGAGAACACAGTTACTTAGTACTAACAAAACTCAGCTGAGCTGCTGGCTAGATTAGGGCGTCCCACTGATTTTTATTTAATAATTCCTGGAAATCACCTCTAGCAGTAACGTACTGTGTCAATGGACAGTCTTCTATCAAATGGCACAAGCGTGCGTCTCTCATTCAATAATATAAATACTTCTGTCCAATCAACGAGCTTCCCCTCTAACTTTTTCAAATATTCAAACTAAAAGTCAAATTTCAGTCCAGTCTCATTCTAGTATGTAGTATTTTTTCCAAAATTTCACTTGTTTTTTGGACTAACTACATGAAAAAACTACACAAACCTGCCCCACTAAGTTATTTTTAGCTACTATCCTCCGACTTTGCCCCTCGTTCATCTTCAGTTTGATTTTAGCATTTTTAGTCTCAAGGACGCCAAAATGTAACTTTAGTGAAAATATGCACAAAAAACTGTTCGCTAGTCTGATTGGTACAATACGGTCTTTCGTCAATATCTTCCGTGTTATCTGTCCGTCTGTATAATTAAAAGTATATTATTTCTCTGCTCAAGATGGGCTATCAAACTAGCTAGGTTTTATTTTCATAACTTTATTATTAAAGAAAAACCTACTTTTCTCAAGGTTAGTTTTTGAAATTTGTTTTTGAACCATCGTCCACGGCGTTTGCCGCTGTATTCAAACAAAACAACTAATTACGGTAAAATGTCTAAGATACGTCTGTTTCTAATAAAAGCTAAGGTCTTTTTTTCTACCAATTCAACTAGTGTCGTGATTTTTCTTTTAAACTACAAATTGCGTCTTTTTTGCCTTTTTAGATTCAAACACGTGTTCAGACCGTCACAATAATTTTTTTCTTTTATCTCCGTTTCCCTCCCGTCTAAAAGGGTAAACCGTTTAGTCTGCATGTTCCAACTAGTTAGTTTGAATGGCGGTAGAAAGCGCTGGCGTAGGCGAGAATGTATCCTCGTATCTTACGTATAATTTTATCCCTACATGTTATCTTACCCGTTATCTTTATAATTGGAGGTATTTTAACGTTGTATCACTGTATTTATCACCACAATTATCAATGCTCTATTTTACTTTGATACCATCATCGTTATAATCATTTCCCTTTTCTCTCCTTATGGAGCATGGAACAACTGTTGCAGGTGATCCGCTTACGCTTACAGGAAGCGTGTACCAAGCATTTATATGCTCTTGTAGCAGTACTTTCTGTATCTTTTAACTTTACACGATAATGTTGCCAGCCTCATGTACGTACTTTGACATACTACATACTTATTACATTTTCATTCAGAATGCGAGGCCTAGGTGTTACCTCTAGTAGCACTGTTTGTTACTCTGAAGTTATGTTGCATGTTAGCGTCTGTTTGCTATTTTTCTTTCTCTTTTGTTGTCCAAATGCTTCTTCTGATTCTAAATTACCAATCAAAAGGATTCTTCATTCTCATGATTAACTCATTTCCGACAGAAACGGTAAGACACAGAAATCCCGCAGTTAATCTCTTATCATTGAACCATAAAACCCAGTATTAACCGGATTATCGTTGTCCAACACGTTCGCTCGCGATCTAAGTGTGTCTGTTTTATTGCGGGATAACGCGCTTCGATTCTCCTCATAGCTTTTGTTTTGTCAGGAAGATTGAAAGAAAGAACAAGGAAGCAAGTGGTGACTGCGTTAATATCAGAATTCACTTTGTAGTAAACAGGATTAATTTTTGTTCTTTGCAAAGCGGGATTGGGAGAACGGAAAGAAGCTTGGGCTACCAACGAACGACGTAATGTCAATGTGGAACTGATAACAACTACAAGTGAAGCACCAGAGGAAAACGAAATGAGACGACGCTGGCGAATGGGTATGTCACATATTGACATAAGATGTTGATAGGCAGTCCTTGTTATGAAATCTCTAGGGACATAGACCAAAATACACATGGAGAAGAGAAGCGGAGACAGAAAGGGATGAGAAATATATGGAAAGACCTTCAGCTGGTGGCACGAGATAGAAAGACTTGACATGAATTTGTTGAAGGCTTATGCTCCATTGGTAGCTGAACGGCAAATGATGATGATTGACATTTCCCAGTTCAGACACATCGGTTACATTTTTTTTTCTCTTCCTGGATTCTAACTCTGCCTTCCCTCATTTAAAATGTTCACCTGACCTTTTCCAGCGCTCACAATTCTGAACACATGTGGAGCTGAAGTTAATCTTGTGATACCAATTTACGACAAAATGTCAAAGAGAAAACTACTCACACCTGACTCCAAGAGCTGAAACATTGAGCACTTATCAGGGACCCACTCGCCAACCTTTCCTACATGTTTACACAACTCTGGAAGATTTGGGTCCTTGTTTCTATTTTTTTTTTTTTTCGTGTCCGCTCACATGCGATTCTGTGTGTTTATCTTCTGCTTCGCATTCAGTCTTTTACTGGCGCAACTAGGGAAAAGGATGCGGGAGGGGAAATAATAAGGGCATCCACCCCTGGCAGCATAGGTTCAGGGGAAGCAAAAATTGTCATTATTATATATCAATCAAAGAATCAATCAATAAACTATTTCATTAAATGTTTGTTCATTTTGCTACAAGCTAAAGACAGTTAAACTGGCAGTTCTGTAATATTTAGTTATTCGCTGCCAATACTTACATGTAATAAATAAAAAAGCAGATCTCTGGAGGAAACAGGCAAGTGGAGTTTCAGAAAAATGTTAAAAATACCAGTCACCAATTACCCACGAGTTCCCTGTGAAGCACAGGTCTCCAACTCACTCGGGGCAGACCATCTTGTCCTAAGTCATCCGTTTAACATCCTTCCATACCGTTTTAAAATCTCTTCAATTCTCGTCTCCGCGTGTTTAATGATTTCTCACGATTTCTCAGAATATACAGTATAATAGAGGAACAACAGAAGTGATTGCGTCATTAATAGGCTGGACTGCCCATGGTATATTTCCGGTGTTATGTGTTGCGGGTCGCACTAATGACCCGTCATCGAAGCATCATTTTTTGGTGATGCCTAGATGGCAGGGAGGATAGTGTGATTCGCTTGCATACCTAGGCGGGGTTGTCGCACGGAAGGTCCTGGGTTCGAGTCCTGGGTAAGCCACTTATGTCTGTTGTTTTTCTGTTGTCTAGTTTTCTACTTCTTTATTTCTTACGAGTGCCTGAAAACTTACCTTTATGTTTGTCTAATATTTATTTATTGTTAACAGTTTGGGGTGAGTGCATTATCTAGACAGGTTTATTGTTAACAGTTATGGGTGAGTGCATTATCTAGACAGGTTTATTGTTAACAGTTAGGGGTAAGTGCATTATCTAGACAGGTTTATTGTTAACAGTTAGGGGTGCGTGCATATCAGTGAATATTTTAATCATTCTTATTTAGGCCTATTGGTCATACCTGTTATATTTTACTAAGAAGTGCGTTATAGTATTTTCTTGCAGTCTTACTGCACATATGGTTCTATCAATCGTAAGAAAAGAAATCTCCAAGAAACAAAATAATAAATCAACCAAACAAACCATAAAAAAAATGATAGGCACAAATACCGAGGAATACTTTTGTAGAAATGTCTTCGCCGCTAAGAGAAGGAGAATAAACAAAAGGACACTGGTCAAACATGGAGAACGAAGAAAAAATACAGTAGAACTCCATTTATCCGAACCCCATGGGACCGAGCATCGTTCGGATAATCAAATGTTCGGATAATTGGATTACATGATGTATCGAGTACATGTACACATATTTCTAAAAATAATTAACCATCACAAGGAAATTACACTATAAAACATATTTACTTGTACTGTAATAATAATACCCACACTGTATTAGATCACTGTATCACCAAAATCTTTCATTACACTGCAGTGCATGTACTACTTGTATTAATTATTTTTGTTAAGAAAGAGAAATGTTTTCAAAATAACATTACAAACGATTCAAAACCAGGCGCAACTTACGTATACATGTACTTGCACAGATGTAGCCCTCTTTTTAAAATAATGAGGAATCCTCTTTTGCACCAAACTGGATAGTCTCCTTTTGGCTGCTAAGTCCCGCATTCTCTAACAGCAGAAGCTGTGTAGGACAGCTGTCATATTCTTGCTCGTACCAAGCCATCGCTGTTTCTAGTGCTATAAAGGCCTCTTCAGGACTTGGTCGACGTTTTGGGTTTTCTTCATAATCTACAAGTACATCATGTACTTCTGAGGAATCTTCATCATCGGTCACTACATGTATTTGGTTTTCTTCTTGCACAAAAGACCAAATTTCTTCGTCATTCAAAAAACTGAAAACCAGAATCATTATCATCTTCTAGCCACATGTGTGCATCATCTTTGTCACAGTCCGAAAATCCAGGCATTGCTTGAAACAGTTCCACAACTTCATTTATACAATCATCATTTGTGTCCACTGCAGTAGTTTCATTTCCTCCTTTTTTCCCAAGCAATCTATTCCAAGCCTTGTTGAGATTATCTTGTGACAGGGTGGTCCAAGCATCAGCTAACATATAGCAGCAGTCTTTGAGATTAAGCTTTTTGCAAAACGCCACCACACTTTCTTCATCTTCAGCCAACAATAAACGACGCATGACTTCCTTCTTGTACATCTTTTTAAGCTTTGCTATAACACCCTGATCCATTGGTTGAATCAGTGCTGTTACATTGGGAGGCAGAAAAATTACTTTAAAATTTGCATCAACTGCATTCAATGCAATCTCTGGATGAGATGGTGCATTGTCCAGCAGAAGAATTAATTTTCCAGTTTTCTTTTCTTGTTCTTTCAACCTCTTCACATTTGGGATGAACTGATTTGTATACCAATCAAGAAATATTTCACTATTCATCCAAGCACTCTTCTGTGCTTTGTAACACAATGGGAGACATGTCACATTCTTTAAACAACGTGGTTTTTTGTCTTTGCCGATCATTAGCACCGGTAAACGATGACTTCCACTGGCATTCGCGGCTACCAAAATTGTTACTCTCTCTTTGCACTTTTTAAACCCACGGGCAGCTGCTTCGCGCTGAGATGCAAGTGATTTTTGAGGCAATGATTTCCATTATAAGCCAGTCTCATCGGCATTATACACATCATCGAGTAAATAACCTTCTTCTTCCAAAAAAGCCAAGAATGTTTCTTTAAAATTTTCAGCGGCAGTTGCATCGCTAGATAAAGATTCCCCTTGAATCTCCAATTCTCGTATGCCATGACGAGATTTAAAGTTTCTTACCCATCCCTGGCTAGCCTTAAAGTCAGGAGGACCGTCAAGTTGATTGTTGAACTGAAGTGCCTTTTCACACAATAGAGAGCCAGAGATAGGTTCCCCTTTGCTTCTTCTTTGCACAAACCATATATACAAAGCCTCTTCCAATTTCAAATCTTTCGCATTTCTCATGGTTTTATGTTTCTTCGACCCATTTTCACTATCCAATTTCGATGCAAAACTCATAATTTTATCCTTGTTACTTTTGATGTCAGAGACGGTAGCTTTCCCAACATTGAAAATCCTTGCAAATGAAGGCACAGTTTCCCCTTTTCCTAGTCTCTTGATAATTTCTGTTTTCGTTTCAATTGACAAAACATTGCGGTTCCTTTTATATGCTTTAGGCCTACTGGAAGATGCCAGATCGCACAGAGAAATACGTGTACACCAAAATTATTCTGCTGTAGTAGCAGACACAATTATTTTAAGTTGAACTGTCTGTTTAGCCAGTTTTCTGCCTAGAATGAACACGTACACTGGATTGGTAAACCAGATATTAACTGACTTTATGATCTAACTGACTTCCTGTACGTAAGCGACCGTCCATTAGCCCATCTCATTGTCTACAAATTGTTCGCACACATTTGAAGCTTGCCGCATCAAAAGATTCAGAACTGTAGTCTAACGTGACTGGTGGCGCCTGATTTTTTTTTTCTGGAAAAAGTGTTCGGATAATTGGATGTTCGGATAATTGGGGTTCGGATAAATGGAGTTCTACTGTAAGTAACAAAGTGGGAGAATAGAAAGCAATAAATCTGCAGACTTTTGCTGATTGATTTCAACTTTTTCAGACAAGTTTGCGATGTTGACCCAAAATAGAAAAAGGAAATGAAGAAATAACTAGAGAAAGCGGCCTGGAAGATTTGTGGTTTAAAACAAAATACAGAAACATTCCCTTAAGTAACTACAGACAGAAAACTGCACGGAGCTGCACAGAGATTTTTGTTGATGATTCAGTCGTCGGATGAAAAATTAGTGCAGGAAACGATTTAATGCCTTTCTAATATAACGATGTTTGACACAACAAATCTGGGACTTTCCTACGGTCTTCTGTCTTTCAGACGACATGAATGTATACAGCAATGGCTTCAGTGTCTTGGAATCTAATATTTTGTCATGGCTGTCAGTTTAAATGTGGAGGCAGAACCAGACTGTTTGTTTTTATGTGTCTTCTACGTGTCTGCCCTAAAAACATTTGCACAAACTGGTCCCAAATTGTTTTAAATGATAAGATTGTTTTTCCGTTTTAAAAAATGTTGGTGTTTTTTTAAGATAATTATTAAACGAAACAATGAGAAAAAAAATTGACACAACATAATAATTGGTATGCATTTTTAGCTCAGTTAAGAAATAAACCGTTAAAAAATAAAAAATAAACAAACTGAATTTTGTGTGTTTCGTGTTAGCTCTTTCCACATTACGTTTCGATGTATATGGCGTCATTTCAACCATTAACCATGCGCATGGATTTGTCGGTTATATCAGAATAACTAACAATATGTTACATTCAAGCTTATAAACATGAGACAATGTTGCTTGCGTTCCTTACATCTCATGCAACATTAAACGGCACTCTGCTACGTTGTTATTGCAGATAACGGGATAGCAAAACACTTGCATTGGCAGGAGTTCTGTATGTGTTCAACCAGGTAAGTTATACCCTAGCCAGGAGCAGTAAGACCGTAAGAAAGTCCCAGATTTTTTATATGATAGTGTCTTGTTATATTCCAACACAGTCATCCAAAACTCTCCCCCCACCCCTATTTCCATATGAACCCGATTGGCTAAGCGTTAGAGCGCGAGCGCTGTCCTCTCGCGGTCGCGGCACAGCTACCGGGTTTTGGGATTGAAACCTGGTGGCGTCAAGCTTCAGTCTACCCATCTGTAAATGGGTATGTGACTCTGTTCCCGTGTCAGGGAAAGCAAATGTAGCAAGGGAGGAAATTCGTCACCCACCTAATACAAATGCTGGACCTAGCATGGTGAAGTCTGTTACACTTCACTCCCCTATGTCAGTTTCTGCTATGGGACAACCTTTCAATAGGAACCCTGGACCTCGAACCTTTAGACCATTGTCTGCGGACTGTCGTAACCGACCGCCTTATCTTGAGAGTCAGAGGTCATGAATACAGTTGCTGTCTACAGTGAAACCCACTTTCTCCTTTCATAAATAGATGCTTTGTCAACAGACCAGTACGGCATTAACAAAACTAAGTGAATAGTAATACAGGAAGCTCCATAGCAGATACTACCGTATATAGTAGCGTCACACTTAAAATCATCCAGCTATGGATAGGTACCTGACTCTTCTCCTGAGTTAGGAAGGCAAGAGGTTAAAGGTTCTCTTTGGACAAGTAAATTATAGAGTGACATGCCCTTGTAATGGTAGCACTATAATGGGGGTTACTACGAATCATTTTAAGAAACCAAATAGTTCACTATTCTTCAGAGCATCTTAAACCGGCAAAGGCAGCGAAGAAACGAAATGTTCACACCACTTCATAAATTTGGACCTAATGTCGTGTGAAATTCTAATCCACATATATAAATTAAAACGTAAATGTAAAGCCTAACAAATAAATTTAATAAAAGGAAAGAATAATGGTAAAGAACAGTGCTGTCACAATGACTGTACTCGAAATCCCCCTTGTTTTCTAATTCGTCTGCAAATTGTAACGTTCCACGTTGATAGTAAAAGCCTACTGCATCACTACACGCTTTCTTCAATAAAACGTGTACTGCCTTTCTAAGAAAAACCTTGAGATACGTAAGCTGACCTAGATTTAAAATTCCATTCATGTCATTTTATACACTACGTTACCAAAAACGAAAGACAGATGGACTAAGGATAGAAAAAAAGGGAGGGGCTGAAAGCCGGAACGCAGGCAATACTACCACAGTCTCGCGATACACAATTACTACCATCACGCGTGTAAGGCCACAAGCACTAGCTTTTTTCAAATCGACAGTGATAAACAACACTACCCATACGAGAGTTAGTTTTTAAAAACTTACAAAACGCTTATTAGGAAACATGACATTATACTGGTTTACGTTTGAAAACATTACAGTACCCAGACACCACATCGTATTCGAAGTGAACAGGAGGTAGAAGAAAATGCATATTTTGAACGCAGCCCTTTAGCCCCATTAAATTTATACATTTGGGTTCCTTAGGACTTGCTGACAAAGAATATGTTGAACGTTACGCAAATAGTCTAGGAATTAACAAATTATAGCCAAAAGAAATAGTGAGGGATGTCAGACAACACCAAAATCAGAATCGCTCAGTGGCAGATTTTCACACCACCATTGTACGGGAAATAGGCTGACATGTTACCTCCTATTTGATTGGCGGAAAGTAAATGTAAGGCTAAACACGATTAGTCGGATTATAAATATTGATTCTTTGTTGTTAGGGAAACGTGAGTAAGGGTACTTTTTTTTTTGAAAAGCTGTGTAAACATGGCACGATTGGTTAGACCCGCGAATATAGTCAATCAGAGGCGTCAGGTCAGCACCACATTTTCAAATAAACTTACTAAAGAACCAGTGCGTTGAGCGCCAGTTGCATATTTTTCTAAATAAAAGCCTGGGACATCGGCAGATCGAAATAAATATTTTTTTGGGTGCTATATTCTGTGCCAGTCAACGTAATTCTATATTATTCCATGAATTGTGGTAAGCTTGAAATATTTGATATCTTTTTAATGAAAATTGAATGTAAATTGATAATTGATGTCTGTATATATGTGTGGTTCAGTAGCGAACATGTAGGGCCTATATAGTGCTCCAACCATGAAACAGAAGGTTTTTGGAGGTAAAAACTTCAGGAATTGCCAAACAGTAAGCACCTAATCTTATAGGGCAATCACTACAAAACTGTCATGGTGGACCAGTGGTGGTTTGATGGGGTTCAACCTTGGGTGGGTAGGGTAATGTTATTTTGTTTTTTTTTAATGATTGGTGTTTGTGATGTGGCCCCAACCCCTCTCCTGAACTGGTGTTTTTATTATTGTATTTTGTTATGGGTGGTTTGGAATTATATATTAAGAAAAGACTCGCCTGTATATAGTATGACGTGCGTATAAGGTGTGAGTGTGTACGTGCTGTGGCGTGTGATTAGGTAGGTAGAGAGGGATTATGGGTGGTAGGGAATATTGTATATAGAGTGTTGATAATTAGGAAGTATTAATTTTGCTAAGTGGAGGTGGGTAGTTATAAATTGGTAAGGAGCGTTGGAGATATTAAAATGGATAATGGAGAAGGAAGGTGAGAGATTGTATGAATTTTATGGTGTGGAAAGACTCTTTCGATGTTTTTTTATGTGTAAGGTGTGATTGGGGAGGGTTGAGAGGTATTGAGAGGTGGTAATTTTATGGAGTTTAAATGATTTTTAATGTGGATGTGTAGGAAGAGAATTAGAGGTATGAAGATATTGAATGAGGATTTTTATCTATTTGGAGGATGAATCTTGATTAGATTTAGAGTTGGAAGGATCGTAGATTTGTAGTGTCCTCTGTTAAGCATAGGTAGTTCAGTGTTGAAGGTAGATTGAAGGGTTTTGTGGGTAGGGTGGTGAGATGATGAGCTGTGTGAAAATTGTGAGATAATGAAGGGTTATGTGATAGAAGTTGATTATTGTCGGCGAATTAGAATGTGTATATAGCGCGCGTGATTTCGATAGATTTGTTGGAAGGAAGATCCTCATTGTAGTGAGAGGAAGCTTAGGAGGGAGAAGTATTTATTGTGGTGTGGATTATGTTTAGATTGGAATAGAGATTATGGGACGCATGAGTGATGAAATGTAGTCAGGGTTAATAAGAATGTGGTTTAATGATTAGAAGAGGGATGGGATGTGATGGGGAAGACTGATGGAACTTATTTCGCAGCATCATTATTACTATTTTGTGAGGGCTCGAGTAATAAAGAGATCTCTCGCTCGCTCTCTATAATGACGCACTGATCGTCGGTGAGCATGATGATGGACCAAAGTAGGGTAGTAGACGGTTAGACGAGAGCGTGAGCGCTCTGCGCTGATGAGATGAAGTGCAGAGAAAAAGGTGACGCAAGTAAAGTACGCTCGACCGTGTGTCCGTTGAGGATGCTAAGTGAGAGACGCTGTACTGCTGAGAAGGGATGTGGGGGAGAGGGGGGGGGAGGACGGGGCATGGGTATGGAGTGCACAAGATAGATTAATGAAGATTATTAGATTTGTATAAGTTATGCCTGGTCTCAGATGCTTTACAGAAGTGGTGGGTAATGAGTTTGTGGATAAAATTCGTATTGTACAATGATGATGTAATTCCAATTGGTGTTAATACAATTGATTGTGATTCCTAGGAATTCACCCTTTTGTATTGTGTGGAATCTAGGGTGAACGCATTAATTTTATGGGTGAGAGAGACGCGGGTTGATGGTTTGTGGAGGATAGGTGGGTGGGAGCGCATTTGGTTTTGTGTGTTTGCGGAGATAGTTATGTTTGAAGATATAAAGTTTTACTCTAGTTGGCCTGTTGCTGTTTGGTAAGATAAGTCTTGTATAGAGTGTGTTTGAGTAATATATGTGGTGATGAAGTTTGTGAATGTGGTCTCGCACTCACGGAGTGTTGTCTCAAGATGTGAGTGGAATAAAATTAAAGTGTTTATCTTTTGTTTTGGGCGTAGATGTTGGGATTGTGTACTTAAACTTTCGTGCATTTGGTGAGACATACCTGACATTATACGTAAGGTCCTCACAATGTAGTATTGTGTTAATGGGAAATTGCTAACAGTTTGGACTGGAGGTATAATGTATAGGTAGCAAGTAAGTTATCTGCAAAAAACACATACAGACTATTAGATTACTTAGTATAACCTCATTCACGCAGTGTCATGATGTTATAGCAGATCAGTTGCGTAGGTGAAGTTATTAAATGTTATGGGATTCTTAGTGTATGGGAAGGGAATTTTATTGTTTTTTGTTTTAGGTATTGAACATCACACTTAGATTGTACGACACTAAGTCCAGGACTAAATGATCGATTGGAAGATGGTATTTATTTTATAAAATCCCCGTACTTACTATTCTGTAAGTTTGCCTTGGGACTACCTGTTGATGTGCGGATCATTTATAACAGTTGTTGTGAAGTTTTTTGGAATTGCGAGATAGGTATTTAGATTGGAATGGGGAGAATTGATATACTAAAATAATTTAGTAATATTTGTAGTGTAAATTTGCTTGTCTAAGTATTAATTAGCCAGTCCAACAGTGTTAATTTATTTTTTGAAATAGTAAAAGTGTGTATTTAATGATTTGAATATATAGTTGAATTTGAGACGTTAATTGTTAACCTGAGGTAAAAAATGTGCGCGGCGATTATGATATTATACGCGTGCTGTCTCTGTAGGGGTGGTTGAAGTAATGAGGTTGTAGTGTGGAGAGAAAGGGTATGGGAAGGGATATCTTATTTGTGTCTGTAAATCGAGGTGTTCTCGAGTGTGCTGGAGGTGGGAGAAGGCGCTGGTAGCGTGTGTTAGAAGATGGTAGAATGAGGAGGGAGATGGGTGTGGATATAGGAGCGATAATTGCTCCTCGGCGGCGGCCTGTGCGCCGCTAGAATAGATCTGCGCGCTAGTCTGTCGCTAAGTAAAGAAAATGTAGAGAAAATCTGATCTAAATGTAATGAAAAAAGATAAGAATGAAATAAATCAATAGAAATGTGATAATAGCTGCTTGTAGGGTGTTAGTGGTGATTCGATTAACGAGTGGCACGCATTTGGGGTGGGGCAGTTTAAAAGTTTTTGAGTGTAGGGAGGTAGTGTGAGTCGATTTCATTGCATTGTGGGCCTTACATTTTACCTTCTCCTCCCATTTTTTTATTTACATTGCGTGGATGGCTAGCAAGCAATTGCAGTTGTATCGCGCTGATCGCGGTGTTTTGTTTGGGGGTTTTGTTGTTTTGCTTATTGTTATTGTTTTGTGTGTGGTGCGGTTTTGAGGTTGTTGTGTTGTGTGTGGGGGTAGAGTAGGAATGTAGGTGCTGGAAATATGTAGTTGTTTGTACGTTGGAGGCAGGGTTTGGAGTCGTGGTGATAGTTGTTACTTATGGGCTGAAGTAGGTGAGAGGTGTTGTTTGGTGAGTATGTGCGTGATGGTTGGCATAGTTTTAAGGTAGAGTGTAGCTGTGTGAGTTTCATCGGGCAGAGCGGGAGGTTGGTGTATGTGTTTGTGCTTTTTTAGGTGTGGAAAATATTAATGGAACAAGTTGTGGTAGTTTTAAGGTTATCAGTGTGAGAGTGTTGTGGAGAAGGTCGTTCCAGTGTTGTTTTTGCGATCCCGATGTTAAGCAACCGTGCTTTAGAAAAAGGAATATAGTGATCGCGTTTTTGCACGGTTTTGTTTGTTTGATGTTATAGTTGTGCGGAGTCTGTTATGATTGTCTAGAAGCAGACTGAGTATGGCAGGCCAGGCACAGAGCGGTCGTTATGGAGTTGTTGTTGCATTTAGTTAGTTGTTGCTGTAACGTTTGTAGTTTTGGCCGTTGTTGTTGATACTGGTTGGTTGTACGAGGATTTAGGTATTGGAGAGTTTACGCGAGGTGTTGCTGTGTGCCGTTGAAGCTTTTTATTTTGTTACGTTTGTTTTGTTTTTTTTGTTGATTGTTTTGTTGTTGTATGGCCTTTTTGTGGTAGTATTGGTTTTACCATGTTCAACATTAGTGCTATTGTTGTGCGCTGCTTGTACATTCGTGTGAAGTTTTATTTGTTGCTGATAGATTGTTTATGTTTGGGTTTTTTAAGTCTGTTGTTTGTTGTTATTAGTTTTAGATAAATGGGTTTTGTTATCTGGCTGTCTCACGTCATGGTTTGAGTGAGTTGCGTCGCATATGCTTTCTGTCCTCTAACGAGCTCGATTGTGTTGCTCTGCTCTACTATGTAGTATTCGTCTAGGGTTGTATCGTTTAGTAGAGTAGCCGCTAGAATATGAGAGCTAAAGAAAAGAAGTGTTCTTTTTTGCTTCGATGTAGTGAGTTGCGACAGTGTAAGTGATGTTAGAACGGGCCGTTTGGATAGTGTGTCATGTTATGGGACGTGTTGAGTTGTACGTCTGTGTAGTTCAGTCGTTGTGCTACTAATCGGAGCTCCCCCCAGACAGTGTTCAGTGAGCTTCTATCACTTTTTACGTTAGTTGTGTTATGCCATCATCTCATACGTCGCTGGTTTAGAGATGCTAAAGGATTAGAGATGTCTTTTATTTAGGTTCCCTATGTTAGGTTACGCTGTGCGGTGTTTGTCTCAAGTGGACGTTTGTTTATTTAATAGAGTTATTCCTACGGTGTGCCCACTCCAGTGTCCTAAGTTGGGGATGTTCGTTTAAGTTTTTGTGACAGGTGTTGTATTGATTAGTTGATAGTGATTACTGTAAGAATGATTTGGGTTGAGTGATAGTTCTGGAATTATGTTTGTATAGGTGATAGACCACATGGTTGGAGAGTAGTGTTTGTTAATGAAAAATGAGAGTGGTCCACAAGTGAGATATATAAGACTGTAAATAATAGAGGCTGTCTCTGTTAAAAAAGTTTCGTAGGATGTCGAGAGTGTTCGCTGTGCTTCACTGATCTGCTACGACAGCTCTTAAGGCAGTCATGACAGTGCTTAGCCATCAGGAGTCGTTTGTCGATCGGATATATTAACATATAGTTAGATCTGATAGTAAATCCATGTTGTTTTCTAACATACACGTGATGACAGTATATTATCTTTTAGTTCTATGTTTTTTTTGTGCTTTAGATCTCTCAGATATGAATCGGAGTTTTTATATATTATTATCCGAGCTGTACTAATATAATATATGATTTTTATGTCCAAGTTTTATTATTAACTAATCATACATAATCAAACATTATTCCCTTGCTTTCTATTTTAGTCACTATAACATTTTTATTATATTATTAAGGAAAAAACATATATTAATAGTCCTATCCTTTCAAGAAAAAATGTTACTTTTTATGATAGCTACGTAATGAAATCTTCATGCTAAAGTTATATAGGCCATCATACCCCGATAAAAATTATCATAAATTAAGAGTAACATTGAGAAAATAGTTATCAAAATGAATAGTCACCTTTAAAGAAGATTAGGATTCATAAACACATATACATCCGATTGCATTAAAACTTAAGCAATAAGTACGCAACAATCCAAACTACTTATGGAGAGATGTCGGCCAGAACATAAGTTGTCTTCTGTAAAGGTTCTGATAAGTGAACACTTCAACAAGAGTTTCATGTGTAGATTTCTGTATACCCCCGAGCAAGTCTTGCTAGGAGCCCCATGGAGCTCCTACCCAGAAGTGTGTCACCTTTCAATAGTTATATATATAATCAAACTAACTCAATATGACTAGAATGGTTCATGTTCATCAGGGTAAATGCCCTGGCACACGGTGTCTCTGTACGGGACGTATCGCGTGTTGAGTTACCTGAGGGGTAAACGCCGCGTAGTGGCGCAGATAGGTCGATAGTTGTGATAGCACTACATACACTGTTCTGTGTGTTTTCTTTGGTGGAGTGGGGTCTGTTTAGAGTGTGAAGTCGATCGTTAAAGTGTATCGCCTGCGTTTAGAGAAATCTACAGTTTAGTTAAATTAATGTGGGTGAAGAATCTCATCCACAGAGAAGTATTAGTAACCGGTGTAGGGGATTGAGTCGAAGATAATTTTTGCTCAGTGACAGGTGTTGGTATCGTCTTTTGTAAGCGAAATAGATACTTTATGTAGGTGTCCTCGGATCTTGTGTGGCTCGCTGAGAGGTGTAAATAAAATGAAAAATGGGGTTTTAGAGTGGGATAGAAAGGGGAGGAAATTAGGGATATAAAAGGTATGTGATTAAGGGCTCAGTAGAATACAGTCCGCCAGGTGTTACCTTCGGCGATAAGTTAGTCGTTAGGGAAAGATGTAGAGCGCAGTGGAGGTGGTTGTGCGCTCTGTAGGGGGTCATGAGGTTAGGTGCTCGAGGTCCATTGTTTATTTGGAGGACTATGGCGCTGCAGAACTGCTAGTCTGTTTCGCAGTCGTGTACTGGAGTTGGAAAGAAGTGTGGAATAGTTGTTAGTCACTTGCCGGGGCTCGCGTGGGTTGTTAGAGTAAGCATTTGGGTGGTAGGTTTTTGCCCTATCAGGCGTTGGGCTCGATTGTGTGGACATTGGAGTTTTGGCGTAGTTTTGTAGGCTTAGAGCGCGATATTAATGAGATCGTGAGTTCGCGGGCGGCGGTTGTAGGAGTATGTAATTAGGGCCATGTTCGTATGGTGGATGGGGGAGGGAAAGGGGGAAAGAGGGAAAATTTATTGGGGAAGGGATGGATAATCTTGATGGTGAATTGCACTAGTTTAAACCCAGTGTGGAATTGGATTTATAACCCACGTGGTTAAAGATAGAATTGTATAAATGCTATCTCATAAGTATGTCTCAGATTACTGAAGCTCTGTAGTTGACAGTTTGGGTTCACCGCCCGTTCGCGTATTGGGGGTGGGTCCCGTGGAGCGGTAACTATATCGTAAAAATTAGTTAATTAGTTACTATACCGAGTAGTATCTATTTCCGCTCTGGGGGGGTATAGTTTAGCAATGTGGTTGAAGGGGCGTAAGCCTATACGCGCAGCTTCACTGGTTTTTCGTTCGGGGTATTATAGGTGAAGTATTGGTTGTGCTCAGGTGTTTAGGAGATAATGGGAGTCTATTTATTAGATATAACTTAGGCTCTCATCAGTTTGTGAATAAGGCAATATCTAGCGTATCTTGAGTCCGGTCACCACTTCATGAGAGGGTTCTAGGAATTTACTAACCTTGCTGGTATGTAATATAGGGAAGAGAGGAACGACAAGACCCTGAGAGGTATTAGCAGTTTGTAAATGCATTTATTAGTTTTAACTTTGAGGGGGGAATGCGCGTTTAGCGGAAAGGCATGGGGGAAAATTGGGAGTCAGTGCTTTACCACTGTAGATCTCGTTGCTGAAGCTAAGAAGGAAAAAGAAACGGTGAGAATTGTTAGTTATGTGACATCCTTTAAGCTTTATATCTCACTTGTGTCCAGGTTTTTAGTGTTTAAAATGGTAAGTATTAGCAACCAGGTGGTTGAGGGGTCTGGGATACTTCTAGAAGAAGTCTAGAGATCTAAAGGTATACTCGAAGCACATTAAGGGGATGCACCACCTGTTTAATCCAGGGGAAGCGGGAGAGGGGTGATATGTTAATGGGAGTAAGTTGGTAGGTACTAGATTTTATACGTTGATAGTGATGTTCTTATATTGGTCATGTCTTCACTGCAAGAGTAATGATGGTAATTAGGGAGAGTGTAAATTTGGTTGATATTATAATTGGTCTGGCATGGTAATGGAAAGAGAATTCTAAAAGGATTTGTTGCTAATGAGTTCTGAAGTGGATGGAGTAAGTGTTGTGGGCAGCTGAGTAAAGAGAGATAGATAAGGGTCAGTTCGATCGATATTATGGTACCCATTATGATATTGACATCAAGATAAAAAAATATGAATTTTTGGGTGTCCGCTGTTTGCTATCATCTGTGCTGAGAGAAGCTGGCGCTAATGAGTTTTGATAAACTAAAATTTTGTGAAGACGCAGGTAGTCTTCGGCAATTATTAATTGCGATTTCTCAAAGATTTTTTCCTCTAAAGTAGTCGGCGCTAGTAAGCGCATGTTTGGTAAGTTTTATTTAATGTGTGTAATTTATTTATAATTCGGATTAGATGAGCGTGGTTTTGTAATAAGATTTGGAGGTTGGGATCGTTTTTTAAAATTGGTGTAGAATCGGAATAGTTGGTGTAGTATTGGGATAAGTAAGAGGGGTAATGCTGGGAAGTGGGTTATATCTTTGACTAGTTCCCATGTTGGTTATACAAATTCGGGTTTTAAAATTTAGATAATAGTGAATGTTGTTATTATTATATTGGGTTGGTTTTAATATAAGTCGAATTGTTTGGGTTTTGGGTTGGTTGGGGGTGGTGTTGGGCGGGGTAACAAAAGCACACAACACACACACCCCACACAAGACACGCATATATCCATATCTATTGGGGTTATCCCCCCCCCCCTACACCCCCCCCCCCCCCCCCCCGGCCCCCCCCCCACTCCCCCCTTTTGGGGACATTCCGCTACTCCCCCCCCCCGCTCCAGTCCATTATCAAAAGTACTTGTCTGAGGCTACTTAGAACTATCTTCAGCTCATATTGAAACAAGTCCACTGTTTTGGACCATCTACGCATTCTCCTGAAGTGCATTATGTGACTTAATGTCAGGTTCCTAAGTCTCTCGTGATTTTCATTTCCAAGAATGAGATGTCCTCATTCTTGTCTATTCACAGATTTTTAGTTTCTTGCATATTTAAAAAACATTTAATATCCTCGTCACTTTCTTCTCTGCTTTCCATGTTTGTTATCCATTGCAAAAAGAGATGTTCTTTATGCATGCTTTTACAGTGTTAGCTTTATTTCAGACTAGATCTTGACTTCCTTGACCAGTGTGCTAAGTATAGTATCTGTTGAATAATGAAATTTATAAAACTAGACATAAATTTAAGAGGTATTTTGCAGGTGGTGTGGAGTCTGTCAACAAAATTTTCTGTATCATTGTTCTATGAGAGTCAGACTCCTGACTCTGACAAGTTTTTTTTATTTACTATTCAGATTAGGTTATAAAATTCAGGCGGCGCATATAGAAGTGTCACAACATTTTTTTTTTAACTTGGACTCCCACGACTAGCCCTGGTATTTACGGCTGTGAGCTATAATATCGTTTATAAAAACCGCTACATAATAGTCTGGAATAAAAATTTAGTGATGGAAGAGCATGCGTCCCTGGAATAAAAGGGTGGCGAAGGGGATCGACCTAGTAGAGGTGGACCCAGGCATCAGGAAGAGAGTACTTGAATACTTGCTTGTTTTTTGGCTGATGACTGAGTCGACTTGCGCAGAAGTGCGTGATGGTTCTAGAGCAGCTGTAATGGAGGACAACGTTCTGAGTGATATATGTCACTGATTGATATATCATTTTATCCTTTTCACTCCTTACGGAGCCATGAGCCACCACTGCAGCATGTTATCGTCTGCATGAATTGTCTGCAACAATGCAGCAGTAGTTTACTATTGTTACATGGGTTGCTCTATGTTGCAATCTGCTTTACAATGAGGAGGTTGGCCAGCCATGACACGTCAAATAGAAGCCCTGCCGTTAGTATGACATGCTTGAGGGGGCAGTGTACTTTCTAGTCTCTTCAGAGACCAAGGATATCTAACGGTGGCTGTGACTATATAAACTTCAGGATATAGGAGACAAGGATATATCGTGGGAGTGATGTAATAAGTAGAGCATGAAAGGAACTTGAAGATGGCAGTAGGGGGACAGAAGCATGAATGAAATGAGTGAAGGACAATAACACTAAAGGTGAGGTGAAGTGGGTGTTTATTTTTTTTGCTCTGGTTATGCCGAGCGGCCACTCGAGTTTCCAGCCCTTGTTGGGCCCAATGACATGTCATTGCGTGGTCTTTGGGATGCCTAGTGGGACTTGTTTTTTCCCTTTCCAACCCGGTTCAGGAGCTTCACTCCTTCCCAAAAACAACACAAGCGGTTAAGTGGTGCAGGGAGAGCCGTGTTTCAGTTCTTATTCTTATTCTTGTTCTACGCGTGTGTTTGGGCCAATCACTTCCTGATACCGGGCAGGTCCGATTGCCCCCGCGCCAACGGGCGTGCCTCTCATAAGCAGAAATGGACTAGTGGTTACGATTACGTTCATTGTGATCGTTAGTACATTAGTACGCTTCGTGACCAGAGGTGTGTGGCTTATTTCATCCTCTCACCTGGCGATCAATGGGTGCCGCGACGAGCTCCTATATCCGTCGATGCCTAGTGGTTCCGTTTCTTGTTAACGAAGGCACGATACCAACAAAGACAAATTGTGATTCCACATCCGTTCTGAGGCTCGGGGGGTGTTGCAGGTTGGCCCGCCACCCCCCCCCGCTTACAGTGCACCATTCAGACAGACAGGAGTTTCACCCTTTTAGGACGCAACGTTCCTCGCGAGCCCTCCCCCAGTCCTCCGCCAGGTGTGATTGTTTTTTGGTCGGGGCACTTTTTCTTAGCACGCCTTCCCTCTGGGGTCCAAAAAGCAAGCTGTGTCCTATACGTGATTGAGCGTATAACCTGGGGGGGGTGGGTCTCTTCTGAGGACATGACCAACCAAGCTCAGCGTCTGCCAGCTATGATGGTTGTGCATGTGTCCTTTTCGTTTGCTTGCTACGCGTAAGCTAGATCTTTGGTTAGTGATGGCATTTGGCCAAAAGATTCGTGAAATTTTTCCTAGGCTCCAATCGTTAGTGTGAAGGACAAACGATTGGAGTACAATTTCGACATTTCTCCCCTAATCCCTGCAAGTAGCCCCAGCATATACTCTCGGTCATTGTCTAGGATTGCCTAGATTCAGTACATTTTCCAGAAAGCGTCGGGGTACAACATTCCTTGCATAAACAGCATCCTGGTACGCCCGGTTGTTTGAACCTCTTTGAAAAAGACCTGGTCGCGCTGGATGTGAAAACGCCGTAGCCATTTCACCAGCGCGGCATCCCAGAGGTGATTGAGACAAATGAATTTATACACTTGTCTGGATCTACAATTTTCCAGCAGCTATGGTGCTGGCTTCTTTTTTAATGAGGTACAGCTGGGTGAGTGGGTGGGGAACGTGGTGTTTGTGGAAGAGGCTGGGGGGTGGGAGGGGGTGTAGTCGGGGGTGTTTGTGATGTTTAGTGTTTTTAGAACTGGAAGCCCGTCTGAATTTGGTGTAGGAATGGGGCATTCGGGTATCATCCGTCGTGGCATGCTGTAACTTCTTGTTACGTCAGGTAATTTTTCTCAATGGGTAGGTGTATAGAATTCAGTTTTTTGTACCGCACTGTGTAGATACCAACCCAATGTATTTTGCAGAAATAGTCCACAGTTTGCAGGTGGTGTTTGGGGGCCTCAAA